>CM037870.1:61114966-61714966 GCA_021292105.1 Anadara kagoshimensis
CAGGTAACATCATTGTAAAATAATGACTGGTAACATACAGGTACATCACTGTAAATAATGACTAGTAACATACAAGTACATCACTGTAAAATAATGACCGATAACATACAGGTACATCACTGTAAAATAATGACTAGTAACATACAAGTACATCACTGTAAAATAATGACCGATAACATACAGGTACATCACTGTAAAATAATGACTAGTAACATACAAGTACATCACTGTAAAATAATGACTGGTAACATACAGGTACATCACTGTAAAAATAATGACTAGTAACGTACAAGTACATCACTGTAAAATAATGACTGGTAAATACAGGTACATCACTGTAAAATAATGACAAATAACATACAGGTACATTACTGTAAAATAATGACTGGTAACTTACAAGTACATTACTGTAAAATAATGACTGGTAACTTACAAGTACATTACTGTAAAATAATGACTGGTAACTTACAAGTACATTACTGTAAAATAATGAATGGTAACTTACAAGTACATTACTGTAAAATAATGACTGGTAACTTACAAGTACATTACTGTAAAATAATGAATGGTAACTTACAAGTACATTACTGTAAAATAATGACTGGTAACTTACAAGTACATTACTGTAAAATAATGACTTGTAACTTACATGTACATTACTGTAAAATAATGACTGGTAACATACAAGTGCATCACATGTAAAATAATGACTGGTAACATACAAGTGCATCACTCTTAAATAATGTCAGATAACATACAGGTACATTACTGTAAAATAATGACTGGTAACTTACATATATATCACTGTAAAATAATGACAGGTAACATTCAAGTACATTACTGTAAAATAATGACTGGCAATATACAGATACATCTCTCTAAAATAATCCCTGGTAACATACAGGTACATCACTGTAAAATAAGACTGGTAACATAAAGGTACATCCCTGTAAAATAATGACTGGTAACATACAGGTACATTACTCTAAAATAATGACAGATAACATACAGGTACATTACTGTAAAATAATGACTGGTAACATTACAAGTATATTACAAGTATGATACTACTGTAAAATAATGGACTGGTAACTTACAAGTACATTACTGTAAAATAATGACAAATAACATACAGGTACATTACTGTAAAAAATGACTGGTAACTTACAAGTACATTACTGTAAAATAATGACTGGTAACTTACAAGTACATTACTGTAAAAAATGACTGGTAATTACAAAGTACATTACTGTAAAAAATGACTGGTAACTTACAAGTACATTTACTGTAAAATAATGACTGGTAACTTACAAGTACATTACTGTAAAATAATGAATGTAACTAACTACAAGTACATTACTGTAAAATAATGACTGGTAACTACAAGTAATTACTGTAAAATAATGACTTGTAACTTACATGTAAAATTACATACTGTAAAATAAGATGGTAACATACAAGTGCATCACATGTAAAATAATGACTGGTAACATACAAGTGCATCACTCTTAAATTATGTCAGATAACATACAGGTACATTACTGTAAAATAATGACTGGTAACTTACACTATATATCACTGTAAAATAATGGACAGGTAACATCAAGTACACACATCTAGTAAAATAATGACTGGCAATATACAGATACATCACTCTAAAATAATGCCTGGTAACATACAGGTACATCACTGAAAAAATAAGACTGGTAACATACAGGTACATCACTGTAAAATAATGACTGTAAATACAGGTACATCACTCTAAAATAATGACAGATAACATAAGGTACATTACTGTAAAATAATGACTGGTAACTTACAAGTACATTACTGTAAAATAATGACTGGTAAACTTACAAGTACATTACTGTAAAATAATGACTGGTAACTACAAGTACATCCAGTAAAAAATGACTGGTAACATACAGGTACATCACTGTAAAAATAAATGACTAGTAACATACAGATACATAACACTGTAAAATAATGATGGTAACATACAGATACATCACTGTAAAATAAGACTGGTAACATACAGATATATCACTCGTAAAATATGAACAGGTAACATTCACGTACATAATGTAAAATAATGACTGGCAATATACAGATATACATCACTGTAAAAAATGCCTGGAACATACAGGTACATCACTGTAAAATAATGACTGGTAACATACAGGTACATCACTGTAAAATAATGACTGGTAACACACAGGTTACAATCACTGTAAAATAATGACTAGTAACATACAAGTACATCACTGTAAAAATAATGACGATAACATACAGGTACATCACTGTAAAATAATGACTAGTAACATACAAGTAATCACTGTAAAATAATGACCGATAACATACAGGTACATCACTGTAAAATAATGACTAGGTAACATACAAGTACATCACTGTAAAATAATGACCGATAACATACAGGTACATCACTGTAAAATAATGACTAGTAACATACAAGTACATCACTGTAAAAATAATGACTGGTAACATACAGGTACATCACTGTAAAATAAGACTGGTAACATACAAGTGCATCATCTTAAATAATGTCAGATAACATACAGGTACATACTGTAAAATAATGACTGGTAACTACAGGTATAATCACTGTAAATAATGACAGGTAACATCAAGTACATTACTGTAAAATAATGACTGGCAATATACAGATACATCACTCTAAAATAATGCCTGGTAACATACAGGTACATCACTGTAAAAATAAGACTGGTAACATACAGGTACACACTGTAAAATATGCCTGGAACATACAGGACATCACTCTAAAATAATGACAGATAAACATACAGGACATTACTGTAAAATAATGACTGGTAACTTTACAATTACTAATACTAAAATAATGACTGGAACGACTTACAAGTACATCACTGTAAAATAATGACAAATAACATACAGGTACATTACTTAAAATAATTTGGTAACATACAGGTATATCACTCTAAAATAATGACAGATAACATACAGGTACATTACTGTAAAATAATGACTGGTAACTTACAAGTACATTACTGTAAAATAATGACTGGTAACTTACAAGTACATAACTGTAAAATAATGACTGGTAACTTACAGGTACATTACTGTAAAATAATGACTGGTAATATACAGATACATCTCTCTAAAATAATCCCTGGTAACATACAGGTACATCACTGTAAAATAAGACTGGTAACATAAAGGTACATCCCTGTAAAATAATGACTGGTAACATACAGGTACATTACTCTAAAATAATGACAGATAACATACAGGTACATTACTGTAAAATAATGACTGGTAACTTACAAGTATATTACTTTAAAATAATGACTGGTAACTTACAAGTACATTACTGTAAAATAATGACAAATAACATACAGGTACATTACTGTAAAATAATGACCGATAACATACAGGTACATCACTGTAAAATAATGACTAGTAACATACAAGTACATCACTGTAAAATAATGACCGATAACATACAGGTACATCACTGTAAAATAATGACTAGTAACATACAAGTACATCACTGTAAAATAATGACTGGTAACATACAGGTACATCACTGTAAAATAATGACTGGTAACATACAAGTGCATCACTCTTAAATAATGTCAGATAACATACAGGTACATTACTGTAAAATAATGACTGGTAACTTACAGGTATATCACTGTAAAATAATGACAGGTAACATTCAAGTACATTACTGTAAAATAATGACTGGCAATATACAGATACATCACTCTAAAATAATGCCTGGTAACATACAGGTACATCACTGTAAAATAAGACTGGTAACATACAGGTACATCACTGTAAAATAATGCCTGGTAACATACAGGTACATCACTCTAAAATAATGACAGATAACATACAGGTACATTACTGTAAAATAATGACTGGTAACTTACAATTACATTACTGTAAAATAATGACTGGTAACTTACAAGTACATCACTGTAAAATAATGACAAATAACATACAGGTACATTACTGTAAAATAATGACTGGTAACATACAGGTACATCACTCTAAAATAATGACAGATAACATACAGGTACATTACTGTAAAATAATGACTGGTAACTTACAAGTACATTACTGTAAAATAATGACTGGTAACTTACAAGTACATAACTGTAAAATAATGACTGGTAACTTACAGGTACATTACTGTAAAATAATGACTGGTAACATACAGGTACATCACTGTAAAATAATGACTGGTAACTTACAAGTACATAACTGTAAAATAATGACTGGTAACATACAGATACATCACTGTAAAATAATGACTGGTAACATACAGATATATCACTGTAAAATAATGACAGGTTACATTCAAGTACATTAATGTAAAATAATGACTGGTAACATACAGATACATCACTGTAAAATAATGACTGGTAACATACAGATATATCACTGTAAAATAATGACAGGTTACATTCAAGTACATTAATGTAAAATAATGACTGGCAATATACAGATACATCACTGTAAAATAATGCCTGGAACATATAGGTACATCACTGTAAAATAATGACTTTTAACATACAGGTACATCACTGTAAAATAATGACCGATAACATACAGGTACATCACTGTAAAATAATGACTGGTAACATACAAGTACATCACTGTAAAATAATGACTGGTAACATACAGGTACATCAATGTAAAATAATGACTGGTAACATACAGGTACATCATTGTAAAATAATGACTGGTAACATACAGGTACATCACTGTAAAATAATGACTAGTAACATACAAGTACATCACTGTAAAATAATGACCGATAACATACAGGTACATCACTGTAAAATAATGACTAGTAACATACAAGTACATCACTGTAAAATAATGACCGATAACATACAGGTACATCACTGTAAAATAATGACTAGTAACATACAAGTACATCACTGTAAAATAATGACTGGTAACATACAGGTACATCACTGTAAAATAATGACTAGTAACGTACAAGTACATCACTGTAAAATAATGACTGGTAACATACAGGTACATCACTGTAAAATAATGACAAATAACATACAGGTACATTACTGTAAAATAATGACTGGTAACTTACAAGTACATTACTGTAAAATAATGACTGGTAACTTACAAGTACATTACTGTAAAATAATGACTGGTAACTTACAGTACATTACTGTAAAATAATGAATGGTAACTTACAAGTACATACTGTAAAAATAATGACTGGTAACTTACAAGTACATTACTGTAAAATAATGAATGTAATTACAAGTACATTACTGTAAAATATGACTGGTAACTTACAAGTACATTACTGTAAAATAATGACTTGTACTTCATGTACATTACTGTAAAATAATGACTGGTAAATACAAGGCATCACATGTAAAATAATGACTGGTAACATACAAGTGCATCACTCTTAAATAATGTCAGATAACATACAGGTACATTACTGTAAAATAATGACTGGTAACTTACATATATATCACTGTAAAATAATGACAGGTAACATTCAAGTACATTACTGTAAAATAATGACTGGCAATATACAGATACATCTCTCTAAAATAATCCCTGGTAACATACAGGTACATCACTGTAAAATAAGACTGGTAACATAAAGGTACATCCCTGTAAAATAATGACTGGTAACATACAGGTACATTACTCTAAAATAATGACAGATAACATACAGGTACATTACTGTAAAATAATGACTGGTAACTTACAAGTATATTACTGTAAAATAATGACTGGTAACTTACAAGTACATTACTGTAAAATAATGACAAATAACATACAGGTACATTACTGTAAAATAATGACTGGTAACTTACAAGTACATTACTGTAAAATAATGACTGGTAACTTACAAGTACATTACTGTAAAAAAAATGACTGGTAACTTACAAGTACATTACTGTAAAATAATGACTGGTAACTTACAAGTACATTACTGTAAAATAATGACTGGTAACTTACAAGTACATTACTGTAAAATAATGAATGGTAACTTACAAGTACATTACTGTAAAATAATGACTGGTAACTTACAAGTACATTACTGTAAAATAATGACTTGTAACTTACATGTACATTACTGTAAAATAATGACTGGTAACATACAAGTGCATCACATGTAAAATAATGACTGGTAACATACAAGTGCATCACTCTTAAATTATGTCAGATAACATACAGGTACATTACTGTAAAATAATGACTGGTAACTTACATATATATCACTGTAAAATAATGACAGGTAACATTCAAGTACATTACTGTAAAATAATGACTGGCAATATACAGATACATCACTCTAAAATAATGCCTGGTAACATACAGGTACATCACTGTAAAATAAGACTGGTAACATACAGGTACATCACTGTAAAATAATGACTTGTAACATACAGGTACATCACTCTAAAATAATGACAGATAACATAAGGTACATTACTGTAAAATAATGACTGGTAACTTACAAGTACATTACTGTAAAATAATGACTGGTAACTTACAAGTACATTACTGTAAAATAATGACTGGTAACTTACAAGTACATCACAGTAAAATAATGACTGGTAACATACAGGTACATCACTGTAAAATAATGACTAGTAACATACAGATACATCACTGTAAAATAATGACTGGTAACATACAGATACATCACTGTAAAATAATGACTGGTAACATACAGATATATCACTGTAAAATAATGACAGGTAACATTCAAGTACATTAATGTAAAATAATGACTGGCAATATACAGATACATCACTGTAAAATAATGCCTGGTAACATACAGGTACATCACTGTAAAATAATGACTGGTAACATACAGGTACATCACTGTAAAATAATGACTGGTAACATACAGGTACATCACTGTAAAATAATGACTAGTAACATACAAGTACATCACTGTAAAATAATGACGATAACATACAGGTACATCACTGTAAAATAATGACTAGTAACATACAAGTACATCACTGTAAAATAATGACCGATAACATACAGGTACATCACTGTAAAATAATGACTAGTAACATACAAGTACATCACTGTAAAATAATGACCGATAACATACAGGTACATAACTGTAAAATAATGACTAGTAACATACAAGTACATCACTGTAAAATAATGACTGGTAACATACAGGTACATCACTGTAAAATAATGACTGGTAATATACAAGTGCATCACTCTTAAATAATGTCAGATAACATACAGGTACATTACTGTAAAATAATGACTGGTAACTTACAGGTATATCACTGTAAAATAATGACAGGTAACATTCAAGTACATTACTGTAAAATAATGACTGGCAATATACAGATACATCACTCTAAAATAATGCCTGGTAACATACAGGTACATCACTGTAAAATAAGACTGGTAACATACAGGTACATCACTGTAAAATAATGCCTGGTAACATACAGGTTCATCACTCTAAAATAATGACAGATAACATACAGGTACATTACTGTAAAATAATGACTGGTAACTTACAATTACATTACTGTAAAATAATGACTGGTAACTTACAAGTACATCACTGTAAAATAATGACAAATAACATACAGGTACATTACTGTAAAATAATGACTGGTAACATACAGGTATATCACTCTAAAATAATGACAGATAACATACAGGTACATTACTGTAAAATAATGACTGGTAACTTACAAGTACATTACTGTAAAATAATGACTGGTAACTAACAAGTACATAACTGTAAAATAATGACTGGTAACTTACAGGTACATTACTGTAAAATAATGACTGGTAACATACAGGTACATCACTGTAAAATAATGACTGGTAACTTACAAGTACATAACTGTAAAATAATGACTGGTAACATACAGATACATCACTGTAAAATAATGACTGGTAACATACAGATATATCACTGTAAAATAATGACAGGTTACATTCAAGTACATTAATGTAAAATAATGACTGGTAACATACAGATACATCACTGTAAAATAATGACTGGTAACATACAGATATATCACTGTAAAATAATGACAGGTTACATTCAAGTACATTAATGTAAAATAATGACTGGCAATATACAGATACATCACTGTAAAATAATGCCTGGTAACATATAGGTACATCACTGTAAAATAATGACTTTTAACATACAGGTACATCACTGTAAAATAATGACCGATAACATACAGGTACATCACTGTAAAATAATGACTGGTAACATACAAGTACATCACTGTAAAATAATGACTGGTTACATACAGGTACATCAATGTAAAATAATGACTGGTAACATACAGGTACATCATTGTAAAATAATGACTGGTAACATACAGGTACATCACTGTAAAATAATGACTAGTAACATACAAGTACATCACTGTAAAATAATGACCGATAACATACAGGTACATCACTGTAAAATAATGACTAGTAACATACAAGTACATCACTGTAAAATAATGACCGATAACATACAGGTACATCACTGTAAAATAATGACTAGTAACATACAAGTACATCACTGTAAAATAATGACTGGTAACATACAGGTACATCACTGTAAAATAATGACTAGTAACATACAAGTACATCACTGTAAAATAATGACTGGTAACATACAGGTACATCACTGTAAAATAATGACTGGTAACATACAGGTACATCACTGTAAAATAATGACTGGTAACATATAGGTACATCACTGTAAAATAATGACTGGTAACTTACAAGTACATTACTGTAAAATAATGACTGGTAACTTACAAGTACATAACTGTAAAATAATGACTGGTAACTTACAAGTACATCACAGTAAAATAATGACTGGTAACATACAGGTACATCACTGTAAAATAATGACTGGTAACATACAGATACATCACTGTAAAATAATGACTGGTAACATACAGATACATCACTGTAAAATAATGACTGGTAACATACAGATATATCACTGTAAAATAATGACAGGTTACATTCAAGTACATTAATGTAAAATAATGACTGGCAATATACAGATACATCACTGTAAAATAATGCCTGGTAACATATAGGTACATCACTGTAAAATAATGACTTTTAACATACAGGTACATCACTGTAAAATAATGACCGATAACATACAGGTACATCACTGTAAAATAATGACTGGTAACATACAAGTACATCACTGTAAAATAATGACTGGTAACATACAGGTACATCAATGTAAAATAATGACTGGTAACATACAGGTACATCATTGTAAAATAATGACTGGTAACATACAGGTACATCACTGTAAAATAATGACTAGTAACATACAAGTACATCACTGTAAAATAATGACCGATAACATACAGGTACATCACTGTAAAATAATGACTAGTAACATACAAGTACATCACTGTAAAATAATGACCGATAACATACAGGTACATCACTGTAAAATAATGACTAGTAACATACAAGTACATCACTGTAAAATAATGACTGGTAACATACAGGTACATCACTGTAAAATAATGACTAGTAACATACAAGTACATCACTGTAAAATAATGACCGATAACATACAGGTACATCACTGTAAAATAATGACTAGTAACATACAAGTACATCACTGTAAAATAATGACTGGTAACATACAGGTACATCACTGTAAAATAATGACTAGTAACGTACAAGTACATCACTGTAAAATAATTACTGGTAACATACAGGTACATCACTGTAAAATAATGACTGGTAACATACAGGTACATCACTGTAAAATAATGACTGGTAACATATAGGTACATCACTGTAAAATAATGACTGGTAACATACAGGTACATCACTGTAAAATAATGACTAGTAACATACAAGTACATCACTGTAAAATAATGATCGATAACATGCAGGTACATCACTGTGAAATAATGACTGGTAACATACAGATACATCAATGTAAAATAATGACTGGTAACATACAGGTACATCATTGTAAAATAATGACAGGTAACATACAGGTACATCACTGTAAAATAATGACAGGTAACATACAGATACATCACTGTAAAATAATGACAGATAACATACAGGTACATCACTGTAAAATAATGACAGGTAACATACAGATACATCACTGTAAAATAATGACTGGTAACTTACAAGTACATTACTGTAAAATAATGACAGATAACATACAGGTACATCACTGTAAAATAATGACTGGTAACTTACAAGTACATTACTGTAAAATAATGACAGATAACATACAAGTACATCACTGTAAAATAATGACAGGTTACATACTGATACATCACTGTAAAATAATGACTGGTAACTTACAAGTACATTACTGTAAAATAATGACAGATAACATACAGATACATCACCTTCAAATAATGACAGGTAACAAACAGATAAACCACTGTAAATTAATGACTGGTAACATACAGGTACATCACTGTAAAATAAGACTGGTAACATACAGGTACATCACTGTAAAATAATGACAGATAACATACAGGTACATCAATGTAAAATAATGCCTGATAACATACAAGTACATCACTGTAAAATAATGACTGGTAACATACAGGTACATCACTGTAAAATAATGACAGATAACATACAGGTACATCACTGTAAAATAATGCCTGATAACATACAGGTACATCACTGTAAAATAATGACTGGTAACATACAGGTACATCACTGTAAAATAATGACTAGTAACATACAAGTACATCACTGTAAAATAATGACCAATAACATACAGGTACATCACTGTAAAATAATGTAACATACAAGTACATCACTGTAAAATAATGACTGGTAACATACAGGTACATCACTGTAAAATAATGACTAGTAACGTACAAGTACATCACTGTAAAATAATGACTGGTAACATACAGGTACATCACTGTAAAATAATGACTGGTAACATACAGGTACATCACTGTAAAATAATGACTGGTAACATATAGGTACATCACTGTAAAATAATGACTGGTAACATACAGGTACATCACTGTAAAATAATGACTAGTAACATACAAGTACATCACTGTAAAATAATGATCGATAACATGCAGGTACATCACTGTAAAATAATGACTGGTAACATACAGATACATCAATGTAAAATAATGACTGGTAACATACAGGTACATCATTGTAAAATAATGACAGGTAACATACAGGTACATCACTGTAAAATAATGACAGGTAACATACAGATGCATCACTGTAAAATAATGACTGATAACATACAGGTACATTACTGTAAAATAATGACTGGTAACATACAGGTACATCATTGTAAAATAATGACAGGTAACATACAGGTACATCACTGTAAACTAATGACAGGTAACATACAGATACATCATTGTAAAATAATGACAGGTAACATACAGGTACATCACTGTAAACTAATGACAGGTAACATACAGATACATCACTGTAAAATAATGACAGATAACATACAGGTACATCACTGTAAAATAATGGCTAGTAACATACAAGTACATCACTGTAAAATAATGACCAATAACATACAGGTACATCACTGTAAAATAATGACTGGTAACATACAGGTACATCACTGTAAAATAATGACTGGTAACATATAGGTACATCACTGTAAAATAATGACTGGTAACATACAGGTACATCACTGTAAAATAATGACTAGTAACATACAAGTACATCACTGTAAAATAATGATCGATAACATGCAGGTACATCACTGTAAAATAATGACTGGTAACATACAGATACATCAATGTAAAATAATGACTGGTAACATACAGGTACATCATTGTAAAATAATGACAGGTAACATACAGGTACATCACTGTAAAATAATGACAGGTAACATACAGATACATCACTGTAAAATAATGACAGATAACATACAGGTACATCACTGTAAAATAATGACAGGTAACATACAGATACATCACTGTAAAATAATGACTGGTAACTTACAAGTACATTACTGTAAAATAATGACAGATAACATACAGGTACATCACTGTAAAATAATGACTGGTAACTTACAAGTACATTACTGTAAAATAATGACAGATAACATACAAGTACATCACTGTAAAATAATGACAGGTTACATACTGATACATCACTGTAAAATAATGACTGGTAACTTACAAGTACATTACTGTAAAATAATGACAGATAACATACAGATACATCACCGTCAAATAATCACAGGTAACAAACAGATAAACCACTGTAAATTAATGACTGGTAACATACAGGTACATCACTGTAAAATAAGACTGGTAACATACAGGTACATCACTGTAAAATAATGACAGATAACATACAGGTACATCAATGTAAAATAATGCCTGATAACATACAGGTACATCACTGTAAAATAATGACTGGTAACATACAGGTACATCACTGTAAAATAATGACAGATAACATACAGGTACATCACTGTAAAATAATGCCTGATAACATACAGGTACATCACTGTAAAATAATGACTGGTAACATACAGGTACATCACTGTAAAATAATGACTAGTAACATACAAGTACATCACTGTAAAATAATGACCAATAACATACAGGTACATCACTGTAAAATAATGACTAGTAACATACAAGTACATCACTGTAAAATAATGACTGGTAACATACAGGTTCATCACTGTAAAATAATGACTGGTAACATACAGGTACATCACTGTAAAATAATGACTGGTAACATACAGGTACATCACTGTAAAATAATGACTGGTAACATATAGGTACATCACTGTAAAATAATGACTGGTAACATACAGGTACATCACTGTAAAATAATGACTAGTAACATACAAGTACATCACTGTAAAATAATGATCGATAACATGCAGGTACATCACTGTAAAATAATGACTGGTAACATACAGATACATCAATGTAAAATAATGACTGGTAACATACAGGTACATCATTGTAAAATAATGACAGGTAACATACAGGTACATCACTGTAAAATAATGACAGGTAACATACAGATGCATCACTGTAAAATAATGACTGATAACATACAGGTACATTACTGTAAAATAATGACTGGTAACATACAGGTACATCATTGTAAAATAATGACAGGTAACATACAGGTACATCACTGTAAACTAATGACAGGTAACATACAGATACATCATTGTAAAATAATGACAGGTAACATACAGGTACATCACTGTAAACTAATGACAGGTAACATACAGATACATCACTGTAAAATAATGACAGATAACATACAGGTACATCACTGTAAAATAATGACAGGTAACATACAGATACATCACTGTAAAATAATGACTGGTAACTTACAAGTACATTACTGTAAAATAATGACAGATAACATACAGGTACATCACTGTAAAATAATGACAGGTAACTTACAAGTACATTACTGTAAAATAATGACAGATAACATACAAGTACATCACTGTAAAATAATGACAGGTTACATACTGATACATCACTGTAAAATAATGACTTGTTACATACAAGTACATCATTGTAAAATAATGACAGGTAACAAACAGATAAACCACTGTAAATTAATGACTGGTAACATACAGGTACATCACTGTAAAATAAGACTGGTAACATACAGGTACATCACTGTAAAATAATGACTGGTGACATACAGGTACATCACTGTAAAATAAGACTGGTAACATACAGGTACATCACTGTAAAATAATGACAGATAACATACAGGTACATCACTGTAAAATAATGCCTGATAACATACAGGTACATCACTGTAAAATAATGACTGGTAACATACAGGTACATCACTGTAAAATAATGACTGGTAACATACAGACATATCACTGTAAAATAATGACTGGTAACATAGAGGTACATCACTGTAAAATAATGACTGGTAACATACAGGTACATCACTGTAAAATAATGACTAGTAACATTAGATATAACACTGTCAAATAATGACTGGTAACATACAGGTACATCACTGTAAAATAATGACAGGTAACATTAGATACATTACTGTAAAATAATGACTGGCAACATACAGATACATCACTGTAAAATAATGACTGGTAACATACAGATATATCACTGTAAAATTATGACTGGTAACATACAGATACATCACTGTAAAATAATGACTGGCAACATACAGATACATCACTGTAAAATAATGACTGGTAACAAACAGATCTATCACTGTAAAATTATGATTGGTAACATTAGATACAACACTGTCAAATAATGACTGGTTATATTCAGATACAAAAAACCCTCCGACCCGTCTGGTTTACCTTGTTATTCTGTTTAGTCACAAACTTGAAGAATAACTGAAAAGTGCATTGTGCATTTGATACATAAATGTAGATTATACATCCTAGAGATCAAGTAACTTTTTGTTAAATTTGTTTGTTAATTTCAAAAGTAGCATTGTCATAATTTTAAGATTTTTTTTGCTTTAAATTAAATATATATGTAAAAATATTCAATTCAAATCAATTATATTTTACTACCAAATAGGTATGACAAGTATATAAAGCATTTTATGCACATAATGTGAAAATAGATCTTCATGGGCACCATATTGACTCTGTAAACTTTTAACAAGGCTTCATCAAGGACTTACAACCAGAAGAGTTTCGGCCCTTTTTTAACATACTTCACACCAACAACCATGATGAATATCAATTCTCACCAAGATGTAATGTGTAAATATGTTAATGTATTAGTAAAACTTCACATTTTGGGCCTACTGTGTCTATTATACAAACAAGGAGTATATATTAGTCATAATAACACAGAAGCTGAAAACAGCTCATCAGGGAGGGAAATGTGAAGTTGTTATAATTAACAAACAAATGTATAGAAAATATGTCAGATGCTTAAAGTATGAAACCAAATGTTTAATAATTTAAACAATGATGTTATTAACATAAATAATGTTTTTTATTGGTTTAAATTCATTATATGTCTAAATTTCTTTTTTTTTAATTTATAGTTTACACACACAAGCTTAACAAATTAAAGTTCATTATTTGTCTAGTTCATTTTTTAAATCATCTTCATAATCATTATGATTTTGACCTTCATCAATTTCTGATCAATTACGTACTTTAATTCACAGTTAAAAGTATCTCTTATAACTTAAGAATATTAGCATTAGCTGCTAATAATTACAAATATATATGCAAAACAATAGACTTAAAATGATAATTATGGGCAATGTCCTCTAACATATTTCCTCAAATAGTTAGTATCATTTAAGATTCCTGACTCTCATTCATAATACCAAATGAATACACTCAAATAGAATGTTATTATTTATATTTACAATCATTAAAAACATTGTTAGCATGCCAAAAATGTAAAATTATCACTACAATAATTTATGTTATCCAAAATACCAACAAAGATTATGGTATTGATGGAACAGCCTTTTTCTAAATAAGGATAAAAACATCAGGACAAGATTGGAATACTAACCAATCAAACAATGCAGGACATAATTTAGGATGACATTCTATGAAGTAATCAGATTGTTAAATATTATGTAATCCACAGGTCATAACCCCACACTGTATTCATGAGTGATGGAATGCCAGCAAAAACAAATAGGTTCATGAGAAAAAGGTCAATTTATCATAGATACAGTTGACAGATAAAAGTTCTGGTACCTTAATATATACATAGACTATGTATAAAACTAGTCTATGAAAACATATGTTTAACCTTTTTGAATTGGATACAATGTTTAAGGGTTATGTGTACCCTTACTCGACAAGTAAATTTCCACATTTGTGGTGTATTTTCTAATTCTTCTTTTTCAAATTGTACTTTTAATTTAAATATGCAAATGTAACTGTTAAATATTTCAAAATTTAATCATTTAATACTGTCATTGAACAAGTATATTTCATTTAATGGATTGATTATTTTTTCATCAATGGAAGTAAGTGCAGTCACCTGTCATCCCACTCATGGATGACAACATCCTTCATAGAGATGCGGTAGATGGGTTCCATGATACATAAAAACAAACAGAGAAAGTAAATTAACAAAAATTAAATGCAGTCAATTAATTTTAAGTCCACATAGCAGATTAGATATAAAAAATGAATTGTAAATATTAGAAATGACATTGTTTTGGGGTCTTCATGAAATTTGTATCCTGAACACCCAGTATCATACTAGCAAGAAGTGACCCCAAAACAATGTCATTTCTTAAGTGTTGTCTGCTCATTTATATATTCTCGATGGCTTATAAGGTTGTCAACAGTTTAATTAATTTCAGTATGTTCTACATAAAGTTTATATATAATTCTAACTGGAATTTGATTCCTTTAAGTTAAATACAGAACCATCTGCCTTGATTTCTTAGCATATGTCAACTCGGTCTATGATAAAATGTGGGAGATTGAATTGTGAGTGATTTAACTAGATGATTAAGATGATATCAAATTAAAGAAAAGATAAAACAATGCTAAAAAAAACAAAGACACGTGCTTAAATATGGGAATCATCCAGCACCCACTTATTACAAACTTGCAGATAATAGGACACAAGGATATACTGATATTAATAATAAAAACAGTAAGGAGTTATTGTTATATCTCATGCATAAAGACATGGAAAAAAAGGAATTAAAAAGAAGGAATATGAAAACAGAGTAACTAGAATATACTGAGAAGAAAGTTGTATGTGAAAAACAAACTGTAGATGTTAGTTTTTTCCCTAGAATTTTAGGTCAGACTGCAGCAGTTTTCCAAGCAGAAAATGCCAGTATTTTTCCTAATAAAGTATGTTTACATTTGTAAATAGGAGAGGTATGCAGCAAAAGAAAAGGCAGCAGGAACACCTGGTTGAAGCAGAAGCACTTCATCATAACCTGCGGTTACTTAAGCTACTGGCTTAACTGTTTTTATACAATTCAACCACTATAACATGAATTACCTGGAGTCTAATAATGGAGATTAGACCTCCAGATGTTTAGAATAACATTGATTGTAGATGACTGAAACATTAGTCATTGATGACTTGAACATTGGCTGTAGATGACTAAAACATTGGTTGCTGATGACTGGAACATTGGTTGTTGAGGACTGAAACATTGGTTGTTGATGACTGGAACATTGGCTGTAGATGACTGGAACACTGATCTTTAATAACTGGAACATTTGTCGTTGATGACTAGAACATTGAATGTAGATGACTGAAACATTGGTTGATGACTAGAACATTGGCTGTAGATGACTGGAACATTGCTTGTTGATGACTGGAACATTGGCTGTAGATGACTGGAACACTGGTTGTAGGTGACTGAAACATTGGTTGTTGATGACTGGAATATTGGCTGTAAATGACTGGAACATTGGTTGTTGATGACTGGAACATTGGTTGTTGATGACGGAAACATTGGTTGTTGATGACTGGAACATTGACAGCAGATAATTGATGACTCGAACATTGGCTGTAGATGACTGAAACATTGGCTGTAGATGACTGGAACATTGGTCGTTGATGACTGGAACATTGGCTGTAGATGACTGGAACACTGGTTATAGATGACTGAAACATTGGTTGTTGATGACTGGAATATTGGCTGTAGATGACTGGAACATTGGTTGTTGATGACTGGAACATTGGTTGTTGATGACAGAAACATTGGTTGTTGATGACTGGAACACTGACAGTAGATGATTGGAACATTGGTCATAGATGACTGGAACATTGGCTCTAGATGACTGGAACATTGGTTGTTGGTGACTGGAAAATTGGCTGTAGATGACTGTAACATTGGCTGTAGATGACTGGAACATTAGTTGTTAATGACTGGAACATTGGTTGTTGATAACTGGTGCATTGGCTGTAGATGATGGAACATTGGTTGTAGATGACTGGATCATTGGTCGTTGATGACTGCAACATTGGCTGTAGATGACTGGAACATTGGTTGTTGATGACTGGAACATTGGTCCTTGATGACTGAAACATTGGTTGTTGATGACTGGAACATTGGTCCTTGATGACTAGAAAATTGGTTGTTGATGACTGAAACATTGGTTGTTGATGACTGGAACACTGACAGTAGATGATTGGAACATTGGTCATAGATGACTGAAACATTGGCTCTAGATGACTGGAACATTGGTTGTTCATGAATTGAACATTAGCTGTAGATGACTGTAACGTTGGCTGTGAATGACTGGAACATTGGTTGTTGATGACTGGTACATTGGCTGTAGATGACTGGAGCATTGGTTGTAGATGACTGAATCATTGGTCTTCAAGACTGAAACATTGGCTGTAGATGACTGGAATGTTGGTTGTAGATGACTTTCTGTTTGGTCGTTGATGACTGCAATATTGGCTGTAGATAACTGGAACATTGGCTGTAGATGGCTGGAACATTGGTTGTTGATGACTGGAACATTGGCTGTACATGACTGGAACACTGGTTGTTGATGATTTGAACATTGGCTGTAAATGACTGGAACATTGGTTGTTGATGACTGGAACATTGAATGTAGATGGCTGGAACATTGAATGTAGATGGCTTGAACATTGGTTGATCACTAGAACATTGGTCGTTGATGACTGGAACATTGGTTGTAGATGACTGGAACACTGACAGTAGATGATTGGAACATTGGTCATAGATGACTGGAACATTGGATGTAGATGACTGGAATCTTGGTTGTAGATGACTGGAAAATTGGTTGTTGATAACTGAAACAATTATTGCTGATGACTGGAACCTTGGTTGTAGATGACTGGAAAATTGGTTGTTGATGACTGAAACATTGGCTGTTGATGACAGGAACATTGGCTGTAGAAGAATGGAACATTGGTTGTTGATGACTGGAACAGTTGTTGTTGATGGCTGGAACATTGGTTGTTGATGACTAGAACATTGGTTGTTGATGACTGGAACATTGTTTGTTGATGATTGGAACATTGTTTCTTGATGACTGGAACATTGGTTGTTGATGACTGGAATATTGGTTGTTGATGACTGGAATATTGGTTGTTGATGACAAACATTTGTTCTTGATGACTGGAACATTGGTTGTTGGTGACTGGAACATTGGCTGTAGATGACTAGAATACTGGATGTTGATGCCTGGAACATTGATTGTTGGTGACTGGAACATTGGTTGTTGATGACTGGAACATTGGTTGTTGATGACTGGAACATTGGTTGTTGATGGCTGGAACATTTGTTGTTGATGACTGGAACATTTGTTATTGATAACTGGAACATTGGTTGTTGATGACTGGAACATTGGCTGTAGATGACTGGAACATTGGTTGTTGATGACTGGAACATTGGTCGTTGATGACTGGAACATTTGTTGTTGATGACTGGAAAATTGGCTGTAGATGACTAGAACACTGGATGTTGATGCCTGGAACATTGATTGTTGGTGACTGGAACATTGGTTTTTGATGACTGGAACATTGGTTGTTGATGCCTGGAACATTGGTTGTTGATGCCTGGAACATTGGTTGTTGATGACTGCAACATTGGCTGTTGATGACTGGAACATTGGTTGTTGATGACTGGAATATTGGTTGTTGATGACTGGAACATTTGTTGTTGATGGCTTGAACATTTGTTATTGATGACTGGTACATTGGTTGTTGATAACTGGAACATTTGTTGTTGATGACTGGAACATTTATTATTGATGACTGGAACATTGGTTGTTGGTGTCTGGAACATTTGTTGTTGATGACTGGAACATTGGTTGTTGGTGACTGGAACATTGATTGTAGATGACTGGAACATTGGTTGTAGATGACTGGAACATTGGTTGTTCATGACTGAAACATTGGTTGTTGATGACTGAAACATTGGTTGTTGGTGACTGGAACATTGATTATAGATGACTGGAACATTGGTTGTTGATGACTGGAACATTGGTTGTTGATGTCTGAAACATTGGCTGTTGATGACTGGAACATTGGTTGTTGATGACTTGAATATTGGTTGTTGATGACTGGAACATTTGTTGTTGATGGCTTGAACATTTGTTATTGATGACTGGTACATTGGTTGTTGATAACTGGAACATTTGTTGTTGATGACTAGAACATTTATTATTGATGACTGGAACATTGGTTGTTGGTGTCTAGAACATTTGTTGTTGATGACTGGAACATTGGTTGTTGGTGACTGGAACATTGATTGTAGATGACTGGAACATTGGTTGTTGATGACTGGAACATTAGTTGTTGATGAGTGAAACATTGGTTGTTGATGACTGGAACATTGGTTGTTGGTGACTGGAACATTGATTGTAGATGACTGGAACATTGGTTGTTGATGACTGGAACATTGGTTGTTGATGACTGGATCATTGGTTGTTGATGACTGGAACATTTGTTATTGATGACTGGAACATTGGTTGTTGGTGACTGGAACATTTGTTGTTGATGACTGGAACATTGGTTGTTGGTGACTGAAACATTGGTTGTTGATGAACATTGGTTGTTGATGACTGGAATATTGGCTGTAAATGCTTGGTGCATTGGTTGTTGATGACTGGAACATTGGTTGTTGGTGACTGGAACATTGGTTGTTGATGAACATTGGTTGTTGGTGACTGGAACATTGATTGTAGATTACTGGAACATTGGTTGTTAATGACTGGAACATTGGTTGTTGATGACTTGAACATTGGTTGTTGGTGACTGGAACATTGGTTGTTTATGAACATTGGTTGTTGATGACTGGAACATTGGTTGTTGATGACTGGAACATTGATTGTAGATGACTGGAACATTTTTTATTGGTAACTGGAGCATTTGTTGTTGATGACTGGAACATTGGCTGTAGATGACTGGAACATTGGTTGTAGATGACTGGAACATTGATTGTAGATGACTGGAGCATTGATTGTAGATGACTGGAACATTGATTGTAGATGACTGGAACATTGATTGTAGATGACTGGAACATTGGTTGTAGATAGCTTGAACATTGGTTGTTAATGACTGGATCATTGGCTGTAGATGACTGGAACACTGGATGTTGATGCCTGGAACATTGTCTGTAAATGGCTGGTGCATTGGTTGTTGATGACTGGAACATTGGCTTTAGATGACTGGAACATTAGTTGTAAATGATGGAACATTGCTTGTTGATGCCTGGAACATTGGCTGTAGATGACTTGAAGACTGGTTGTTGATGACTGGAACATTGGCTGTAGATGACTTGAAGACTGGTTGTTGATGACTGGAACACCGGTTGTTGATGACTGGCACACTGGCTGCTGGTAAATAGTATATTGGTCGATGTTTTTAAGAATCTATTGCCTTATTCAATTTTCTTCATGGTCTTCCAATATTTTGTTTAGATCACCATTTTGTCATATGTTTTACTCAGCCTTGCTTTTATCTTTGACCTTTCATTGAATATCTTTGTCTTAATTTTTAGTGTTTTCTGACTCTCTGGTACATGTTGTAGGATACTTGGATTGCTTTTTAAAAACTGTTTTATAGCAGCAGAACCTGTAAATAAAGACAAAGTATATATATCTTATTTTAATTTTATTAAATAAACAAGAGGCCCATGGGCCTTAACACTCACCTGAGGAAGAGTACATATCTTATGCAGAGGTTCAATGGCCAATGACATTAATAAAAGAGAATATCAAAATTTTCAGCAGTAAAGGCCAATAATATGCAAGTATTTTTGCAAATTAATTATAATTATTGTATAAGTATGCTATATATAACATATTTAAAGTCTAGCTACAATATATTATTTATAAACAGCTAGAACATCTGTATATTAAAATGTGCATCAGGCCAATACCTACAATATTCCAATATACATGCCTTTACAAAGAGTTTATAGTTTTTGAGATAATTAACCATTTAAGCATTCATTTGCATCTATGACTTTAACCTTTGAACCTTTGACCTTCATTCATATATCAAAATGATTGTTGTGCAAATGCCTACAATATTACAATATACATGCCTATACAAAAAGTTTATAGTTTTTGAGATAATTAACCATTTAAGTATTCATTTGCATCTATGACCTTGACCTTTGAACCTATGACCTTCATCCATATATCAAAATGATCGATAGGCCAATACCTACAATATTCTAATATACATGCCTAAACAAAAAGTTTATAGTTTTTGAGATAATTAACCATTTAAGTATTCATTTGCATCTATGACCTTGACCTTTGAACCTATGACCTTCATCCATATATCAAAATGATCGATAGGCCAATACCTACAATATTCTAATATACATGCCTATACAAAAAGTTTATAGTTTTTGAGATAATTAACCATTTAAATATTCATTTGCAGCTATGACCTTGACCTTTGGACCTATGACCTTCATTCATATATCAAAATGATTGTTAGGCCAATACCTACAATATTCCAATGTACATGCCGATACAAAAAGTTTATAGTTTTTGAGATAATTAACCATTTAAGTATTCCTTTCATTATATGACCTTGACCTTTAAACCTATGACCTTCATTCATATATCAAAATGATCACTAGGCCAATACCTACAATATTCCAATATACATGCCTATACAAAAAGTTTATAGTTTTTGAGATAATTAACCATTTAAGTATTCGTTCGTGTCTTTTACCTTGACCTTTAAACCCATGACCTTTATTCATATATCAAAATGACCATTGTGCCATTACCTACAATATTCTGATATACATGCCTATACAAAAATTTCTAGTTTTGCAGATAATTAACTTTTTTGGTATTCTTTGACATCTATGACCTTGACCTTTGAACCCATGACCCTGATCTATGTATCAAAATGATCGTCATGTCAATACCTACAAATAACTGAAAATCCTATGCCATTATCACAAGAAATGTTAAAAAAATAGCATTTTTTATCAAAGGTCAAAAACTGGGACATGACCTTGACCTTCAACCTTGACATCAATTGGAAGAAAATTAAAAGACAAGATCAACAGTGAAAACTCCATACAATTATCTTCAGCCGTTATGAAGTTATAAGAATAAATGTCTCATTTTAAAAATTACATAATTTTATGCAAAAAACGTGTAACCTATTTTTCGTCTAATTTTCATAAAAAACACAATTTTTATGTTCCCAGCTATGCTGAATCCAAATATCAATCAAAATTTGCCTGCACCTTTTGGTTTCAGAGAAGAAGATTTTTTTGTCTTTTTGCTATTTTTAGTAACAGCGGCCATCTTGTTGGGCGTGGCCAAACCCTGAACACAATTTTGAAAGGCTGTTACCTAGGCATGATAATCACCAAGTTTCATCAAATATGGCCCAGTAGTTTTGGAGGAGAAGATTAAAATGTAAAGTTTACACACGACACACAACGGACGACGAACGGTGATAGATTACAATAGCTCATCTGAGCCTTTGGCTCAGGTGAGCTAAAAATTTACTTCTAGAGTCACCAACAACCAACACACTCCTTTATGGTGTTCTAATACTTGTTTAAAGAATTATGTGTTTCCAAAATATAATAAATTTTTAACCATCCCAAAAACAAATACAAACAAGAGCACTGCTGAATGGAGCCCTGAAAACACCCTTCACTGTCTAAAAGTGCAGACAAATTGAAATTTGACACAAAAACCTGCTTTATATGTTAAACATTGATGCTTCTTGTGAAACCATACCAAGTTTCAAAGGCATTCAATAAAAGATAAACAAAAGTTGTTGAATTTCTACATTTTGTTGTTTGAGCCATAATTAAATCCATACTAAATTATAAGGAATTAAATGAAAAATAAAAAGTTCTTGTATTTTCTGTTTTATGTCCTAAATTTGCTCTCATTGGGCCATAACTTCTGTGAAATTTCAAGCAGCATCTTTATGTTATGATATGCACATCTTTATATGATCCTGTATAAAAATGTGTGACCTAATGCAGTTTGCCCTGTACCATGTAATATCCTGATGTTTATGTTTAGTTAAGTAAAGATGTTATTATTCCAAGAGTTTGTGATGTAACCATTTTCAAAAATGTCCAGCTCAAATGTTAAGGGATGTTGATCACGTGGCTTCAGGGTAGTCCCCATTTGTAATGGAATTTCCCAATTTATATAAATTCTCTACTTAAGACACCTAAAAACCTAAAATCAAGCAAGTTTTTGTATACAATTTTCAATTTAGAGATATTTTTTATTTGTATTTTTACTTATTTTTTACACTCAAGGGTCTACCATTATTATCATTTGACCTGCCTGTGCTTATATTATTCTTATAACTAAAAATTCAAAATGTAAAGTTCATCTATACATTGTTTGGGTCTCACTGAGTGACATTATATGTCAACAGTTGTCAACTGCCAATTTTCGTGTAGTATGTATTTCATCTAAAACATGGGCAGAAAATCTTTAGAATTAAGTATTAAGTAGAAGTTTAAAACCAATTGATTAAAAGCTACAGAAAACAGCAAATATATCTCAGAATTTCAACTATATATCAAAATGATTGTTGTATCAATATCTACAATATTCCAATCTATATGCTTATACAAAAAGTAAATAATATAGTTTTCTAGAAAATTAACCATTTCAGTATTCTTTCACATCTGTTACCTTGATCTTTGAATCAATAACATATCTATATATCAAAATGATTTTTACATCTAATATTCATGCCTATACAAAATTAGGTCATAACCTTCATAGTTGACCTTGACCCCATTTTAAAAAGATCATTACAAGTATAATGTCAAAACTGAAGACCCAATCAAATAGTTGAGTTGTAACAGTTTGAAGCTAATTTTTATGATTTTTTCAATTAAACTTAGTATTGATAGCCCTTTTCAGTATTTCCTATTCATATAGTCCATATTTGAAGAAATTGGATTTTTCCCAAAATCTTTTCATTTTTTACCATTCTCAGTTCACTAAAGTCAAAATTGAACCTTTTATCAATTATGCCATTTAAAAAATCAATCTATATGTAGTATATATAGATAGTCCTTCAATAAATATAAGTTCATAAAACATCAAGTACTAAGATCGGCAAAACTGATGTTTTACAAAGGTTATCTATTAGGGGTTCTAAACTTTCTGGATGGAACTGTATACTTCTGATCAAGTTCATTGAAACCTGTTTGGTAGTTTCAGAGGAGAAGTAAAAAAATAGCAGTTAATGACACTCACATGCACACACTCACACACATACGCATGCTGCTCTACGCCATTAGCTCACATGACCTTTGTTAAGGTGAGCTAAAAACATGTTTTGTAGGTAACAGAGAGATTGGACAGTTCAACAAGAGTGGAAGAAATGAATATTTGGCATTTAAAATAAGATATTTGTGGGGGAAATAATAGGGTTATAAGTGCAATAAAATCAATAGGGTCCATATTCTATGTGATGTAGATTCACACACAAGAGAACTTTCTAAGTCCACAGCCCATAATTTCATAAAAAATCACTGAACCATAACAAAACCGAAACCTGATCTGTAACTCATGATGTTAGACTCATATACTATAAGTTCAATATATGCAAGGGTTAAGAAAAAAATCTGGAAAAATGCTATTTTAAAGTCAACATCCATAATTTCATGAAAAATTACTGAACCTGAACAAATTTCATACATGAATTGTAACTCATGATAACTGCAAGCATTTAGAGAAAAGTTAAAAAAACCTGCTTTTTTGAAGAAATTTTCTGAGTCAACATACAATAGTTTCATAAACAAGAGACCCAAAAGGGCCTGTAATGCTCAACTCGCAAAAATTTGACATAATTTGCATGATTTGCTAAAACTGGGTTAATAAAAAAAAATCTTTGAAAACCTTTTTATATATGTTATATGGACAGATGTCTAGTTCCTATATTTAAATTTGAAGAAAAATGGTGGAAAATTGAATGCACAATGGTCATTTTATATAGTAATGATGACTATCTTGGATTTCATACAGGGCCACCTGATAAAAACTTTGATTTTCTTTACCTAGGGACCTTCCACACCAAATTTTATTTCAATTGGCCTCGTGGTTTCAGAGGAGAAGATCAAAGTTTACAGAGACACACAGACACACTCACACATGCATGCACACTCACTATCCCATAAGCTAAAAATCACTGAACTATTGGTAGACTCAAATACCAAATATTAATTTCTGCAAGCATTCAGAAAAATATAAAAAAATTAAATAAATAAAAAAACCCAAAAAAAACAACAACAAAAACATGCTATTTAAAAGAAATTTTCCAAGTCAACATCCCATAATTTCAAAAAAAAAAAACTACTGAAGAAACTTGAACTGTAACTCTTGATGGTAGATTCACATGCCAAATATTACTGTAGTTTAACATCTGCAAGCATTTAGTAAAAAGTCATGAAAACTGCGTTTTAAAGAAATTTTCTCAATAGCTCAATAGTTCAATATTTGCTGGCGCTTGGAATGTCTGAAAAACTTTTCCCAACAGTCTATCCAACCCTACCCACCTGCCGCCCACTGCATCACCATACTAATGGTCGAGTTCAACTTTGTTACAACTTGACTAAAATGAACCACATCTGGTGTGCCTGACTGTGAGTTAGGTCAGTTTAATGATATGGAGATGCATATGTTACAAGGGTGTTGGAATTTTGACTGATGAAGTAGGTAATATAAATTCTATAAAATATGTTGAAATTTTGGAAAACAACATGTATTGAGTTTAAACTTAAGGTTCCCTGGACAAAAATTATGGATTTTTATGGACCACAATGTTTTGTAATAAAGTAATGTATTTAATGTAAAGTATTAAAACACCATACAAAAGTTTTCTTGCTTCATTTATTTGAAAAACAGTTATTTTTTAGTACCTGGATATTTCTTTGATTCTGTGTCACTGATCTCTTGTTTGAAGTAATCCACCAGTATCTTTGAATCATGTTCATTCCACTGATAGTAAGATCGCTCCACTGTAAAAAGAAATTAACATTTTCAGTTTTACAATGATTATTTCAAGAAAATTACAATTATTATACCTTGGTATAAAAAGGCACTTGCAGTGACAAAATAAATAAAGTTACACATTTAAACAAGAGGCACATAGGTATTAGTTCACCTGATATGAATGAATATTTTTCTTAACATGTATCATGATAATAAGTAAGAAAAACTTTGAATATCTTTTGCATAATGAACATATCTTGGTAAACATTTTCACGTAAAATATGATTATGTTGAATATTGGATGTCTGGCAGGTCCCCTGGTGCTAACCCACCTCTTTCGACACCAAATTGGAGTCCAATTGATTAGTAGTTGCAGAGAAGATTTTCAAAAATATTACATATTAAATACCTCATTTGTATAATTTGTAAATGTTTAAATAATTAAAGTATATCTATATACTTTCTATGTTTCAAATTTTAACAAAATTGCTACAAAGACTACTTCTGCAATTTGTTATTTATAGTTATGGTGGTGGCCCTCTTGTATGTAGAGCAGAGTCATCTGGTGCAATTCTTAGTCTACCCAACCCACTGGCCTCCCACACAAAATTTGGTTTCAACTGCCAGAGTGGTTTCAGAGAAGATTAAAATTTACAAATGATGCACGCTACACCATGCTGTAAGCTCAACTGGCAATAACATTACACCATGCCATAATCTTAGCTGGCTGTTGCCAGTTGAGCTAAATACACCTTCTATCAAGTTGAAGTCAATTGCACACATGTATTTCCTTAGTAGAATGTAACAGTTATTGTTAATTATTAATTAACACTGTATTGTATAAGTGTTAAAAAAGGTTCATTCACGTTTATCCAACATTTGAAAAATCACTATTCACACTTTTCCAACATTTAGTTTACGCACCATTGATTTAAGATATTATATATCTGTTGTGTGATCAGGTAGTTTCCCCTACCAGAATAAAAGTTCCTTTTATTAAATAGTGTGAAATAATATGTCATATTTTACTAAAAGAGTGTAAAATATCCAAAATTATAAAATAAATATGTTAAATTTTAGAAATTAAAACGTTTGATTCCTACCTTAATAAAATTCAATAAAGTTATATTTAAAGAATAATAATATTTATTCTTAAATAAGAATTAAAAATAACAATAAATATGAAATAAATATGTCAAGTTTTAGTAGTTAAAAATATTTCCTACCTAATTAAATTTGATAATGCTATATTTTGACAAATAGATATAAATTTCTCTCAAATTATTTCAATAATTTATTCTTTTATAAATTGTCCATCATGGGGTGATTGATTGAAATAAAAATTAAAATTTATTTGAAAGTGGTTTTAAAAATAATGTAATGGTGACGCTTGTTTGATGCTTAACTTAATGAAAAAAATAAAATGCTTTATAAAGGTCGTGTTCTTGGAATATTTTTTTTCCAAAATTGAGTATATGTTGGATTATTTCCAATTGGAAGTTTTTCCAATAAGGCTATATTCTAGGAAAAATTTTCCAAAATGGAACATATTTTAGTGTTTTCCAATTGCAATTTTTTGTTCTGAAATGGAACATATTTTGGATTTAATTTATTTGAAATTAAAGTTATTTTAGAATTTTTCGCCATTATAATTAATATATTTTTTTCTAAAATAAGTATCTTGGATTTTTTAAAATTTGATTGGAATTTCAAAATTCTCAAAAACAAGCAAAAGAAATTTGAGAATTCAAAATAAAGTTATAGTTTTAAGTTTACCAGGCTGCCGATTTTAAATAATTCCCTAACTAAGATTTCCTTAACAAATTTTGGCAATCTTTAAAACCATAATAAAATTTTCTTCAAATTCACCTTAAATTAAATTAAAAATTAAATTCCAGGATATTTTAAAATTTTCCAAAATCAATAGAGTACGTATCAATTTTGCCAGATTTAAGTAAAGTACCGGTAAAATCTTACTTAAAAATTATTCTTGTGGAACTGGGGCCAGGTATATTTAATCTTCAAAAAGATAAAGCTATGAATTTCCAAGTTCACAGTACCCAAGCCAACCTATTGTTTCCATTTCCCTTTGATGTCATTTATCCGACATAAAATTTACCTACCCCTATATCAAAATACCAAATGTTGGATAAATGTGAAGACACCGTTAAAAAACTTGCCTTTTTTCTTCCTTGGTTTCATTTCTGTTTGTTTGTTCTGGATACATTCTGTAATTAAAATGTTTTAAAATGAGCTTATTGATTATTCTAATGCATCTGTGACCTTGACCTTTGGACCCATGACCTTTAATTATATATCAAAATGATCCTTATATCAATACCTACAATACATGTTGATACAAAAAGTATATAGTTTTCAAAATATATTGACAAATATACTAATTTTTTAGCCTCACTGCTATGATTTGAGCCAATTTAAAACTAGGTGTGCTAAGGATACTACACATGAAATATCTAAGGTATATCTCTTGTATGTTCATAGAAGAAGATTTTTAAAGATTTTCACCATTTTCCATTTTATGGGGCCCCAAGGGGATATAATTCCTTCATTTGTTCTGAAAACCCTTCACTCAGGCATCGTAATCACCAAGTCTCATCAAATTTGGCTAGGTAGTTTCAGAGGAGATGATTAAACTAGAAAGTTAACATGTAATGGACAATATGACACACGAGAGATGACAGACAGTGAACCATTGCAAGAGCTCAACTGAGCTTTCAGCTCAAGTGAGCTCAAAGTTAGGTCATGATCTTGACCTTTGACCTTGACCTCAGTTTTAAAGCCATTTCAATGAAATTTCAAAACTGAAAATCCCATGTCATTATCTGTTCAAATAGTCATGTTATATTTATCTAAACTTAGCTTTTTGATGAAATTTCAATGCAAACACGCATAACACATTTCTATCAAATTTCACTAATTAAACAAACTATAGTCTTAAGACCCAAGAGAAGCAAAATATTACATCAGATTTTGTTCTCCCATCATTAGAGAAGAAGATTACTTATGGTGTATTTGTTTCCTAATTAATACGCTATGGAAGAGCCTGTTCCCACTACAGGGACTTTGTACAACAAAGTAGGCTGCTTGCACAAAAATTGTTGACTCAGGGATATTGCAAGCCTAGGCTTATTAAGGCCCTCAAAAAGTTTTATGGCCGTCATCACAGTATTGTTGATAAGTTTGACGTCTCTGTGTCCAGGATTGCCCCGGATATATTTGACATTCCATAGTTCCATGTTCCTTTCACACAGTTTTGATTATACACGTCCGGTGTAGCTAGCTAAACAGGAGGTGCTTACCTTTCTGGAGCACCCGGCCTCACTTCCCTGGTTCTAACTTAATTTGTCAGTTCCAAAGTGTTTACTTTGCTTCTGGATTCTGTGATTAGGTCATGGATTAGTATGTTTGTTTTTGATTGTTACCACCTTAAGACCACTGTAACCAAGTTTTGGTTAAGTCACAGAAATGCCACAAACACCAAGACATGCTTTGACCAAGTCTAGTTGAAATCTGTCTACTACTTTTAAAGAAGTCAAAAATGTGTGTTAATGCACATATCCAAACAGGCATGCATGCATGTACACACACATGCATACTGTGCTATAATGCCATAAGCTCACATGACCTTTGGTAAAAAAAAATGGCCAGCATCAAATTCATGACAATGGAAAACAATACAAAAATAAAACCCTGCTTCAAAATATATTCATAAATGAGAAAAAAAAAGCAAAAAGGTAAAATGTAGGCTATTATGATGAACACTGCAAAAAAAAACATCCAAACTAAAACCCATTACAAACTTTTTGAATAAAGTAACAAGAGCACTGCAAAGAAGGCAATAAAGCCTATACAATGTGAGCAAGAAGTTTAACTATGAAATCAATTAGACAAAAATCCTGTCTTCATATACATGGGAGTTGAATTTCATGTTTATATTTAGAGTAACCTTGACCTTTGAACTTATTTGCAATCACATGCATAAGACAAACATTGTAAAGTACTATGAACACTCAGTCAAATACACACAGTACAATTAACACTCAGTCAGATACACACAGTAAAATGAACACTCAGTCAGATACATACAGTACAATGAACACTCAGTCAGATACACACAGTACAATTAACACTCAGTCAGATACACACACTGACACAGTACAATGAACACATAGTCAGGTACACACAGTACAATGAACACTCAGTCAGATACACACAGTACAATGAACACTCAGTCAGATACACAGTAAAATAAACACTCAGTCAGGTACACATATTACAATGAACACTCAGTCAGATACACACAGTACAATTAACACTCTAGTCAGATACACACACTGACACAGTACAATGAACACATAGTCAGGTACACAAAGTACAATGAACACTCAGTCAGATACACACAGTACAATGAACACATAGTCAGGTACACACAGTACAATGAACACCCAGTCAGATACACACAGTACAATAAACACTCAGTCAGATACACAGTTAAATAAACACTCAGTCAGGTACACACAGTACAATTAACACTCAGTCAGATACACACAGTACAATGAGCACATAGGTACACACAGTACAATGAGCACTCACTCAGTCAGATACACACAGTACAATGAACACTCAGTCAGGTACACACAGTACAATGAACACATAGTCAGATACACACAGCACAATTAACACTCAGTCAGATCCACACAGTACAATTAACACTCAGTCAGATACACACAGTACAATGAACAAATAGTCAGGTACACACAGTACAAGGAACACACAGTCAGATACACACAGTAAAATGAACACTCAGTCAGGTACACACAGTACAATGAACACTCAGTCAGATACACAGCAAAATAAACACTCAGTCAGGTACACACATTACAATGAACACTCAGTCAAATACACACAGTACAATTAACACTCAGTCAGGTACACACAGTACAATAAACACATAGTCAGATACACACAGTACAATGAACACTCAGTCAGATACACATAGGCAAAATGAACACTCAGATACACACAGTACAATTAACACTCAGTCAGGTACACAGTAAAATAAACACTCAGTAAGATACACAGAGTATGATGAACACACAGTACAATGAACACTCAGTCAGGTACATCAGTACAATAATTACTCAGTCAGGTGCACACAGACTTCACTGTGAAAAAATTGACCGGTGACAGGTAGATACATCACTGTGAAACATTGACTGGTGACATTTAGATCACTGTGAAACATTGTCTGGTGACATTTAGATATGTCAATGTGAAACATTGACTGTTGACATGTATATACATCACTGTTAAACATTGACTGGTAACATGTAAATACATCACTGTGAAATAATTACTGGTGACATGTAGATACATCACTGTGAAACATTGACTGATGACATTTAGATACATCACCGTGAAACATTGTCTGGTGACATTTAGATATGTCAATGTGAAACATTGACTGTTGATATGTATATACATCACTGTGAAACATTGACTGACGACATTTAGATACATCACTGTGAAACATTGACTGGCGACATTTAGATATATCACTATGAAACATTGACTGGTGACATTTAGAAACATCACTGTAAAACATTGACTGGTGACATGTAGACAAATCACTGGGAAATATTGACTGATGAAATGTAGTAACATCACTGGGTAATATTGACTGGCCACCTGTAAATATGTCACTGTGAAACATTGACTTGTGATCTGTAGATACATCACTGTGAAACATTGACTGGTGACCTGTAGATATTTCAGGTACACACAATACAATGAACACTCAGTCAGGTGCACTCAGCACAAGGAACACATAGTCAGGTACCCACAGTAACATAAACATGCAGTCAGATACACACAGTACGATCAACACTCAGTCAGGGACCCACAGTAACATAAACATGCAGTCAGGTACACACAGTACAATGAACACTCAGTCAAGTAAACACATTACAATTAACACTCAGTCAGATACACACAGTACAGCACATAGTCCGGTACACACAGTACAATAAACACTCAGGTACACACAGTACAATGAACACTCAGTCAGGTACACACATTACAATTAACACTCAGTCAGGTACACACATTACAATTAACACTCAGTCAGATACACACAGTACAATGAACACTCAGATACACACAGTACAATGAACACTCAGATACACACAGTACAATAAACACATAGTTAGGTACACACAGTACAATGAACACTCAGTCTGATACACACAGTACAATGAACACATAGTTAGGTACACACAGAACAATGAACACACAGTCAGGTTCACAGAGTACAATGAACACACAGTCAGAAACACATAGCAAAATGAACACTCAGATACACACAGTACAATGAACACTCAGTCAGATACACAGTAAAATAAACACTCAGTCAGTTACACATGTACAGAGTACAATGAACCCACAGTACAATGAACACTCAGTCAGGTACATCAGTACAATAATTACTCAGTCAGGTACACACAGTACAATGAACACTCAGTCAGGTACACACAGTAGAATGAACACATAGTCAGGTACACATAGCAAAATGAACACACAGCCAGATAAACATAGCAAAATGAGCACTCAGATACACACAGTACAATGTACACTCAGTCAGATGCACAGCAAAATAAACACTCAGTCAGGTACACACAGTACAATGAACAAACAGATACACACAGTGCAATGAACACTCAGTCATGTACAACAATACAATATTTACTCAGTCAGGTACACACAGACTTCACTGTGAAAAAAATTGACTAGTGAAAGGTAGATACATCACTGTGAAACATTGACTGGTGACATTAAGATCAATGTGAAACATTGACTGGTGACATGTAAATACATCACTGTGAAATAATTACTGGTAACATGTAGATACATCATTGTGAAACATTGACTGTTGACATTTAGATACATCACTGTGAAACATTGACTGGTGACATGTAAATACATCACTGTGAAATAATTACTAGTGACATGTAGATACATCATTGTGAAACATTGACTGTTGACATTTAGATATTTCAATGTGGAACATTGACTGGTGATATGTATATACATCACTGTGAAACATTGACTGGCGACATTTAGATATATCACTGTTAAATATTGACTGGCGACCTGTACATCTGTAGATACATCAATAAAAACATTGATTGGTGACATGCAAATACATCACTGCAAAAGATTGACTGGTGACATTTAGATACATCACTGTGAAACATTGACTGGTGACATTTAGAAACATCATTGTAAAACATTGACTGGTGACATGTACATACATCACTGTGAAACATTGACTGGTGACATGTAGACACATCACTGGGAAATATTGACTGGTGATATGTAGATACATCACTGCGAAATATTGACTGGCGACCTGTAGATACATCACTGTGAAACATTGACTGGTTACCTCTAGATATATCAGGTACACACAGTACAATGAACACTCACTTAGATTAACACAGCACAATTATTACTCAGTCAGATACACACAGTACAATGAACACTCAGTCAAATACACACAGTACAATTAACACTCAGTCAGGTACACACAGTACAATAAACACATAGTCAGATACACACAGTACAATGAACACTCAGTCAGATACACATAGGCAAAATGAACACTCAGATACACACAGTACAATTAACATCAGTCAGATACACAGTAAAATAAACACTCAGTAAGATACACAGAGTATAATGAACACACAGTACAATGAACACTCAGTCAGGTACATCAGTACAATAATTACTCAGTCAGGTGCACACAGACTTCACTGTGAAAAAATTGACCGGTGACAGGTAGATACATCACTGTGAAACATTGACTGGTGACATTTAGATCACTGTGAAACATTGACTGGTGACATGTAAATACATCACTGTGAAATAATTACTGGTGACATTTAGATACATCACTGTGAAACATTGACTGGTGACATTTAGATCACTGTGAAACATTGTCTGGTGACATTTAGATATGTCAATGTGAAACATTGACTGTTGACATGTATATACATCACTGTTAAACATTGACTGGTAACATGTAAATACATCACTGTGAAATAATTACTGGTGACATGTAGATACATCACTGTGAAACATTGACTGATGACATTTAGATACATCACCGTGAAACATTGTCTGGTGACATTTAGATATGTCAATGTGAAACATTGACTGTTGATATGTATATACATCACTGTGAAACATTGACTGACGACATTTAGATACATCACTGTGAAACATTGACTGGTGACATTTAGATATATCACTATGAAACATTGACTGGTGACATTTAGAAACATCACTGTAAAACATTGACTGGTGACATGTAGACAAATCACTGGGAAATATTGACTGATGAAATGTAGTAACATCACTGGGTAATATTGACTGGCCACCTGTAAATACGTCACTGTGAAACATTGACTTGTGATCTGTAGATACATCACTGTGAAACATTGACTGGTGATCTGTAGATATTTCAGGTACACACAATACAATGAACACTCAGTCAGGTGCACTCAGCACAAGGAACACATAGTCAGGTACCCATAGTAACATAAACATGCAGTCAGATACACACAGTACGATCAACACTCAGTCAGGGACCCACAGTAACATAAACATGCAGTCAGGTACACACAGTACAATGAACACTCAGTCAGGTAAACACATTACAATTAACACTCAGTCAGGTACACACATTACAATTAACACTCAGTCAGATACACACAGTACAATGAACACTCAGATACACACAGTACAATGAACACATAGTTAGGTACACACAGTACAATGAACACTCAGTCTGATACACACAGTACAATGAACACATAGTTAGGTACACACAGAACAATGAACACACAGTCAGGTTCACAGAGTACAATGAACACACAGTCAGAAACACATAGCAAAATGAACACTCAGATACACACAGTACAATGAACACTCAGTCAGATACACAGTAAAATAAACACTCAGTCAGTTACACATGTACAGAGTACAATGAACGCACAGTACAATGAACACTCAGTCAGGTACATCAGTACAATAATTACTCAGTCAGGTACACACAGTACAATGAACACTCAGTCAGGTACACACAGTAGAATGAACACATAGTCAGGTACACATAGCAAAATGAACACACAGCCAGATACACATAGCAAAATGAGCACTCAGATACACACAGTACAATGAACACTCAGTCAGATGCACAGCAAAATAAACACTCAGTCAGGTACACACAGTACAATGAACAAACAGATACACACAGTGCAATGAACACTCAGTCATGTACAACAATACAATATTTACTCAGTCAGGTACACACAGACTTCACTGTGAAAAAAAATTGACTAGTGAAAGGTAGATACATCACTCTGAAACATTGACTGGTGACATTAAGATCAATGTGAAACATTGACTGGTGACATGTAAATACATCACTGTGAAATAATTACTGGTAACATGTAGATACATCATTGTGAAACATTGACTGTTGACATTTAGATACATCACTGTGAAACATTGACTGGTGACATGTAAATACATCACTGTGAAATAATTACTAGTGACATGTAGATACATCATTGTGAAACATTGACTGTTGACATTTAGATATTTCAATGTGGAACACTGACTGGTGATATGTATATACATCACTGTGAAACATTGACTGGCGACATTTAGATATATCACTGTTAAATATTGACTGGCGACCTGTACATCTGTAGATACATCAATATAAAACATTGATTGGTGACATGCAAATACATCACTGCAAAAGATTGACTGGTGACATTTAGATACATCACTGTGAAACATTGACTGGTGACATTTAGAAACATCATTGTAAAACATTGATTGGTGACATGCAAATACATCACTGTGAAACATTGACTGGTGACATTTAGAAACATCATTGTAAAACATTGATTGGTGACATGCAAATACATCACTGCAAAAGATTGACTGGTGACATTTAGATACATCAATATAAAACATTGATTGGTGACATGCAAATACATCACTGCAAAAGATTGACTGTTGACATTTAGATACATCACTGTGAAACATTGACTGGTGACATGTAAATACATCACTGTGAAATAATTACTAGTGACATGTAGATACATCATTGTGAAACATTGACTGTTGACATTTAGATATTTCAATGTGGAACATTGACTGGTGATATGTATATACATCACTGTGAAACATTGACTGGCGACATTTAGATATATCACTGTTAAATATTGACTGGCGACCTGTACATCTGTAGATACATCAATATAAAACATTGATTGGTGACATGCAAATACATCACTGCAAAAGATTGACTGGTGACATTTAGATACATCACTGTGAAACATTGACTGGTGACATTTAGAAACATCATTGTAAAACACTGACTGGTGACATGTACATACATCACTGTGAAACATTGACTGGTGACATGTAGACACATCACTGGGAAATATTGACTGGTGATATGTAGATACATCACTGCGAAATATTGACTGGCGACCTGTAGATACATCACTGTGAAACATTGACTGGTTACCTCTAGATATATCAGGTACACACAGTACAATGAACACTCACTTAGATTAACACAGCACAATTATTACTCAGTCAGATACACACAGTACAATGAACACTCAGTCAAATACACACAGTACAATTAACACTCAGTCAGGTACACACAGTACAATAAACACATAGTCAGATACACACAGTACAATGAACACTCAGTCAGATACACATAGGCAAAATGAACACTCAGATACACACAGTACAATTAACATCAGTCAGATACACAGTAAAATAAACACTCAGTAAGATACACAGAGTATAATGAACACACAGTACAATGAACACTCAGTCAGGTACATCAGTACAATAATTACTCAGTCAGGTGCACACAGACTTCACTGTGAAAAAATTGACCGGTGACAGGTAGATACATCACTGTGAAACATTGACTGGTGACATTTAGATCACTGTGAAACATTGACTGGTGACATGTAAATACATCACTGTGAAATAATTACTGGTGACATTTAGATACATCACTGTGAAACATTGACTGGTGACATTTAGATCACTGTGAAACATTGTCTGGTGACATTTAGATATGTCAATGTGAAACATTGACTGTTGACATGAATATACATCACTGTTAAACATTGACTGGTAACATGTAAATACATCACTGTGAAATAATTACTGGTGACATGTAGATACATCACTGTGAAACATTGACTGATGACATTTAGATACATCACCGTGAAACATTTTCTGGTGACATTTAGATATGTCAATGTGAAACATTGACTGTTGATATGTATATACATCACTGTGAAACATTGACTGACGACATTTAGATACATCACTGTGAAACATTGACTGGTGACATTTAGATATATCACTATGAAACATTGACTGGTGACATTTAGAAACATCACTGTAAAACATTGACTGGTGACATGTAGACAAATCACTGGGAAATATTGACTGATGAAATGTAGTAACATCACTGGGTAATATTGACTGGCCACCTGTAAATACGTCACTGTGAAACATTGACTTGTGATCTGTAGATACATCACTGTGAAACATTGACTGGTGATCTGTAGATATTTCAGGTACACACAATACAATGAACACTCAGTCAGGTGCACTCAGCACAAGGAACACATAGTCAGGTACCCACAGTAACATAAACATGCAGTCAGATACACACAGTACGATCAACACTCAGTCAGGGACCCACAGTAACATAAACATGCAGTCAGGTACACACAGTACAATGAACACTCAGTCAGGTAAACACATTACAATTAACACTCAGTCAGGTACACACATTACAATTAATACTCAGTCAGATACACACAGTACAATGAACACTCAGATACACACAGTACAATGAACACATAGTTAGGTACACACAGTACAATGAACACTCAGTCTGATACACACAGTACAATGAACACATAGTTAGGTATACACACAGAACAATGAACACACAGTCAGGTTCACAGAGTACAATGAACACACAGTCAGAAACACATAGCAAAATGAACACTCAGATACACACAGTACAATGAACACTCAGTCAGATACACAGTAAAATAAACACTCAGTCAGTTACACATGTACAGAGTACAATAAACGCACAGTACAATGAACACTCAGTCAGGTACATCAGTACAATAATTACTCAGTCAGGTACACACAGTACAATGAACACTCAGTCAGGTACACACAGTAGAATGAACACATAGTCAGGTACACATAGCAAAATGAACACACAGCCAGATACACATAGCAAAATGAGCACTCAGATACACACAGTACAATGAACACTCAGTCAGATGCACAGCAAAATAAACACTCAGTCAGGTACACACAGTACAATGAACAAACAGATACACACAGTGCAATGCACACTCAGTCATGTACAACAATACAATATTTACTCAGTCAGGTACACACAGACTTCACTGTGAAAAAAATTGACTAGTGAAAGGTAGATACATCACTCTGAAACATTGACTGGTGACATTAAGATCAATGTGAAACATTGACTGGTGACATGTAAATACATCACTGTGAAATAATTACTGGTAACATGTAGATACATCATTGTGAAACATTGACTGTTGACATTTAGATACATCACTGTGAAACATTGACTGGTGACATGTAAATACATCACTGTGAAATAATTACTAGTGACATGTAGATACATCATTGTGAAACATTGACTGTTGACATTTAGATATTTCAATGTGGAACATTGACTGGTGATATGTATATACATCACTGTGAAACATTGACTGGCGACATTTAGATATATCACTGTTAAATATTGACTGGCGACCTGTACATCTGTAGATACATCAATATAAAACATTGATTGGTGACATGCAAATACATCACTGCAAAAGATTGACTGCTGACATTTAGATACATCACTGTGAAACATTGACTGGTGACATTTAGAAACATCATTGTAAAACATTGACTGGTGACATGTACATACATCACTGTGAAACATTGACTGGTGACATGTAGACACATCACTGGGAAATATTGACTGGTGATATGTAGATACATCACTGCGAAATATTGACTGGCAACCTGTAGATACATCACTGTGAAACATTGACTGGTTACCTCTAGATATATCAGGTACACACAGTACAATGAACACTCACTTAGATTAACACAGCACAATTATTACTCAGTCAGATACACACAGTACAATGAACACTCAGTCAAATACACACAGTACAATTAACACTCAGTCAGGTACACACAGTACAATAAACACATAGTCAGATACACACAGTACAATGAACACATAGTCAGATACACACAGTACAATGAACACTCAGTCAGATACACATAGGCAAAATGAACACTCAGATACACACAGTACAATTAACATCAGTCAGATACACAGTAAAATAAACACTCAGTTAGATACACAGAGTATAATGAACACACAGTACAATGAACACTCAGTCAGGTACATCAGTACAATAATTACTCAGTCAGGTGCACACAGACTTCACTGTGAAAAAATTGACCGGTGACAGGTAGATACATCACTGTGAAACATTGACTGGTGACATTTAGATCACTGTGAAACATTGACTGGTGACATGTAAATACATCACTGTGAAATAATTACTGGTGACATTTAGATACATCACTGTGAAACATTGACTGGTGACATTTAGATCACTGTGAAACATTGTCTGGTGACATTTAGATATGTCAATGTGAAACATTGACTGTTGACATGTATATACATCACTGTTAAACATTGACTGGTAACATGTAAATACATCACTGTGAAATAATTACTGGTGACATGTAGATACATCACTGTGAAACATTGACTGATGACATTTAGATACATCACCGTGAAACATTGTCTGGTGACATTTAGATATGTCAATGTGAAACATTGACTGTTGATATGTATATACATCACTGTGAAACATTGACTGACGACATTTAGATACATCACTGTGAAACATTGACTGGTGACATTTAGATATATCACTATGAAACATTGACTGGTGACATTTAGAAACATCACTGTAAAACATTGACTGGTGACATGTAGACAAATCACTGGGAAATATTGACTGATGAAATGTAGTAACATCACTGGGTAATATTGACTGGCCACCTGTAAATACGTCACTGTGAAACATTGACTTGTGATCTGTAGATACATCACTGTGAAACATTGACTGGTGATCTGTAGATATTTCAGGTACACACAATACAATGAACACTCAGTCAGGTGCACTCAGCACAAGGAACACATAGTCAGGTACCCACAGTAACATAAACATGCAGTCAGATACACACAGTACGATCAACACTCAGTCAGGGACCCACAGTAACATAAACATGCAGTCAGGTACACACAGTACAATGAACACTCAGTCAGGTAAACACATTACAATTAACACTCAGTCAGATACACACAGTACAGCACATAGTCCTGTACACACAGTACAATAAACACTCAGGTACACACATTACAATTAACACTCAGTCAGGTACACACATTACAATTAACACTCAGTCAGATACACACAGTACAATGAACACTCAGATACACACAGTACAATGAACACTCAGATACACACAGTACAATGAACACATAGTTAGGTACACACAGTACAATGAACACTCAGTCTGATACACACAGTACAATGAACACATAGTTAGGTACACACAGAACAATGAACACACAGTCAGGTTCACAGAGTACAATGAACACACAGTCAGAAACACATAGCAAAATGAACACTCAGATACACACAGTACAATGAACACTCAGTCAGATACACAGTAAAATAAACACTCAGTCAGTTACACATGTACAGAGTACAATGAACGCACAGTACAATGAACACTCAGTCAGGTACATCAGTACAATAATTACTCAGTCAGGTACACACAGTACAATGAACACTCAGTCAGGTACACACAGTACAATGAACACATAGTCAGGTACACATAGCAAAATGAACACACAGCCAGATACACATAGCAAAATGAGCACTCAGATACACACAGTACAATGAACACTCAGTCAGATGCACAGCAAAATAAACACTCAGTCAGGTACACACAGTACAATGAACAAACAGATACACACAGTGCAATGAACACTCAGTCATGTACAACAATACAATTTTTACTCAGTCAGGTACACACAGACTTCACTGTGAAAAAAAATTGACTAGTGAAAGGTAGATACATCACTCTGAAACATTGACTGGTGACATTAAGATCAATGTGAAACATTGACTGGTGACATGTAAATACATCACTGTGAAATAATTACTGGTAACATGTAGATACATCATTGTGAAACATTGACTGTTGACATTTAGATACATCACTGTGAAACATTGACTGGTGACATGTAAATACATCACTGTGAAATAATTACTAGTGACATGTAGATACATCATTGTGAAACATTGACTGTTGACATTTAGATATTTCAATGTGGAACACTGACTGGTGATATGTATATACATCACTGTGAAACATTGACTGGCGACATTTAGATATATCACTGTTAAATATTGACTGGCGACCTGTACATCTGTAGATACATCAATATAAAACATTGATTGGTGACATGCAAATACATCACTGCAAAAGATTGACTGGTGACATTTAGATACATCACTGTGAAACATTGACTGGTGACATTTAGAAACATCATTGTAAAACACTGACTGGTGACATGTACATACATCACTGTGAAACATTGACTGGTGACATGTAGACACATCACTGGGAAATATTGACTGGTGATATGTAGATACATCACTGCGAAATATTGACTGGCGACCTGTAGATACATCACTGTGAAACATTGACTGGTTACCTCTAGATATATCAGGTACACACAGTACAATGAACACTCACTTAGATTAACACAGAACAATTATTACTCAGTCAGATACACACAGTACAATGAACACATAGTCAGGTACACACAGTACAATAAACACTCAGTCAGGTACATGCAGTACAATGATTATCAGTCAGATACACACAGTACAATTAACACTCAGTCAGATACACACAGTACAATGAACTCATAGTCAGGTACACACAGTACAATGAACACTCACTTAGATTAACACAGCACAATTATTACTCAGTCAGATACACACAGTACAATGAACACTCAGTCAGGTACACGCAGTACAATGAACACTCAGTCAGATACACACAGTACAATGAACATTCACTTAGATTAACACAGCACAATTATTACTCAGTCAGATACACACAGTACAATAAACACTCAGTCAGGTACACGCAGTACAATGAACACTCAGTCAGATACACACAGTACAATTAACACTCAGTCAGATACACAGTACAATGAACACATAGTCAGATACACACAGTAGAATAAACACTCAGTCAGAAACACACAGTTCAATGAACACACAGTAAGGTACACACAGAACAATGAACACACAATACAATGAACACTCAGTCAGATATATACAGTACCATCAACACTCAATCAGGTACACACAGTACAATGAACACACAGTCAGATACACACAGCAAAATTAACAAACAGATACACACAGTACACTGAACACTCAGTCAGATACACACAGTCAAGAACACACAGTCAGATACACACAGCAAAATGAACACTCAGATACACATAGTACAATGACCACTCAGTCATATACACAGTAAAATAAACACTCAGTCAGGTACACAGAGTACAATGAACACACAGTACAATGACCACTCAGTCATATACACAGTAAAATAAACACTCAGTCAGGTACACACAGTACAATGAACAAACAGATACACACAGTGCAATGAACACTCAGTCATGTACAACAATACAATAATTACTCAGTCAAGTACACACAGACTTCACTGTGAAAAAAATTGACTAGTGAAAGGTAGATACATCACTGTGAAACATTGACTGGTGACATTAAGATCAATGTGAAACATTGACTGGTGACATTTAGATACATCACTGTGAAACATTGTCTGGTGACATTAAGATATGTCAAATTGAAACATTGACTAGTGACATATATATACATCACTGTGAAACATTGACTGGTGACATTTAGATATATCACTCTGAAACATTTACTGGTGACATGTAGATACATCACTATGAAACATTGATTAGTGACATGTAAATACATCACTGAAACATTGACTGGTGACATGTAGATACATAACTGCTAAACATTGACTGGTGACATTTAGAAACATCACTGTGAAACAGTTGACTGGTGACATGAAGATACATCACTGACACATCGACTGGTGACATGTAGACACATCATTGGGAAATATTGATTGATGACATGTAGATACATCACTGCGAAATATTGACTGGCCACCTGTAGATACATCACTGTGAAACATTGACTGGTTACCTCTAGATATATCAGGTACACACAGTACAATGAACACTCACTTAGATTAACACAGCACAATTATTACTCAGTCAGATACACACAGTAACATAAACACGCAGTCAGATACACACAATACGATAAACACTCAGTCAGGTACCCAAAGTAACATGAACACTCAGTCACATATACACAGTACAATCAACACTCAGTCAGGTACACACAGTACAATGAACACACAGTCAGATAAACACAGCAAAATGAACAAACAGATACACACAGTACAATGAACAATCAGTCAGATACACACAGTACAATGAACACTCAGTCAGGTACATCAGTACAATAATTACTCAGTCAGGTACACACATTCTTCACTGTGAAAAAATTGACCGGTGACAGGTAGATACATCACTGTGAAACATTGACTGGTGGCCTGTAGATACATCACTGTGAAACATTGACTGGTGACCTGTAGATATATCAGGTACACACAATACAATGAACACTCAGTCAGGTGCACACAGCACAAGGAACACATAGTCAGGTCCCAACAGTAACATAAACACGCAGTCAGATACACACAGTATGATAAACACTCAGTCAGGTACCCAAAGTAACATAAACACTCAGTCAGATATACACAGTACAATCAACACTCAGTCAGGTACACACAGTACAATGAACACTCAGTCAGATACACACAGCAAAATGAACAAACAGATACACACAGTACAATGAACACGCAGTCAGATACACACAGTACAATGAACACACAGTCAGATACACACAGCAAAATAAACACTCAGATACACATACTACAATGAACACTCAGTCATATACACAGTAAAATAAACACTCAGTCAGGTACACAGAGTACAATGAACACACAGTTCAATGAACACTCAGTCAAGTACATCAGTACAATAATTACTCAGTCAGGTACACACAGACTTCACTGTGAAAAAATTGACTGGTGACAGGTAGATACATCACTGTGAAACATTGACTGGTGACATTTAGATCACTGTGAAACATTGACTGGTGAAATGTAAATACATCACTGTGAAATAATTACTGGTGACATGTAGATACATCACTGTGAAACATTGACTGGTGACATTTAGATCACTGTGAAACATTGACTGGTGAAATGTAAATACATCACTGTGAAATAATTACTGGTGACATGTAGACACATCACTGTGAAACATTGACTGGTGACATTTAGATATGTCAATGTGAAACATTGTCTGGTGACATTTAGATATGTCAAAGTGAAACATTGACTGGTGACATGTATATACATCACTGTGAAACATTGACTGGCGACACTTAGATCACTGTGAAACATTGACTGTTGACATGTAGATACATCACTGTGAAATAATTACTGGTGACATTTAGATACATCACTGTGAAACATTGACTGGTGACATTTAGATCACTGTGAAACATTGACTGGTGACATGTAAATACATCACTTTGAAATAATTAATGGTAACATGTAGATACATCACTGTGAAACATTGACTGGTGACATTTAGATACATCACTGTGAAACATTGTCTGGTGACATTTAGATATGTCAAAGTGAAACATTGACTGGTCATGCTGGTAACATGTAGACACATCACTGGAAAATATTGACTGACGACATGTAGATACATCACTGCGAAATATTGACTGGCGACCTGTAGATACATCACTGTGAAACATTGACTGGTGGCCTGTAGATACATCACTGTGAAACATTGATTGGTGACCTGTAGATATATCAGGTACACACAATACAATGAACACTCAGTCAGGTGCACACAGCACAAGGAACACATAGTCAGGTCCCAACAGTAACATAAACACGCAGTCAGATACACACAGTACGATGAACACTCAGTCAGGTACCCAAAGTATCATGAACACGCAGTCAGATACACACAATACGATCAACACTCAGTCAGATACACACAGTATGACCAACGCTCAGTCAAATACACACAGTACCATTAACACCCATTCAGATAAACACAGTACAATCAAGACTCATTCAGGTACATAAAGTACAAGAAAAACTGAGTCAGGTACATACAGTACAATGAACACTTAGTCAGGTACACATAGTACAATAAACAATCAGTCAGATACACACAGTACAATGAACACTCAGTCAGATACACACAGTACAATGAACACTCAGTCAGATACACACAGTACAATGAACACAGTCAAGTATACACAGTACAATGAACACTTATTCAGACACACACAGAACAATGAACACACAGTCAGGTACACAGAGTACAATGAACACACAGTCAGAAACACATAGCAAAATGAACACTCAGATACACACAGTACAATGAACACTCAGTCAGATACACAGTAAAATAAACACTCAGTCAGGTACACAGAGTACAATGAACACACAGTACAATGAACACTCAGTCAGGTACATCAGTACAATAATTAGTCAGGTACACACAGTACAATGAACACTCAGTAAGGTACACACAGTACAAAGAACACACAGTCAGATACACATAGCAAAATGAACACACAGTCAGATACACATAGCAAAATGAACACACAGTCAGATACACATAGCAAAATAAACACACAGTCAGATACACATAGCAAAATAAACACACAGTCAGATACACATAGCAAAATGAACACACAGTCAGATACACATAGCAAAATGAACACACAGTCAGATAAACATAGCAAAATGAACACACAGTCAGATACACATAGCAAAAAAAAAAACACTCAGATACACACAGTACAATGAACACTCAGTCAGATACACAGTAAAATAAACACTCAGTTAGGTACACACAGTACAATTAACACTCAGTCAGAAACACACAGTACAATGAGCACTCAGTCAGATACACATAGTACAATAAACACACAGTCAGATACACACAGTACAATGAAAAACACAGTCAGGTACTGACAGTATAATGGACGCACAGTCAGGTACACACACTACAATGAACACTCAGTCAGATACACACAGTACAATGAACACACAGTACAATGAACACTCAGATACATACAGTGCAATGAAAACTCAGTCAGAAACACACAGTACAATGAACACACAGTCAGGTACACACAGTACAATGAAGATATAGTCGGATACACACACTACAATGAACACTCAGTCAGATACACACAGTACAATGAACACTCAGTCAGATACACACAGTACAATGAACACTTAGTCAGATGCACACAGTATAATGAACACACAGTCAGGTACACACAGTACAATGAACACCCAGTCAGGTACACACAGTCATTTACATACAGTACAATGAACACTCAGTCAGGTGCACACAGTACAATGAACACTCAGTCAGGTACACACAGTTAAATGAACACACAGTCAGATACACACAGTACAATGGACACACAGTACAATGAACACTCAGTCAGATACAAACAGTACAATGAACACTCAGTCAGGTACACACAGTTGAAAGAAAACTTAGTCAGATACACACAGTACAATGTACACTAGGTCAGGTACACACAGACATTATTGTGAAACATTGACTGGTGACATGTAAATATATCACTAGGAAACACTGACTGGTGACATGTAGATACATCACTGAAACATTTGCTGGTAACATGTAGATACATTACTGTGAAACCCTGACTGGTGACATGTAGATACATCACTGTGAAACATTGACTGTTGACATTTAGATACATTACTGTGAAATCATTACTGGTGACATGTAGATACATCACTGTGAAATAATTACTGGTGACATGTAAATACATCACTGTGAAATAATTACTGGCGACATGTATATACATCACTGTGAAACATTGACTGGTGACATTTAGATATGTCAATGTGAAACATTGTCTGGTGACATTTAGATATGTCAAAGTGAAACATTGACTGGTGACATGTATATACATCACTGTGAAACATTGACTGGCGACACTTAGATCACTGTGAAACATTGACTGGTGACATGTAGATACATCACTGTGAAATAATTACTGGTGACATATAGATACATCACTGTGAAATATTGACAAGTGACATTTGGATCACTGTGAAACATTCACTGGTGACATGTAAATACATCACTTTGAAATAATTACTGGTGACATGTAGACACATAACTGTGAAACATTGACTGGTTACCTCTAGATATATCAGGTACACACAGTACAATGAACACTCACTTAGATTAACACAGCACAATTATTACTCAGTCAGATACACACAGTAACATAAACACGCAGTCAGATACACACAATACGATAAACACTCAGTCAGGTACCCAAAGTAACATGAACATTCAGTCACATATACACAGTACAATCAACACTCAGTCAGGTACACACAGTACAATGAACACACAGTCAGATAAACACAGCAAAATGAACAAACAGATACACACAGTACAATGAACACTCAGTCAGATACACACAGTACAATGAACACTCAGTCAGGTACATCAGTACAATAATTACTCAGTCAGGTACACACATTCTTCACTGTGAAAAAATTGACCGGTGACAGGTAGATACATCACTGTGAAACATTGACTGGTGGCCTGTAGATACATCACTGTGAAACATTGACTGGTGACCTGTAGATATATCAGGTACACACAATACAATGAACACTCAGTCAGGTGCACACAGCACAAGGAACACATAGTCAGGTCCCAACAGTAACATAAACACGCAGTCAGATACACACAGTATGATAAACACTCAGTCAGGTACCCAAAGTAACATAAACACTCAGTCAGATATACACAGTACAATCAACACTCAGTCAGGTACACACAGTACAATGAACACTCAGTCAGATACACACAGCAAAATGAACAAACAGATACACACAGTACAATGAACACGCAGTCAGATACACACAGTACAATGAACACACAGTCAGATACACACAGCAAAATAAACACTCAGATACACATACTACAATGAACACTCAGTCATATACAAAGTAAAATAAACACTCAGTCAGGTACACAGAGTACAATGAACACACAGTTCAATGAACACTCAGTCAGGTACATCAGTACAATAATTACTCAGTCAGGTACACACAGACTTCACTGTGAAAAAATTGACTGGTGACAGGTAGATACATCACTGTGAAACATTGACTGGTGACATTTAGATCACTGTGAAACATTGACTGGTGAAATGTAAATACATCACTGTGAAATAATTACTGGTGACATGTAGATACATCACTGTGAAACATTGACTGGTGACATTTAGATCACTGTGAAACATTGACTGGTGAAATGTAAATACATCACTGTGAAATAATTACTGGTGACATGTAGACACATCACTGTGAAACATTGACTGGTGACATTTAGATATGCCAATGTGAAACATTGTCTGGTGACATTTAGATATGTCAAAGTGAAACATTGACTGGTGACATATATATACATCACTGTGAAACATTGACTGGCGACACTTAGATCACTGTGAAACATTGACTGTTGACATGTAGATACATCACTGTGAAATAATTACTGGTGACATTTAGATACATCACTGTGAAACATTGACTGGTGACATTTAGATCACTGTGAAACATTGACTGGTGACATGTAAATACATCACTTTGAAATAATTAATGGTAACATGTAGATACATCACTGTGAAACATTGACTGGTGACATTTAGATACATCACTGTGAAACATTGTCTGGTGACATTTAGATATGTCAAAGTGAAACATTGACTGGTCATGCTGGTGACATGTAGACACATCACTGGAAAATATTGACTGACGACATGTAGATACATCACTGCGAAATATTGACTGGCGACCTGTAGATACATCACTGTGAAACATTGATTGGTGACCTGTAGATATATCAGGTACACACAATACAATGAACACTCAGTCAGGTGCACACAGCACAAGGAACACATAGTCAGGTCCCAACAGTAACATAAACACGCAGTCAGATACACACAGTACGATGAACACTCAGTCAGGTACCCAAAGTATCATGAACACGCAGTCAGATACACACAATACGATCAACACTCAGTCAGATACACACAGTATGACCAACGCTCAGTCAAATACACACAGTACCATTAACACCCATTCAGATAAACACAGTACAATCAAGACTCATTCAGGTACATAAAGTACAAGAAAAACTGAGTCAGGTACATACAGTACAATGAACACTCAGTCAGGTACACATAGTACAATAAACAATCAGTCAGATACACACAGTACAATGAACACTCAGTCAGATACACACAGTACAATGAACACTCAGTCAGATACACACAGTACAATGAACACAGTCAGGTATACACAGTACAATGAACACTTATTCAGACACACACAGAACAATGAACACACAGTCAGGTACACAGAGTACAATGAACACACAGTCAGAAACACATAGCAAAATGAACACTCAGATACACACAGTACATGAACACTCAGTCAGATACACAGTAAAATAAACACTCAGTCAGGTACACAGAGTACAATGAACACACAGTACAATGAACACTCAGTCAGGTACATCAGTACAATAATTAGTCAGGTACACACAGTACAATGAACACTCAGTAAGGTACACACAGTACAGAGAACACACAGTCAGATACACATAGCAAAATGAACACACAGTCAGATACACATAGCAAAATGAACACACAGTCAGATACACATAGCAAAATAAACACACAGTCAGATACACATAGCAAAATAAACACACAGTCAGATACACATAGCAAAATGAACACACAGTCAGATACACATAGCAAAATGAACACACAGTCAGATAAACATAGCAAAATGAACACACAGTCAGATACACATAGCAAAAAAAAAAAACACTCAGATACACACAGTACAATGAACACTCAGTCAGATACACAGTAAAATAAACACTCAGTTAGGTACACACAGTACAATTAACACTCAGTCAGAAACACACAGTACAATGAGCACTCAGTCAGATACACATAGTACAATAAACACACAGTCAGATACACACAGTACAATGAAAAACACAGTCAGGTACTGACAGTATAATGGACGCTCAGTCAGGTACACACACTACAATGAACACTCAGTCAGATACACACAGTACAATGAACACACAGTACAATGAACACTCAGATACATACAGTGCAATGAAAACTCAGTCAGAAACACACAGTACAATGAACACACAGTCAGGTACACACAGTACAATGAATATTACAATGTCGGATACACACCTACAATGAACACTCCAGTCAGATACACACAGTACAATGAACACTCAGTCAGATACACACAGTACAATGAACACTTAGTCAGATGCACACAGTATAATGAAACACACAGTCAGTACACACAGTACAATGAACCCCAGTCAGGTACACACAGTCATTACATACAGTACAATGAACACTCAGTCAGGTGCACCAGTACAATGAACACTCAGTCAGGTACACACAGTTAAATGAACACACAGTCAGATACACACAGTACAATGGACACACAGTACAATGAACACTCAGTCAGATACAAACAGTACAATGAACACTCAGTCAGGTACACACAGTTGAAAGAAAACTTAGTCAGATCACACAGTACAATGTACACTAGGTCAGGTACACACAGACATTATTGTGAAACATTGACTGGTGACATGTAATATATCACTAGGAAACACTGACTGGTGACTGTAGATACATCACTGAAACATTTGCTGGTAACATGTAGATACATTACTGTGAAACCCTGACTGGTGACATGTAGATACATCACTGTGAAACATTGACTGTTGACATTTAGATACATTACTGTGAAATCATTACTGGTGACATGTAGATACATCACTGTGAAATAATTACTGGTGACATGTAAATACATCACTGTGAAATAATTACTGGTGACATGTAGAACATCACTGTGAAACATTGACTGGTGACATTTAGATATGTCAATGTGAAACATTGTCTGGTGACATTTAGATATGTCAAAGTGAAACATTGACTGGTGACATGTATATACATCACTGTGAAACATTGACTGGCGACACTTAGATCACTGTGAAACATTGACTGGTGACATGTAGATACATCACTGTGAAATAATTACTGGTGACATATAGATACATCACTGTGAAATATTGACAAGTGACATTTGGATCACTGTGAAACATTCACTGGTGACATGTAAATACATCACTTTGAAATAATTACTGGTGACATGTAGACACATCACTGTGAAACATTGACTGGTGACATTTAGATACATCACTGTGAAACATTGTCTGGTGACATTTAGATATGTCAAAATGAAACATTGACTGGTGACATGTATAGACATCACTGTGAAAAATTGACTGGCGACATTTAGATATATCAATATGAAACATTTACTGGTGACATGTAGATACATAACTTTGAAACATTGACTGGTGACATTTAGAAACATCACTGTGTAACATTGACTGGTGACATGTAGATACATCACTGTGACACATTGACTTGTGACATGTAGACACATCACTGGAAAATATTGACTGATGACATGTAGATACATCACTGCGAAATATTGACTGGCGACCTGTAGATACATCACTACATGTGAAACATTGACTGGTGGCCTGTAGATACATCACTGTGAAACATTGACTGGTGACCTGTAGATATATCAGGTACACACAATACAATGAACACTCAGTCAGGTGCACACAGCACAAGAAACACATAGTCAGGTCCCAACAGTAACATAAACACGCAGTCAGATACACACAGTACGATGAACACTCAGTCAGGTACCCAAAGTATCATGAACACGCAGTCAGATACACACAATACGATCAACACTCAGTCAGATACACACAGTATGACCAACGCTCAGTCAAATACACACAGTACCATTAACACCCATTCAGATAAACACAGTACAATCAAGACTCATCAGGTACATAAAGTACAAGAAAAAACTGAGTCAGGTACATACAGTACAATGAACAGTCAGTCATAGTAATATAATACAATAAACAATCAGTCAGATACACACAGTACAATGAACACTCAGTCAGATACACACAGTACAATGAACACTCAGTCAGATACACACAGTACAATGAACACAGTCAGGTATACACAGTACAATGAACACTTATTCAGACACACACAGAACAATGAACACACAGTCAGGTACACAGAGTACAATGAACACACAGTCAGAAACACATAGCAAAATGAACACTCAGATACACACAGTACAATGAACACTCAGTCAGATACACAGTAAATAAACACTCAGTCAGGTACACAGAGTACAATGAACACACAGTACAATGAACACTCAGTCAGGTACATCAGTACAATAATTAGTCAGGTACACACAGTACAATGAACACTCAGTAAGGTACACACAGTACAAAGAACACACAGTCAGATACACATAGCAAAATGAACACACAGTCAGATACACATAGCAAAATGAACACACAGTCAGATACACATAGCAAAATAAACACACAGTCAGATACACATAGCAAAATAAACACACAGTCAGATACACATAGCAAAATGAACACACAGTCAGATAAACATAGCAAAATGAAACACACAGTCAGATACACATAGCAAAAAAAAAACACTCAGATACACACAGTACAATGAACACTCAGTCAGATACACAGTAAAATAAACATCAGTTAGGTACACACAGTACAATTAACACTCAGTCAGAAACACACAGTACAATGAGCACTCAGTCAGATACACATAGTACAATAAACACACAGTCAGATACACACAGTACATGAAAAACACAGTCAGGTACTGACAGTATAATTGACGCACAGTCAGGTACCACACTACAATGAACACTCAGTCAGATACACACAGTACAATGAACACACAGTACAATGAACACTCAGTACATACAGTGCAATGAAAACTCAGTCAGAAACACACAGTACAATGAACACACAGTCAGGTACACACAGTACAATGAAGATATAGTCGGATACACACACTACAATGAACACTCAGTCAGATACACACAGTACAATGAACACTCAGTCAGATACACACAGTACAATGAACACTTAGTCAGATGCACACAGTATAATGAACACACAGTCAGGTAACCACAGTACAATGAACACCAGTCAGGTACACACAGTCATTTACATACAGTACAATGAACACTCAGTCAGGTGCACACAGTACAATGAACACTCAGTCAGGTACACACAGTTAAATGAACACACAGTCAGATACACACAGTACAATGGACACACAGTACAATGAACACTCAGTCAGATACAAACAGTACAATGAACACTCAGTCAGGTACACACAGTTGAAAGAAAACTTAGTCAGATACACACAGTACAATGTACACTAGCACTACTGCTTACATTGGCCATTAACATGCCATTAAATGGAGCCATTAAAAAACCCTTAAACTTTCCCATTAAAATCCCCTTATTCAGGACGAAATTAATGCCCAAAATATGAGGCTGAACTTTGGATTCCCATTAAAAAACCATTAATTTTAAAAGATTAATGGCCATGAATATCAAGTACTTGTAATGGCCATTAACTCCCCCCCAGACCAGTATTAATGGCCATTACCTTTGTGTGGATTAATGCCCATTAAATCTGTATATGTTAATGCCCATTATTTTTTTTTTTTTTAATTTTAATGCCTATTAAAAAAGTTCATGGGCATTAACAAAATGGTACCAAACCCATTAATTAGTCAACCCATGAAATTGCTTATGTTAATGGCCATTAAAACCCTGTTATTCTGAACCAAATTAAGGGTCATTTAAATTGTCATTTTAATAATGGGCATCATATTAAGCAAACAGCTCTGGATTAATGGCCATTAACAATTTTCCTGTGAAATTTTAATGGTAAACATTAATTTTTAAAATGGATGTCGTAGATTCAGTGAATTATCCAGATGTGCATCTACAGTATGGAACTTCAATACAAGGCAAGTTTTATTAAATTGCACCGGTAATATATCACTTCCGGTTTGATTGATGCGGGGGGGGGGGGGGGGGGGTGGGTGGGTGGTATGGTTTAGAAGATGTTTTCGGTATTTTCAGGAATTAAATTTTTAAAAAATAGTAGGCCTATCACAGCGAGAAGAAACGTTTATTCTCTAGAAAAATATAAGAATCTGACTGTTAGTCTGACAGATAAATTTGCGTCGAATTGATATTGCGTAAGTACACTGGTAATACAATTACACCATCATATATCCTCGACCGTCCGTGATTCGAGACTCTAATAGAAAACGAACTAAATTTGCTAACGCAACAAGAATTTGAGAGCTGAAAAATAGACAACTGATTTTTCTGGATAGTTTTACAGTAAATACCTAAATTTTGTCTTTAATGCATGAAATCGTCACTGCAGGGACGATACTCACGTATAATAACTGAAAACAAAAATGGCCTCGAATCTTAGGACGCTCTCGATTTTAGGACGGTCGACGATATATAATATATGCATAGGAGGGCAAAATAACTTGGGGGGAGGGTGGTTAGTTCTGGAAATTTCAGAATTCGTTAACATTAATTCGTTTTCACTTTCACGTGATTAACAATTTCTAGATTGTATTTTATATATATTGTATACCATTCAATGCATCCAAGCCTTCCCGGCTTATTCCCGTATCGTCCAAACTCATGAAATTCTTCTCCATTGTTGCCAATGATGGTGTATTCAGTTTCGCGGTTAACTGGTTACATGAAATTGTCCAATAGTAACAAGGATTGCAAACTGGATTTTGTCTTTTTGTTCGGTACTTCTCTGAATATACCGTTCAAATCGTAAGAATTTTGAAATGATTCTGAATACTTTTAACCAATCGCTGTAGCTGTTACAGAAGCAAATTAACCCGTATTATTTATTAGTAGCTTCAACGACGACTGTCGAGATGTTCAGAATGCTATTCTAGTCATTTCGGCAGTAGGTTATTCAGCACTTGGTCGTTTAGTCATTTCGGAAAATCGTAATGAAACGATGCATTTTTTTGTTTGTTTACGAATAAATGGTACTATTTTTCTGACGCAATGGGCGAAATGGATGGTTTCAAATCAATAGTTAAAATGCGAAAGGGCAACCTTACAAAAGTGCCGAAATGACAAAATGCCGAATTGACTTTGTTGCCGCCTCAAACCGCGGTTTAAACAATTATTAAACGATGAAGAAGAGGACAGCATTTAGAACGTGTGACTGTAAAATTTGTTATGGAATGGGACTGCTTGCCGATCGAAGAACAATCCGACAGCACAAAAGAATGTATGGTGAATTTAGAGACATTTTATCTTATATAATATATTACTGAAATGTCTTACTTTTTGATAACTAATGGTCAAGTGCCGATTTGTCTCAAAGGTGCCGAAATGTCTTGAAACTGGTGCCGAACTGTCCATGTGCCGAAATGTCTAGAATTCTTTACAAACCCCCTAGCCTAGGCCGAAAATCCTCTGCCCCATCGACCTAATGACATTTTATGTTGTACAGTCGACCAAACAAACCCTATGACATTTTGGCCCTTGACAAAATTGACCCATATGATCATGAATATTGAGATGTTAACAGGGATGAAGCTTGACAGTTTTGAGTTGGTAGCCCAGTTCACTTCAGGAGAGAATTTTCAGTTGTAACAATGGCAAAACTTTTAAATGTAGGGGCCCAGATAAATTTTTGGAGGCATGAGCTATTGGGCCCCTACTAATCTTAATCCCTGGGTATATCTATTGATATAGTGCATTAATTTTTTTTCATTCCTTTTTTTTTTTTTACAATTTTTCGGATGTTAATACATGTATAAAAAAAATATGATTATTCTCAACTGTGATGGAAGTAATTCAGTTTATATATATTATATTATTTACCCTCCCTTTTAAGTTAAGAAAAGTATTTCTTTTTGTTGACTACTGCACAGATGAAGAACCCTAATCAAAGTTTTCATGGTTTACATTTGTATATATATTGCCTCCAATCCGTAGCTCATTTGGTAGATGTGTCCGCTTCCAGTGAAGGAACCAATCTCCAATCGGGTCAAATGAATGTTTTTCTATAATTCATAGTTCTGCTTTCTCATCTGGTGCTTGGCATTAAGAGGATAGACAAATAGCTGGCTAACCCTGGGTCAGTATAGAATGCTAGGGAACTCATGATATAAATTGTCCACTAGATTTAAATCCAATACATATGCATATTACTTAAAAGCATAAGTTGAAGTAATGGCCATTATTTTCCAATGAACTATATAGAAAATTAAAATCTCTGATTTATAAGAAATTAATGCCCATGAATGTGAAAATTAATGGGCATTTGCCATGAACAGGAAAATTAATTGGTAAAGCTAGCGAAAAAACAACTTTGAATACTGAAGAAACCAACTTTTAATGGGTGTATAAACCATTAAAAACTTTTTTTTTAGCAATTTTGTTCTTGGCCATTAATCATGAAAATAATGGCCATTAAAATGGCCATTAATTTACTTTATTTCTAAATCTAATGGGTATTGCAACCCATTAAGGATACATGTGAAAGTTTATGGTCATTGTTAAAATGTTATTAATGGGTTAACCCATTATCAATTACAAACATTAATGGGTAATGGTAAAAATTTAATGGGGTAAGGCTAAACCATTAACATTTTAGATTCCAAAATTAATGGGAAAGTAATGGGTGTGTTGATATTAAGGGAGTTTAATGGCATATTAATGGTTTGTTAATGGGTATTGCTAGCAGTAGTGTAGGTCAGGTACACACAGACATTATTGTGAAACATTGACTGGTGACATGTAAATATATCACTAGGAAACACTGACTGGTGACATGTAGATACATCACTGAAACATTTGCTGGTAACATGTAGATACATTACTGTGAAACCCTGACTGGTGACATGTAGATACATCACTGTGAAACATTGACTGTTGACATTTAGATACATTACTGTGAAATCATTACTGGTGACATGTAGATACATCACTGTGAAATAATTACTGGTGACATGTAAATACATCACTGTGAAATAATTACTGGTGACATGTAGACACATCACTGTGAAACATTGACTGGTGACATTTAGATATGTCAATGTGAAACATTGTCTGGTGACATTTAGATATGTCAAAGTGAAACATTGACTGGTGACATGTATATACATCACTGTGAAACATTGACTGGCGACACTTAGATCACTGTGAAACATTGACTGGTGACATGTAGATACATCACTGTGAAATAATTACTGGTGACATATAGATACATCACTGTAAAATATTGACAAGTGACATTTGGATCACTGTGAAACATTCACTGGTGACATGTAAATACATCACTTTGAAATAATTACTGGTGACATGTAGACACATCACTGTGAAACATTGACTGGTGACATTTAGATACATCACTGTGAAACATTGTCTGGTGACATTTAGATATGTCAAAGTGAAACATTGACTGGTGACATGTATAGACATCACTGTGAAACATTGACTGGCGACATTTAGATATATCAATATGAAACATTTACTGGTGACATGTAGATACATAACTTTGAAACATTGACTGGTGACATTTAGAAACATCACTGTGTAACATTGACTGGTGACAGGTAGATACATCACTGTGACACATTGACTTGTGACATGTAGACACATCACTGGAAAATATTGACTGATGACATGTAGATACATCACTGCGAAATATTGACTGGCGACCTGTAGATACATCACTACATGTGAAACATTGACTGGTGGCCTGTAGATACATCACTGTGAAACATTGACTGGTGACCTGTAGATATATCAGGTACACACAATACAATGAACACTCAGTTAGGTGCACACAGCACAAGGAACACATAGTCAGGTCCCAACAGTAACATAAACACGCAGTCAGATACACACAGTACGATAAACACTGAGTCAGGTACCCAAAGTAACATGAACACTCAGTCAGATATACACAGTACAATCAACACTCAGTCAGGTACACACAGTACAATGAACACTCAGTCAGATACACACAGCAAAATAAACAAACAGATACACACAGTGCAATGAACACTCAGTCAGATACACACAGTACAATGAACACACAGTCAGATACACACAGCAAAATAAACTCTCAGATACACATACTACAATGAACACTCAGTCATATACACAGTAAAATAAACACTCAGTCAGGTACACAGAGTACAATGAACACACAGTACAATGAACACTCAGTCAGGTACATCAGTACAATAATTACTCAGTCAGGTACACACAGACTTCACTGTGAAAAAATTGACCAGTGACAGGTACATACATCACAGTGAAATAATTACTGGTGACATGTAGATACATCATTGTGAAACATTGACTGGTGACATTTAGATCACTGTGAAACATTGACTGCTGACATGTAGATACATCACTGTGACACATTGACTGGTGACATGTAGACACATCACTGGAAAATATTGACTGATGACATGTAGATACATCACTGCGAAATATTGACTGGCGACCTGTAGATACATCACTGTGAAACATTGACTGGTGGCCTGTAGATACATCACTGTGAAACATTGACTGGTGACCTGTAGATATATCAGGTACACACAATACAATGAACACTCAGTCAGGTGCACACAGCACAAGGAACACATAGTCAGGTCCCAACAGTAACATAAACACGCAGTCAGATACACACAGTACGATAAACACTCAGTCAGGTACCCAAAGTATCATGAACACGCAGTCAGATACACACAATACGATCAACCCTCAGTCAGATACACACAGTATGACCAACGCTCAGTCAAATACACACAGTACCATTAACACCCAGTCAGATAAACACAGTATAATCAAGACTCATTCAGGTACATAAAGTACAAGAAAAACTGAGTCAGGTACGCACAGTACAATGAACACTCAGTCAGGTACACACAGTACAATGAACACTCAGTCAGATACACACAGTACAATGAACACTTAGTCAGATGCACACAGTATAATGAACACACAGTCAGGTACACACAGAACAATGAACACACAGTCAGGTACACACAGTCATTTACATACAGTACAATGAACACTCAGTCAGGTGCACACAGTACAATGAACACTCAGTCAGGTACACACAGTTAAATGAACACACAGTCAGATACACACAGTACAATGGACACACAGTACAATGAACACTCAGTCAGATACAAACAGTACAATGAACACTCAGTCAGGTACACACAGTTGAATGAAAACTTAGTCAGATACACACAGTACAATGTACACTAGGTCAGGTACACACAGACATTATTGTGAAACATTGACTGGTGACATGTAAATATATCACTAGGAAACACTGACTGGTGACATGTAGATACATCACTGAAACATTTGCTGGTAACATGTAGATACATTACTGTGAAACCCTGACTGGTGACATGTAGATACATCACTGTGAAACATTGACTGTTGACATTTAGATACATCACTGTGAAACATTGGCTGGTGACATGTAGATACATCATTGTGAAATCATTACTGGTGACATGTAGATACATCACTGTGAAATAATTACTGGTGACATGTAAATACATCACTGTGAAATAATTACTGGTGACATGTAGACACATCACTGTGAAACATTGACTGGTGACATTTAGATATGTCAATGTGAAACATTGTCTGGTGACATTTAGATATGTCAAAATAAAACATTGACTGGTGACATGTATATACATCACTGTGAAACATTGACTGGCGACACTTAGATCACTGTGAAACATTGACTGGTGACATGTAGATACATCACTGTGAAATAATTACTGGTGACATATGGATACATCACTGTGAAATATTGACAAGTGACATTTGGATCACTGTGAAACATTGACTGGTGACATGTAAATACATCACTTTGAAATAATTACTGGTGACAAGTAGACACATCACTGTAAAACATTGACTGGTGACATTTAGATACATCACTGTGAAACATTGACTGGTGACATGTATAGACATCACTGTGAAACATTGACTGGCGACATTTAGATATATCAATGTGAAACATTGACTAGTGACATGTAGATACATAACTTTGAAACATTGACTGGTGACATTTAGAAACATCACTGTGAAACATTGACTGGTGACAGGTAGATACATCACTGTGACACATTGACTTGTGACATGTAGACACATCACTGGAAAATATTGACTGATGACATGTAGATACATCACTGCGAAATATTGACTGGCGACCTGTAGATACATCACTGTGAAACATTGACTGGTGGCCTGTAGATACATCACTGTGAAACATTGACTGGTGACCTGTAGATATATCAGGTACACACAATACAATGAACACTCAGTCAGGTGCACACAGCACAAGGAACACATAGTCAGGTCCCAACAGTAACATAAACACGCAGTCAGATACACACAGTACGATAAACACTGAGTCAGGTACCAAAGTAACATGAACACTCAGTCAGATATACACAGTACAATCAACACTCAGTCAGGTACACACAGTACAATGAACACAGTCAGATACACACAGCAAAAAAAACAAACAGATACACACAGTACAATGAACACTCAGTCAGATACACACAGTACAATGAACACACACAGTCAGATACACACAGCAAAATTAACTCTCAGATACACATACTACAATGAACACTCAGTCATATACACAGTAAAATAAACACTCAGTCAGGTACACAGAGTACAATGAACACACAGTACAATGAACACTCAGTCAGGTACATCAGTACAATAATTACTCAGTCAGGTACAAACAGACTTCACTGTGAAAAAATTGACCAGTGACAGGTAGATACATCACAGTGAAATAATTACTGGTGACATGTAGATACATCATTGTGAAACATTGATGGTGACATTTAGATCACTGTGAAACATTGACTGCTGACATGTAGATACATCACTGTGACACATTGACTGGTGACATGTAGACACATCACTGGAAAATATGACTGATGACATGGATACATCACTGCGAAAATATTGGACTGGCGACCTGTAGATACATCACTACATGTGAAACATTGACTGGTGGCCTGTAGATACATCACTGTGAAACATGACTGGTGACCTGTAGATATATCAGGTACACACAATACAATGAACACTCAGTCAGGTGCACACAGCACAAGAAACACATAGTCAGGTACAACAGTAACATAAACACGCAGTCAGATACACACAGTACGATAAACACTCAGTCAGGTACCCAAAGTATCATGAACACGCAGTCAGATACACACAATACGATCAAACACTCAGTCAGATACACACAGTATGACCAACGCTCAGTCAAATACACACAGTACCATTAACACCCAGTCAGATAAACACAGTACAATCAAGACTCATTCAGGTACATAAAGTAAAGAAAAACTGAGTCAGGTACGCACAGTACAATGAACACTCAGTCAGGTACACACATTACAATTAACACTCAGTTAGATACACACAGTACTCAGGTACACACAGAACAATGAACACACAGTCAGGTACACAGAGTACAATGAACAGTCAGTCAGATACAAACAGTACTCAGGTACACACAGAACAATGAACACACAGTCAGGTACACAGAGTACAATGAACACACAGTCAGAAACACATAGCAAAATGAACACTCAGATACACACAGTACAATGAACACTCAGTCAGATACACAGTAAAAAACACTCAGTCAGGTACACAGAGTACAATGAACACACAGTACAATGAACACTCAGTCAGGTACATCAGTACAATAATTACTCAGTCAGGTACACACAGTACAATGAACACTCAGTCAGGTACACACAGTACAAAGAACACACAGTCAGATACACATAGCAAAATGAACACACAGTCAGATACACATAGCAAACTAAACACTCAGATACACACAGTACAATGAACACTCAGTCAGATACACAGTAAAATAAACACTCAGTTAGGTACACACAGTACAATTAACACTCAGTCAGATACACACAGTACAATGAGCACATAGGTACACACAGTACAATGAGCACTCAGTCAGATACACACAGTACAATAAACACACACTGACACAGTCAGATACACACAGTACAATGAAAAACACAGTCAGGTACTCACAGTATAATGGACGCACAGTCAGGTACACACACTACAATGAACACTCAGTCAGATACACAGTACAATGAACACACAGTCAGGTACACACAGTACAATGAACAATCAGATACATACAGTGCAATGAACACACAGTCAGGTACACACAGTACAATGAAGATATAGTCAGATACACACACTACAATGAACACTCAGTCAGATACACACAGTACAATGAACACTCAGTCAGATACAAACAGTACAATGAACACTCAGTCAGATACAAACAGTACAATGAACACTCAGTCAGGTACTCACAGTACAATGAATACACAGTCAGATAAACACAGTACAATGAACACTCAGTCAGATACACACAGAACAATGAACACTTAGTCAGATACACACAGTATAATGAACACTCAGTCAGGTGCACACAGTACAATGAACACTCAGTCAGGTACACAAAGTTAAATGAACACACAGTCAGGTACACACAGTACAATGGACACACAGTCAGGTACACACAGTACAATGGACACACAGTACAATGAACACTCAGTCAGATACAAACAGTACAATGAACACTCAGTCAGGTACACACAGTTGAATGAAAACTTAGTCAGATACACACAGTACAATGTACACTAGGTCAGGTACACACAGACATTATTGTGAAACATTGACTGGTGACATGTAGATACATCACTGAAACATTGGCTGGTGACATGTAGATACATCAGTGAAACATTGACTGGTGACATGTAGATACATCACTGTGAAACATTGACTGTTGACATTTAGATACATCACTGTGAAACATTGGCTGGTGACATGTAGATACATCACTGTGAAACATTGACTGGTGACATGTAGATACATCACTGTGAAACATTGACTGTTGACATTTAGATACATCACTGTGAAACATTGGCTGGTGACATGTATAAACATCACTGTAAATCATTGACTAGTGACAGGTATATAAATCACTGTAAAAAACAGTTAGATACATCACAGTGTAAAACATTGACTGGTGTCATGTAGATACACTAGGTACACAAAGTTCAAGAAACACACAGTCAGATTTACACAACACAAGGAACACTCAGTCAGGCACCCACATGACCATGAACACACAGTCAGACACACACAGTATGATCAACAATCAGTCAGGTACACACAGTACAATGGACACCCTGTCCGATATGCACAGTACAATGAACATTCGGTCAGGTACACACAGTACAATGAACATTCAATCACATTCACAAAGCACAATCAACACTCAGTCAGATACACAAAATTCAATAAAAACTTGTCATGTACATACAGTATGATCAACACTCAGTCAGGTACACACAGTACTGTAAACACCCAGTCAGATACACACAGTACAATGAACTCTCACTCTGGAACACACAGAAAAATAAACAGTCAATCAGATACACACAGTACAATCAACACTCAGTCAGGTACACAAAATACAATAAACACTCAGTCAGGTACACATAACAAGATCAACACTCAGTCAGGTACACACAGTACCATCAACACTCAGTCAGGTTCACACAGTACCGTTAACACCCAGTCAGATACACACAGTACAATGAACACTAACTCTGGAACACACAGTAAAATAAACAGTCAATCAGATACACACAGTACAATCAACACTCAGTCAAATACACACAGTACAATGAACACTCACTCTGGAACACACAGTGAAATAAACAGTCAATCAGATACACACAGTACAATCAACACTCAGTCAGATACACACAGTACAATGAACACTAACTCTGGAACACACAGTAAAATAAACAGTCAATCAGATACACACAGTAAAATCAACACTCAGTCAAATACACACAGTACAATGAACACTCACTCTGGAACACACAGTGAAATAAACAGTCAATCAGATACACACAGTACAATCAACACTCAGTCAGATACACACAGTACAATGAACATTCAATCAGAACGACACAGCACAATCAACACTTAGTCAGATACACAAAATACAATAAACACTTAGCCAGGTACACACAGTATGATCAACACTCAGTCAGATACACATAGTACTGTTAACACCAAGTCAGATACACACAGTACAATGAACACTCAGTCAGATACACACAGTACAATGAACACTCAGTCAGATACACAAAGAACAATAAACATTTAGTCAGATACTCACAGTACAATGAACACTTGGTCAGGTACACACAGAACCATAAACACCCAGTCAGATAAACACAGTAAAATAAACACTCAGTCAGGTACACACAGTACAATAAAAACTGAGTCAGGTACACATAGTACAATGAACATTCAGTCAGATAAACACAGTACAATGAACACTCAGTCAGATACACACAGTACAATGAACACACAGTCAGGTACATACAGTACAATAAAAACTGAGTCAGGTACACATATTACAATGAACATTCAGTCAGGTACAACAGTGCAATGAACACTCAATCAGGTACACACAGTACAATGAACACTCAGTCAGGTACACCAAGTGCCATAAACACTTAGTCAGGTACACACAGTACAATCAAAACTCAGTCAGGTACACCAAGTGCCATAAACACTTGGTACAATGAACACACAGTGAGATACACACAGACATCATTGTGAAACATTGACTGGTGACATGTAAATATATCACTACGAAACACTGACTGGTGACATGTAGATACATCACTGAAACATTGGCTGGTGACATGTAGATACATCACTGTGAAACATTGACTGGTGGCCTGTAGATACATCACTGTAAAACATTGACTGGTGACATGTAGATATATCAGGTAAACACAGTACAATGAACACTCAGTCAGGTGCACACAGCACAAGGAACACATAGTCAGGTACCCACAGTAACATAAACACCCAGTCAGATACACACAGTACGATCAACACCCTGTCAGATAGACACAGTACAATGAACACTCAGTTAGAATGAAGACACAGTCAGGTACACACAGTACAAGGAACACTCAGTCAGGTACACACAGTACAATGTACACTTAGTCAGGTACACACAGTACAATGAACACTCAGATACACACAGTACAATGTACATGTAGTCAGGTACACACAGTACAATGAACATACAGTCAGGTAGACACAGTACAATGAACATACAGTCAGGTAGACACAGTACAATGAATACTCAGTCAGATACACACAGTTCAATGAACACACAGTGAGATACACACAGACATCATTGTGAAACATTGACTGGTGACATGTAAATATATCACTACGAAACACTGACTGGTGACATGTAGATACATCACTGAAACATTGGCTGGTGACATGTAGATACATCACTGTGAAACATTGACTGGTGGCCTGTAGATACATCACTGTAAAACATTGACTGGTGACATGTAGATATATCAGGTAAACACAGTACAATGAACACTCAGTCAGGTGCACACAGCACAAGGAACACATAGTCAGGTACCAACAGTAACATAAACACCCAGTCAGATACACACAGTACGATCAACACCCTGTCAGATAGACACAGTACAATTAACACTCAGTTAGAATGAAGACACAGTCAGGTACACACAGTACAATGAACAATCAGTCAGATACACACAGTACCATGAACACTCAGTCGGGTACACAAAGTACAATGAACACTCAGTCAGATACACAGTAAAATAAACACTCAGTCAGGTACACACAGTACAATGAACAATCAGTCAGGTACACAAAGTACAATGAACACTCAGTCAGATACACACAGTACAATGAACACACAGTACAATGAACAGTCAGTCAGATACACACAGTACAATGAACACTCAGTCAGGTACACACAGTACAATGAACACTCAGTCAGGTACACCATGTACACACAGTATGATCAACACTCAGTCAGGTACACACAGTATGATCAACACTCAGTCAGGTACACACAGTACAATGAACACTCACTCTGGAACACACAGTAAAATAAACAGTCAATCAGATACACACAGTACAATCAACACTCAGTCAGGTATACACAGTACAATGAATATTCAATCTGAAGGACACAGCACAATCAACCCTCGGTCAGATTTAAACAGCACAATCAATACTCAGTCAGATGCAAACAGCACAATCAACACTTAGTCAGATACTGTAAACTGCTTTATATTGGCGCATACTTATTTTAGCGATTGTTGACTGGTAAACATATCAGCGCAGTTTAATTTTAGAGTAATCAATTCCAGTCTGAACTGTTTAATACCTCTTTATATTACCAGATTTTCTCGCCTAAAACACACAACTTTTAGCCAAAAAAATAAAATTTGAGAAGGGGATGCCAGGTTACAAGAAAACAAGAAAAATAACTATGTAATTGTGTTTATTTGTTGGCTTTTACTGCGAGAAAATCTCCGTAACTGACCCAGGAAGTCACGAGACGGATGTCTGCAGGAAGCTTTCATCATAATTTGGCCCTCTCGTCGATTAGATATTTTACTGAATAAATATTTGAATCAATAATAACCTATTTTGTTTTTATTCATTTAAATACCAACTGTTTTTAAATACAAATATTTCGACACATTGTCGATGTATCCCCGATAACAGCCGCTTAGATCATTATAGAGGTCAATAATTAGGATTTATATTATGTTGCCGACATCACAGAAAAAAACAATTTTCGTATAACGGGTCTAATTTTTTTATATTATTGTTAATATTTTAATGATTGAAGCCAACTACTGGTAAATTAAAAATAATTACCTGAAAAGGAGACTTGTCAGATTGTACGTATCACACACAATGGCCAGTAATTAACAGCTAAAGATGCCAGTGTTCCCTAATTTATCCGTTTGTTGGTGGTCAGTCTACCGGGTCTGGATAATTAATCCCTAATTACTTAAGCCATACCAATGTCATTCAGAACTATTATTATTTTAACACTGACTATATAACCATTTAACATGCGTCCATACCCATTCATAGTCACGACAGCGATGTGCAGTACTGACCTTTTTGTTGTAATTTTAGCGGCAGTTTCATTTTAGCGCTGACACTCTTATCGCCAATTGTGCTAAAATAAAACTGCTGCTAAAAAAAACACGGTTTACAGTACACAAAATTCAATAAACACTCAGTCAGGTACACACAGTTTGATTAACACTCAGTCAGGTACATACAGTACGATCAACACTCAGTCAGGTACACACAGTACCATAAACACCAAGTCAGATACACACAGTACAATGAACACTCACTCTGGAACACACAGTAAAATAAACAGTCAATCAGATACACACAATACAATCAACACTCAGTCAGGTACACACAGTACATAAACCTGAATAACTTGTTTAATCTATGTTCTGATTGCCAATCACTAATTGAGGACAAGACTAATCTTGCCAAAATAGAGCACAAGATTATACTCTACATCAATAGTAATACATAATTCATTTCAGTGTTGACAAAGTGACCTACTGTGTTTTCTTTTTAGATGAACCCAATTTGTATTATTAGACCACTCTCTCAACATGCCTTATATTTCTAGCCAATCACAGGTCTTGAATTGTGTTGTCTTATTCCTAAAGAACTAAGCACCGCTCCGCCTCCTTCTAATTCCTGAAGATTTGTCTTATTGCCATCTAACCTGTACATAATGCAATATCATGCAGATTATGCAACAACTTACCTTTAACTTTTGTTGTCTTTTTTGTTATTTTTTTTCTTTTTGAGCCTGTAATTATAAAAGATTTAAATTTGAAAATAAACATAAACAGTTAATTTAAGTAAAAGGTTTATCAGCTGTTTCTGTTTTCAGTTACAATTTTTAACTTTATTTTTCATCATATTATTTTTGTACTTAACATTGAATTTATTCTTTAAAAAATGCTTACAGTAGAACTTCGATAACTCGAAGTGCATGGGACTTCGATTATGACTTTGAGTTATCGGGGTGTTCGAGTTTTCGAAGTTGAAGAATGACGTCACAATGTAACTATCATTTCTTTGGGAGAAATATCGGATGGTGTAAAACTGTTTACTGATACACTGGTGTAATATGTACCAGTATTACATAAAATAATAAATGAATTAAAATCAAATTATCAATTATGTTTTTATAAGGACTGATGGCGACAACAAATGCATACATGAAATACACGAAATGTTTATTACCAATACATGACCGTAATGCATTCAAAGAACTGAATAAGATAAACATATCCATGTACATTGTATGTTATAATATACAAAACAAGACGCACATTTTATAGAAATTATAAAACTAGTGCACCTACCACGTGTTAGTCATTAAAACCCAGCTTTAATCACCTGAAAAAATGGTTGTTGTCGCCAGCGGCACGAAACTTGGCTTCTACTGAGGGGGTATACGGTTACACTTCATCGCCTATAACGGCACAGAGTACTAATCCTTTAATTGATATTAATTAATACAGTAGCAAAACCTTTGATCTGTACCACTTCTCCAATCATTAATCGGATTATACAGAAGTATTATAGCTAACTGTCGATTAATTACCGTGTTCTCATTAAAATGTTCTATTGGTCAACCATTGTTAAAAATATTTTGAGTTTTAAAAGGTTGTTTTTCCTATAATTTTTAATTTGCACCTAAACATTACTTTGAGTTATCGGGGGTATTCGAGTTACAGGAGTTTGAGTTATCGAAGTTGTATTTATATAGTTTATATAGAAAACCGGTCGGGACAAAATTATTACTTCGAGTTATCCGTGGTATTCGAGATATCGAAGTTCAAGTTATCAAAGTTCTACTGTATTTCGTTTTTGATAAATATGACTTCAAACAATGATCAAAAATTTACTAGATTTTCACTTATAATTCCGCATTACTTTGTCTAATATCCTGGATGCTAATTTTTTAGTTATAAATTGTATGTAGGAAAATCATGTATTTCTTGAGAATTTCAAATGTAATAGTCTGTCAGCGATATTTTGGCACACTTTATAAACTCTTTAAAGTTTTTAACGAATGTCACTCTGAAATATTAATTGGAACTAATTATCTACTGACAGATGTACAATGTAATCAGGAAAATAGTGTAATCAGTGAGAATGGAACGGGCTACAAGTCAGGTCATTTGTGAACAATCTCTCGATGAAATAGTATAGTCTTTAACATCTGATTGCAGGAAATTTTCATAACTAGGAACAAATTCAAAGATTTTACACAACCATATAGACAATTAAAGTAATAAGGTTTTTTCAAAAGTTATGCATTTTACAACATAATTTGTTATTTCATTTGTCAAAGTGCCTATGATCATTCATGCTAGGAAATCAACTTGGCACACTTGAATTTCATTGCCTCAGTTTTTCTGTCAGGCAAATTTGAGTGACCCTGTAAACAGTTTCTGAGAGATTGTAATGGAATGTGTCTACATTCATTTTACCATGTACATATGAAAATTTAATACAATGTACTAACAGGACATTTAAGATGCAGATTATTCAAGTTTGAGATTTAAATTTGTACATACTGAATTTAAGTTTTTCATCATCTTCACTTGAACTAAAACCATCTTCATTTAATTTAAAATCATCTTCATCTGTCCAATTTTCATCTGAATCACTGTCACTTTCTACAATTACAGATTATGTCATCAATATCATGTATCATTTAATCTTAAATTTAACAATAATTTAACAACAATTTAACAATAATTTAACAATATTAATAATATCAATATTATACAGTTTAAGAACAATACATGACAACTATCAAATACTGTAAACTGCTTTATATTCGTGCAGACTTATTTGAGAGATTTTCCTAGACATAATTAATTAGCAAAGCTTTTTATAGTACAAAAACTTCTTGTGTGTACTCGGGAGTCAAGAATAAATAATTTTAGCACAGTTTTAAAGCGCTAAAATTAAACTGCGGCTAAAATTTCAGGGTTAACATTATATATTTACTATACTGATTTATTGCTGGGAAAAATTATGGTCAGGCTGCAAATTAAATAAAAAGACACAGGTATGATTGCAAATAAAAAAATCCAAATCTGATAAAGAATTGGTAATTTCATAAAATCCTTTAAGAGCATGATGTTACCAAGTGTCTTCATAATATATTTCATGTGCTCTTATTTCATGGTGAAATGAGCTTCATGTCTTTTACTGCTATAAATTCAACTTGATGTTCAACAAATGTAACTTACCCCCATGTTTTCTTTTTTGTCCTTTCTCTTTTGCCTTTGTCTCTACAAGATCTAGAAATATAATTATAGAACATGAATACTATAACATGTATAAGTAGCACAGTGATGGATGAATTATATATCCCCCTGAAAACTGTTTGTTGGCTAGCAAATTAGCATGAAATATATTTTTTGCATTACAATACCCAACTATATTAAATGTTAGAATATTGATGTGCTCTAGTGAGCAACTAGCATTGATTTTATACAATGACAAAGAAAAACAAGAGTACCATCAGGCAGGACAAAATACACCTGCCACTGTTGTGATTTTATTTTTTTCTGGCTTAATTCTAAATATAATTTCAAATTGCAATCTATAGTGACAGACAATATTCAAGAAAACAACAAATAAGAAATCTTTAGATGTAATCAAGATATCCCAGTTTAAAGCTAATTTCTTAAATGAGGTCATGACTTGACCTTTACCCTCAGCTTTATAGTTAAAAAACACTGCCCGGTGCTACAAAACGCAAAAAAATTGTAATAGAATTCAGCATAAGCTCAAGAAATAGTGATAAAAAAAGATAAACAAAGACCCAATGGATCTTAATGGTCACCTGAATGCAAGGAATGTATTTCAAAAACTTGCATGTGAACATAATTTAGTTGACCAATTTTTAAGTACATCTTGTTTTAGAGATAATTAACTATTTCAGTAATGGCGACCTTGACCTTTGATCCCTTGACTAACCATAGAACAAAACCATCATTTGATAAATATTTACAATAAGTATATTCTAATAATCAACAGTCACCTTTAAACAAGATGTTTTAAGGTTTTCAAACTTAAGGTCACAGTGACCTTGAATGAGAGTCAAGGTCTATGTATCCAATTTCAAACTTTTAATCCTTTTCATTTATTATAAGAACAGGTTTAAAGGTTTTATTACTTTAGGTCACTGTGACTTTGAATGTCAGTCAAGAAACCAGATTTTCTGTGGATATGTACATTTTCCATGGAATTTAAAAGGCAATTTTTTCTATAAAAAATTAAAAACTGGAATATTTGGAGCAATAATATAATTCTATGGATTTCTGTGACAATTTTGTAGTGTAACCATTTACCACACATCAAACTTAACCAAGGTACTTCAACAATGTACAATGACCAAATCTTGTCAAATTCTGAATGTTTAGCTCAATTTTAAACATTTGTAACCTATAGAAAATTCTTCAATCCTTAAACCCAAAATCTACTTATTGATCTAATGTGACCCATATGCATACTTGGTCTAGTTTATGCATACAAGACAGTTCTAGGCAAGCTTGATGAGCATCAATCAATAAATTTTGCTTCGAGAATGTTAATAAGATGTCCGTTTTATTTTTGGCCTGGTGACATTTTTTCTTAATAACCATGATCATTTAAGAACTTAAATCCAGCTTTTATCAAGAAGAAATTTTCAATTTAATGTAGTAACTTATATATTAATCAAACATGACTGTTAGCTTTTGTCATTAGGAAGACTGGGGGAAAGATTGGCAAAATCGTGTATAAACCAGATTGCAGTGATTCGGCCTAGTGACCAACTTTTTTGCCCCATATAACCCATATAACTTTAGCCAAGAGGATCATTTTGACCCAGTTATAAGACAATTGACCTAAAATTGGGTCTTTTGCCCTGTAAACAATCCTTCTTTGATATGACCTAGTGACCTACACATTAGCCTAACTGGCACTTGACCTAGATTTTTTTCAAGAGAGTCATTCTGAACAAGTTTAAAGAAGATTCAAATAAAATTGTAGCCTTAAGAGTGTTAACAAGGGTTTTCTATGAATTGACTTACTGACCTACTTACTGACCCAACATAAACGATGTACAAACTTGACCTAGCTGAGGTCAGGAGGATCACTTTGTGCAATTTTTTATGTAGAATTGATAAAAATGGTGGCCTCTAGAGTGTTAACAAATTGCATCATCATCAAATGTTGCATCATGATAAACAATGAACAAAAAATGATGGACAAAGGCTGATCACAATAGCCCACTGTAGCACATTGTGCTCAGGTGAGCTAAAATATTATTGAGATATTTAAGAACATACATTCTAGCCAAGCTTTGTTGAAACATAATCATTTTACAGAAGCTATCATCTAGAAACAAATGACATATTAGATAATAATATGCTCATTAGTTATGCACATATTTTTGTCACTTATTCACTTATTTTCATAGCAAACATACTGATCAAGATTCATCAAACAATTAATATCACAGTGATTATCATCCAAAAAACAATCAACCAATCAGATTGCAGTATGCCATATGTCAATTACTTATGAATGGATTGTGCCACACATCAGACTTAATAAAGGATTTTCAGAACAATTATTATTTTTACCCAGTTTTCTTTCAATCTTATCAATACTACAAAAATTATCATCTAGAAACAACCAACCACTTAGACTGTAGTAAATAAATGTTAGTTAGTTATGTAAGTCCCAAAATTACTCACAGATATTGGTAGTTTACCCTAGGGAAAAATTACTAAACTTTCCCATTATGACCAGATAATTCTCAAGAATTTCATTTTCCCAAATTTTAAAAAAAGTGCTAATTTTACCAAATCATAGAAGGTAATAATTAAAATCATAGCAAAATCACTGTACTGACTTTGTCATACATCTAGCTTAACCAAGGTATCTCTACAACAAACTCATTGACTAATTCTGATGAAATTCTAATAAATATTACACAACTTATCACCCAGAATCCACTGTGGCTCACATGCTGACCTGATTGCTGACAAATTGCCATTCTAGCAAGCAGGTTAACAATGGTCATATTCATTCTTGTTTTTCTATCTACTGTAATGGTGCCCATCTTTGATTTAATATAGACATGCTGCTTGTATCTTTTTTTATGACTCTAAATGTTGAAACTCAAACATGGTTTAAGAGGAGAAGATCAAAGTTTACAAAATCATACATTACAATACAATAAGCTCAGCTGGCTGTAACTAAGTCTAGTTTAAATGATTTCTTTCTTACTTCCTTAATAAAATTCAATGATGTTGTATACTCTTTTTTAAATTTCTAACCTTGTAACATTAAAAAAGTATTCTGTGCGGTTAACCAAGCATCCTCATTAAAATAACATTTAGCTTCCCTCTGAACTCTATGGCTTAAAATAATGTGATGGTAAGGGTATAATTTTTCTGGTATGACTTCAACATCTTCTTCTTCTATCAAACCATTCCCACTCAAAGCTCTATCCATAACATTTTCATCAACCAGCTGCTTCAAGAATTCTAAAATTCAAATATTGTAATTGCAATAGTAATAAATAATAATTAAATAAAAGAAAAATCATTTATATCCAGTATATCAACCCCTAACTTTGTTGTTGGGGTATTATTAAGGTTTCTGGTTTCAAGGTTATTAAGGTTTTTCTACACCATACAAACTTAGCCTTGATTTTGTCAATAGGATCATTCTGAGCAAGTTTGATGAATTTTGACTACCCTGTTAACAAGGTTTTTCTTGTACTTGACCTAATTCTTGCTGCCATGGTTTAATACATTACAAATGATACATGATAAATATATCAAGTATGAAACAGAGCTGCCAACTGACCTGCAACCCGTGTGTCCATCCTGCATTTACATGTGAATTTCCACTGACTTGGCCTGCAACATGTGCAATTAAGCATACAATTTGAGGACTTGCAGTATTCATTAATTACCACTGGAATATTTATGTAATCACAGCATATTTAAGTTATTACATGGGTGGCCTAAGTGTCTAAGCAGAATTAATTTTGTGTTCATAGCAATGAAAAATCAATAAATAGTGACTTGCATATACTGTATCCATTTTTCTTTGAAATTACAAAAAGTTTTCACAAAACCTTACCACAAAACATTTTAAAAACCAGGTATTCTACCCCTGCAATTAAATGTTGCAAATTTCATTTGTATAAAAGCTTTATTTACAGACTTGAGGACTTTAATAAAAACACTTAACATTTTATTCCACGCCACCATCGGCAACAGAAAGTAAAACCCAAGTCTTGCTTTGGGCGATCTGTTGCAGTGATAACATATATAACCCAGCTGTAATCATGTGATGATGTTCAATCACCTTTACTCAGTACTGTCACCTAGCTTCTATGGTGCTGGTAATACCTGTGTTTATCATACTTACCTTCAATCTGTCTATTTGTGTCAGTTTGAGATGACGTGCCTTCAGTTGCTGTATAATTTGACAGCTGCATCATGTTTTCAATTTCTTGTTGATCATCCTAAATTATATTACAAAATTTATGTACATTGTATATTTAGGAAATATTAATTGTAAAAAGGGTCAAATGGACCCACTACGCTGACTTGATGGATAATAGCTAGTTGAAATGCTTTAGTTCAAACTTAAATTCACTTATGAACATGACTATGGTTTTGTGTAGAGAAACAATGTGACAAATAACTAAAACATAATATCTGCAATGGAGTAGATAAAAATAGCTTATATAATAATTTGGTAGGTCAATTTATGAAACGTCATGAAAACCACAAACAAGATAAGAACACTACTGTCTGTTGAGATTTAAATATTTTTTGTTTAGTTTTTAATATGATTTCAAAATGCAAGTCCATAATGACAGACAATATTCGAGAAAACATCAAAAATAAAAATTCAATGTCAAAATTTATAAATGTAGTCAAGATATTGCAAATTAAATCTCATTTCTTACATGAAGTTATGACCCTGACCTTAAATATCCTTAGCTTCATAGAAAAAAACAAAATGTGAAAAATTGAAATCTGCATTGAAATATCATAAAAAAAACTTGGCAAAATAGTACTAAAAGCACAAAGGTAAAAGATTTGGTAATGACCTTGACCTCTGATATTCATCCCATTTTAAAGGTAATTAATAAAAATTTTAAACCCTATGTCATTATCTGTTAATATTAGTCTTTTAAATAAAAACATTTGTAACATGACTGTAGCTGATTCTACAGCACCAAAGAACAATATCTTCACACCTACTGTACTTAGATAAAGGTGTAAATCCTAAACAAGGCTAAATTAAGTGTTACTTATTTTGTCCCTGGCTTATTAATTCCAATGATTTGACCATATTCTTATCACATGTATCAGAACAGTTGATAAATATGAAATGATATGATAAATATTAAAACCAAAAATGTTGAGCATTCTTCATGCAATATTTTTGCAAATTCTTCTTTTTGTTATATATGAAGAATCTTGCATTTTAAATCACTTTGATATCCACAAGAATAAAAACTGTATGTCTTCTAAATAACTCATCATGAAATTGAAAAATCATTTGTTAATTAAAGAATAGGCCTACATAATTTAAAATAGGATTGTATTATATTGTTATGTGTTATATGTAAATTGTAAGTTGATGTTTATAAGTTTTGAATTTCTATAAAATGAGATAGATTACTGTAAAAGAAAATCTATAGGCACCGAGGTACACAGCAAAGTTCATATTCTATATGTTAGATACACATACCAAGTTTTAGTTTAATATGTGTAAGAATTAAGAGAATCGGCAGTTTGAATTTTGATTCAGTACAAATTTGATAAAGTTATTACTTAAACTTAAAACATTCCTTCTGTAGACTTTTAATAAAAAGTCGGGAAAACTCATATTAAGGATGCTAGATAAATGAGATATGAAATATCTTATGTCTGACACCTATATTTTTTAATAGAAAAGATTTTTAAACATTTTTACTCAGGAACATGACACCTTTAGTTTGCCAATTTGAAGGGTCTTTACTCTGGCATAATAGATACTAACAAATATGCCAGCCTTACAGTTTTGATGCAGAAGATTAAAAGACGTTTAAAAGCCTTTCATTTGTATGACTCGGGTTACCTAAAGACCAGTACAATAAGCAAGTGTCTGCAAATTTCAGTTGCATATACCAATATAATATTTCAATGGTTTGGAGAAAACTGGCCATCAATTTCAGTAATGAAGTTTAGATTTTGTTGTAGTATGTGATCATAATACTTACCATTTCTTCATTTTCTTCCTGAGACTGTGCAGGTAATGCTAAAATGTTTAAAGACACAGACACATATAATAATTAATATGGAACCATAGTTTAATAGAATTAAAAAGAAAACAAATAAACAAATGTTCTTGTTGCAATGTTTTATGTGAGATGAGAATAGAAATAATCCATGTTTACCTTTGGTATATTGTCAAATAATACAGGACAGGAGTTCACAAGTGCCATAGTCATCTCCTGTTATATCCTTTTGCATGTGAACTCCTAACTGTATATCATTCCATGATATATAAGAAGGGTAAATACAGATTATTTATATTTTAACATGATTATATAATCTATTTTTTCATTTTCCAATTTTATAAATTGAACAAACTATAGGGTTAACATCCTAGTATAGTCAATATCACATCAGCTTTTGCCTCCCTTCATCATTTACAGAAAGGTTTTGGTACTTATAATAGTAAGATATATAATCAAACAAGGGCTCATGTGCCTTATCCCTCACTTAAAGATATGTTCCATATCTATTGCAGAAGTTTCATAGTCAATTACATTAATAACAATGTATATATAGTATAGAGTATATATAGTTCTGCCATACCATATTTATGTCAATTAAATTACATTTGCAACTTAAATACACCACATCTTCATAATTTGTTTATGATTATGGACAATATGAAAAAAAAGAAATATCAAATAAAATGGATTTTTTTTGGGGGGGGGGGGGGCAATATAATCAGAGCGTCAATAAGGTATCAAAATTTCAAAAAATAATCTGTGAAAGCATTGAAAAGGCAAGTAAAATTTAAATTTTACATACCGCCTTCAATATCTTCTAAAAACTTTCCAACGGATGTGATTTCCTTTATACCCATTGGACACTGGTATACATTTTTGTTATTTCTTCTGAGTGTCCCATGTGTCTATAGAATGCTTCTCTGTCATTATCTGAAACATCTAAAGCTGCATAAAAAGTGGAAGCCCTGTGTCTCATCACTGTTGCAGTGACAACTGTGTCCAGTTCAGCTATTTGACATGCGCTTTCAGTACAGTACCATCCTGAGACATGACGCAGTGAATTGTATACACGAGGAAACACGTAAATATTATTCTTCTTAACACCAGCTGCATCTCTGACACCAGGATCAACCAGTATCAGGACTGCAGTCCAACAGTCTTCTGGTATTAGAAGTGGAACTAACTGAGATACATTTTTACCAGATTGATAAGCTAAATAGAAACGACCAAGAATATTTTTTTCCAATGGGTCAGTAAATGTTTTAATTCTGTTTTTGTCCAACCAAGCTCCTGCTTTAGCATCATCCCATTCTGTTATTTCCAGTCTGCCAGGCTCTCCACCTCTTCTGGCATTGAACATTGTCAACCTAGACACAACTAAATTACGCAGTCTTACAAAGTCATTGGTGGACATTATTTTATATTCATCAGCAGTCAGTCTTTTTATTTCCGTGAGTGTAACATCCCTTAATTTCCTTATGTCGTTTTCATTTGGCAATCTTTTAGGTCGTCTCAGTTCTAATTGTCTAGCCTTCTTGCAATTATATTCAGCATCATCAAACATGTCTATCCAATTGTGTGTTAATAAAATTAAAAAATAATCTGCATCCCTTGCGTCTTCATCATTACCTTGTTGTAACAAAAATCCTTTCCTAAATTTTCCAGCCAGCTTTAAAATGTATCCCAATGCTCGTTTTAAACCACTTTTTTGTGTCCCTCCCTCTGACGTAGAACATGTGTCCACTGCATCAGCTAATATTTGAAAATGTTTTCTATTAAGTAAATCTACAACTGATTCAGGATAAAAGTTATATTTCTTGGCTTCCTCTTTAAATGCTAAATACAACGTTGCCAGTCTTCTCATCTCACACATAACACTGGTTCTTACTTCTTGTTTTTTATCAACCTTGTTTTAAATTTTCTAAATCTTTGAGTGCCATATTTCTTCAGAAAATCATCTGTTCTACAGACATTGCCAGCTTCATCATCTCTAAATTTGGCCAGTATCTGCTCAACAAAAAGAGGATCTTGTATTGGTTCTGCAAGTAGAGATACTGGTATTGTAATTGGTGGCATTGTTGTCCCTTCTGCAATATGACATATTCTTTTGTGGCGACTAATATATGGTACTGTAAATGCACCCTTACAAAATGAACAAATAGCTAACTTTTTATTTTTACTCTTCTTCTCAGATATCAGCTCTACCTCTGATGTTGATGATTCTTTCAGCAATTCTATATTCATTTTGTTGTAACCAATACGTTTCAGTTCTGTAAAATAGTTGTCCTTTTCTTGTTTTCTTGCAGACATGGCCTGCTTTACTGCCATCTCATTTCTATGTACTTTTGTCTGCAAATGCTTTGTCAGTCTTCTAAAAAATTTACCACAGAATGGGCATGGTCTTTTTGGACGGCAATCTACAGAAATAACAATAATAGACTAGAAATGTAATTGCGCATGCACAATGACGAAAGACTTCCACCATCCCAAATTTTTTCACCTTTTATGACCACCAGAACTAGATAGGCATCCCAGAAAATACTAAAGGTTTAAATGTGATAATTTTATTCACTTGAAAAGTAAGGTTGTCAAAAAAGTCACATAAGATATTTTGATATATAATTCAGAAAATTATAAAGCATTGCCAAAATTTTATGACATGTAATTCTTCTAAATGTGTCATTTCAGAAATTAATGATTAATTTGAAAATTCTGTAAAATCGTTAGATTATCATTTTATTATAAAACAATATTATCCACACATAGTGGATTCTAACTTAAGACACATCAGATATGAATTCCAGTATTAAGGCATACATTGTATTTTTTTATTTAAAAATTAAATGAAAAAAATATCCAAGAGATATCGATTTGATTGGTCAATTCATTCATCAAAGTAGTGCGTACAAAAAATTTATAGATGTATCTCAGCTGTATGCAAACTTCACAATTCATAGTTAATTAAGGGCGGGGTCTTCACCATTAACAAGATGCCCATGGGCCTTAATGCTCACCTGTGACCTTGACCTTTGAACCCATGAGCTTCATTCATATATTAAAATGGTAAATAGGCCAATATTCTAATATACATCATGCCTATACAAAAAGTTTGTAGTTATAAAAATAAATATTCATTTCAGTACTTGTTTGTATCCGTGACCTTGACCTTTGAACCTATGCTGTTCACATTCATATATCAAAATGACCATAGTGCCATTACCTACAATATTCTAATATACATGCCTATACAAATAGTTCATAGTTTTGCAGATAATTAACTATTTCAGTATTAATTTGCATCTGTAACCTTGACCTTTGAATCCATGACCTTCATTCATATATCAAAATGACCATTGTGCCATTACCTACAATATTTTAATATACATGCCTATACAAAAAGTTCATAGTTTTGCAGATAATTAACTACTTTGGTATATTTGTACAGCTGTGACCTTGACCTTTGAACCCATGACCTTGATCTATGTATAAAAATGATGGTCATGACAATACCTACACTAACTGAAAATCCTATGCCATTATCACCAGAAAAGTTTAAAAAATAGCATTTTTTATCAAAGGTAAAAAACTGGGGCATGACTTTGAACTTTGACCTTGCACCAATTGAAAGAAAATTGCAAGACAAGATCAACAGTAAAAACTCTATACAAATATCTTCAGTGGTTATGAAGTTATAACAATATATGTCTCAATTTAGAAATTACGTAATTTTATGAAAAAAACGTGTAACCTATTTTTCATCCAATTTTCATAAAAAACACAGTTTTAATGGTCCTAGGCATTTTGAATTCAAATATCTAATCAAAATTTGCCTGCACCTTTTGGTTTCAGAGAAGAAGATTGTTTTGTCTTTTGGCTTTTTATAGTAATGGCAGCCATATTGTTGGGTGCGGTCAAACCCCGAACACAATTTTAAAAGCCTGTTACCAAGGCATGACAATCATTAAGTTTCATTAAATTTGGCTCTGTAGTTTTGGAGGAGAAGATTAAAATGTAAAGTTTACACACAACGAACGACACCAATGCAAGGCGGACAATGCACGACGGACGGTGATAGATTGCAATAGCTCAACTGAGTCTTTTGGCTCAGGTGAGCTAAACAGTACCAAGACCTATCCACCTCTACCCTCCCTCTGGAATGACACCATGACCATTTCTTTAGTGTCACTCTATTCAACTTTACAAACAGAACCAGAAAATATATAGTTTAAGGGTGGGGATCTCAACATGCTCAAATGTTTAAAAGTTAGAACCTAGTCCTGCCCATCCCCATCCCCACCCTCACTCTGATATGACCATACAGTGTTTTCTTTAGTATCACTCTATTCAACTTTTCATACAGAACTAGAAAATATATTGTTTAGGGGTGGATATCTCAACCGTATAAAACTTAGCACACTGCCCCCATCCCCACCCTCCCTGATACCCCCAGGGAAAATCTTGTGCTATAGATTTGTACATCTCAAGACGCTGATCATGAATATATATATGAATTTCTAGTATGAAATTAAGTATCAATAGCAAAAATAATGCTTATTGTTTTTTAAGACCCCACCCTCCTACCACTCCCCTAATGACCCTCTGGGATTTAAATGCCTGATACCAACAGTTCTATAGTAAAAGGACCTACCCTGAAAACTTGAATGGGATCTGTTGAGGTCTCTAAGAGAAAATTGGTGGACAAAAAGTGATCAGGGAAAAAAATAGTTGAGAAGTGAAAACAGAAGAAAAGATACTAGTTGGAAGACTTAATAAAAAAATAACATTACCAATAAAACAAGAGACCCATGGGTCTTAACACTCATCTGATAATACATCCCATATTTGCTGTGGAAATTCAATTGGCAAAATTAATATCAAAATTAATTATGTCAATATTTTCCGCAGTTTGGACATCGCTTTCAAGAAAGTAGCAAATTAAATGTTACTTGCCCTAAGAAAGCCACATCTCACATACCTAAGGTGTAACAACAGTACATATATTTTTATAAATAGGTATAATAGCAGCAAAAGTACAAAGGTAGTTTTCCAGATAGTTTTTTGCATCTGTGACTTTTACCTTTGAACCCATGACCTTCAACTAGATATCAAAATGATCAATGTTTCAAATCTACAATATTCTTATCTACAAGCCTATGCAAAAAGTTTATAGTTTAAAAAAATAATTAACCATTTCAGCATTTTTTTTTTCGCATTTGTGACTTTGACCTTTAAAACCCATGACCTTCATCTATATATCAAAATGATTATATAAAAACTAACAATATTCTAATACACATGCCTTACAAAAACTTCATAGTTTTCAGATAATATAGTGCCTAATTTTCAAAATTGTATAAGTAATATTTTTAGGACTGAATAGTATTTAAGAATCAAGTCATTTTACCCTCTTTGTACACACGATTGCCAGAATTGAATCTTCATATTTAAAACATATGTGGGGAGAAACATAGGCTAATTGGCATTGCTGAATGCCAAACATGTTGCATGGAAGTAAACGATTTTTCTTCATGATTTCAAGACATATGAGTGCAATATGTAGACAATACATATTGCAATACAGCTTAGCAATTCTGTAATATACTGCAATACAATTTTTGGTGTATCGTTACACCCCTAGTAGCTAACAAAATTCAGAAGATGTTTGGCTCTATTGAATTGATGCAACCTACAGAACAAAGATTGAAAAATAAGCAAGCATAATGCTACATAACATACATAAATGTGTATTACAAATGCCAACAAAATGGTCACAGTGTAATTAACGTAGAAATCAGTAAATCCTACCTTTTATTTTTTTTGAGCCACTTTGGCCTTTGTATGTTTTGACACATTTGTGGAAGCTGTACCTGTAAAAGAAAGCAAAAATAAAATATTACTCTTAAACTTTCTATGTTACATAACAGTCTCTGGTTTAGTTATGTCTAGTGGTCTCAGAAGAGAAGATTAAAGTTTGCTAATAGATGCATGGATGTACACTGTCTTCACTATGAGACAACCCTCATGAACATGTATTGGCAAAAATTTCAAATCAATTCAATTTTGTTCATACGCAAACATTTCATAAAACATACTGAAAAAACTATAAACTTTTGTTGCTATGTTTATGGTGATCTTAGATGAAAAATATGTCAGATATCCATAAATCATAAAACTATACACTTTATATGCCAATAAATAAATATGCAATTGTTAAAAAGTATTATTTCACTTAATAATAAAGTTTTAGAAAAATCAGTGTACATTCTATATGGATAATAGTGTTGCATATTTAATGACTTACTTTTTACCATTTCTGTTGTATTTTCTGTTTCTACACATAGCTCAGTCTCCTCAGTCTCTGTTTCCTCACTGTGGTTGGTCTCTGTTTCCATAAAGTGGTAAACCTGTGCTTGCATACTTATATTGGTCTCCGTTTCCTCACTGTGGATGGTTTCTGTTTCCACGCTCTGGTTGGTCGCTGTTTCCATACAGTAGTTGGTGTCAGTTTCCACACTGTAATTGGTCTCTGTTTCCACACTGTACTTGGTCTCTGTTTCCACACGGTGGTTGGCCTCTGTTTCCACACTCTGGTCGGCCTCTGTTTGTACACTGTGGTTGGGCTCTGTTTGTGCACTATGGTTGGCCTCTGTTTGTACACTGTGGTTGGGCTCTGTTTCCACACTGTCATTGGTCTCTGTTTCCACACTGTAATTGGCCTCTGTTTGTACACTGTGGTTGGGATCTGTTTGTACACTGTAGTTGGCCTCTGTTTGTACACTGTGGTTGGCCTCTGTTTGTACACTGTAGTTGGCCTCTGTTTGTACACTATGGTTGGCCTCTGTTTGTACACTATGGTTGGCCTCTGTTTGTACACTGTGGTTGGGCTCTGTTTGTACACTTTGATGGGGCTCTGTTTGTACACTGTGGTTGGTCTCTGTTTGTACACTGTAGTTGGCCTCTGTTTGTACACTGTGGTTGGCCTCTGTTTGTACACTGTAGTTGGCCTCTGTTTGTACTCTGTGGTTGGCCTCTGTTTGTTCACTGTGGTTGGTCTCTTTTTCCACACTGTGGTTGGTCTCTGTTTGTACACTATGGTTGGGCTCTGTTTGTACACTATGGTTGGGCTCTGTTTGTACACTGTAGTTGGCCTCTGTTTGTTCACTGTGGTTGGTCTCTGTTTGTACACTGTGGTTGGTCTCTGTTTGTACACTGTGGTTGGTCTCTGTTTGTACACTGTAGTTGGCCTCTGTTTGTACACTGTGGTTGGCCTCTGTTTGTACACTGTAGTTGGCCTCTGTTTGTACACTATGGTTGGCCTCTGTTTGTACACTATGGTTGGGCTCTGTTTGTACACTGTAGTTGGCCTCTGTTTGTACACTGTGGTTGGCCTCTGTTTGTACACTGTGGTTGGGCTCTGTTTGTACACTGTGGTGGGGCTCTGTTTGTACACTGTGGTGGGGCTCTGTTTGTACACTATGGTTGGGCTCTGTTTGTACACTGTGGTTGGCCTCTGTTTCCACTGTCTGGTTGATTTCTGTGTGTACATCATGGCTTGTTTCTCTTTGCACACTGAGGTTGATTACTGTTGCAACATTATGATCATTTTCCGTTTCAACATTGTTGTCTGCTACTATTACCACAGGGTTTGTTTCCTTGACATCTGTTTTTTCCTGAAGGAACAAAATAAATCCAGTATAGTGCATTTAGTGTGTAAGCCATACATACTTTATATTTTCTCAATATAAATGTCCAAACAACAAATCACTACTAACTAAAAAATAGAAATATGTAAATGTTCATATAAATTGCAAAAAGTAAAATGTCATATGCATTTTGATAAACTACAAAAATGCTTTCATTAAATTTATTATGAACTCTAGTAGGGAATTTGGAACATGTAACTGTAATTTTAAATTCTAACTGCACAGCCTGCTTCTGTAATCTGTTAATTCTTATCACTTGCATAAACAAACAATAAAACATAGAATAGCCTTAGGTTAAATTACTGCTAAGCTAAACATGACTGACAACCATTTCAATATTAACCACTACTCATTTTTCACAAACTAGAAATGTGGAGTGGAGTAATGGTATTTTATGTCCCAGTCAAGATTCTTTTATCAAGGCATTTAGTTCTGGGATAGTAGAGGGAAATAGAGTGCCCAGAGAAAACCATTGATCTATGACAAGTGAACTGACACACTTTCTTGCACTAGGATCTGATTTATCCCTAGATATTGAGAAGTGCTGTGATCCATAACCACATGCTTTAGACCAATCAGCCACAAAGGCTCCAAAACTCAGAAGAATGTAATGGGAATGGAAACAAAAGCAGAATTATTTGTTTGTCTGCATAATACTGTAGCTGGAAAGGATAAAAATGCAGCGGCCAAACTGGAACTCAAACCCTGGACCCTCCCATTACAAGTAGGACTACTGACTGAGCTTCCACCTTCTGGGCCACCTATCCAGCCCAGTTTACCACATTATGAACAGATGAATGATAAAAAACATGAAAGTTCTAAAATTAAGAAAAACCATACACTGAAGAATTAAATATTAAAGACATGATGAACATTGGAGTGATATCTAATTGATATCCTGTCAGTAAAGTTTTACACAATTTATTAGTCCTCCACCTGCTGACATCATAATTACTACTAGTTAAATGATAAAACTAACAAAACTTTTTATTTTCCATCGAAAATTTCAAATTTCAAATTAATATGACATAATTGAACAGTATGAATTTTTGCTATTTGAAATTATTGAAACCTTTTTCAATGTAAAGTAGGTTAACATATTGTTCTTTTTTTAAACTTCCTTTTAAACCTTTGTAGTTAAGAACTATTTTATACATTACAACTTATTTGTAAATTTTTTGTGTCTATGATCCCATAGACAGAATTTTTTGACCTCATATTGTGCAGAGCTCGTGGCGGTTGCCATTGGCAATCAGCTGTGTTCCGCTTTTAGATTAATGCGCTATTTTTGTTTTAATGTGCTGGTTTTTTGTTTTGTATAATTTAAAGATTACATGAGTGTTTTGAATATTAAACTTATTTTTTATTTAATTATAAGGAATGATTGTAAAATTGTAAAGCGGTTTATGCATACGCGTGCACCAAATAATTTTGTCTATGACCCCATAGATAGAAAAAAAATTACAATCATTCCTTAAATATACAATATATATTGTGTGTTAGTGTTTGATTCCTATGATTATACAAACTCTGGATTTCATTTTGTTTTCTTACCTCACTATCAATCCTTTCATCATTATTTTCATGTTCAGCATTAGTGCCACATTTGGAAATTTCAAACATCTGATGTTGGTCCACACTTGTTTTAGAAATTCCCTCTACTGTGACAGTCTCCATTTGACCAGTTTTAAGAAAACTGCCAATCTGATTCTTAAATCCAATTATTTTTTCTAAAATACAAAATTTTTTTTATTTAGATAAAACAAATGATTCGCATGAAAACTCAAATAATGGTGATCCAAATTCCAAATCAAACAAAATGGTATGAATAAGGCTTCATCTGACCATCTTCTTAGTAAAATTGAATAGCATTAATGTACATTATTTTTCATGAATTAAGTATTGGCTTATGATGTCATGTTTTCATGGAATACACACACAGACATTTGTATTTCTAAACTATAGTGATACTATTTTTTTCAATACAGTTGTTGACCTTCATCAGGACTAAGAGTAAATACAGGTTAACATTATGTACAAAATGTGGTGTCAGGATCACACTGATATTGGCTATTATATAGTGGAAATAAACAATATTAACTTGCATAAAGCTTATAATTATCAATATCAAGTTGTACTATTAAAATTGCATAAAATTGTTAAAATTGTTAGCATTCATCAATGATAATCCAGTCTACAGGATCTATCCATCTAGTGGGTTTATTGACATTGAGTTGAGTTGAGTAATTGTGTTTCACATCCCAGTCAAGAATATTTCACTTATATCGAGATGTTGCCAGCTATAGGCGAAAATGCAAAAATTTTGCCTGTGCATTGCGCTGATGGCATTATACAGCAGGGTGACACCGTGACACAGGACTTCTTTGGAGTCATTTCGAATAGAGGTATAAGTGGGTATTAGTTGATTTTGTGTATAGTTTGGTAAGTAGCACTCCATTGGTATCTTTGAGAACAATGGTGTCTAGAAAGTTGATACTTTGTTTGTTGTATTCAAATGTGAATTTGATTTTGTTTAGCGGAAATGTTTGAGTTCATCCAAGAATTGATGAGTTCTTCTTCGTAGTGGTCCCATATAAAGAAATATATAATCTATGTATCTATGAGGGGCTTATCTGTAAGGTTGACAACTGTATTATTGGGCATTTAAGATCTTTTGAACTTTCTTTTGTGGCATCATTTTTGGTATAAGTGTTTGATTCTCTTCTATATTTTCTGGATAATTTTCTTAATGTGTCAAGGTCTTCATACATGGTATTATTTTTAAGGATTGTTTCAACATTGTAGATTTCTTTTCCATTGACCCGTTGACACTAATGTCAAGGATACAAAGCTCCCAATATCTTGCAGGTTATGATTAAAATAATTACTTTTAAATCAATTTCAATTATATAAGCCAACCTTTAACAAATGAAATAGCAAACTTTCTCTACTTGCAACTGTCAAAAATAAAAAACAATAATGGATTCAAGCTTCGGGGTCAACAAGACATGCAAGCTACCTATTTAGACCATTCAGACAGACATGACCAGAAAGATAGATAAATGTAAGCAAACCTTTTATTTTTTTGAAAGACAGCCTTTCAAGTTCAACTCTGCATTCTTTGATAGTCTACAAAATAAAACAAATTCATATACATATAAGTGGAAAAGTGTTGTAATAATGTCACTATAGTACCATTACAATTTTTACATTTTTGTAATATTTAGATGTCAAACTAAAAGGAAAATTAGTGGAATGAAACGTATATAGTGCTTTTCCAATCAATTGGTGTCATTAAAGAGTACCAGTTGAGTCAAAGGTCAAGATCACAGGATGGTTAAAAACAATGGTTAAGACAAGGATTACAGGATAATATGGTGCTTCATGTAAGACATTAAGGCTGGCTAAATTATGAAATCATAATATGTTACAACAATTGTATAATGTCATTAACCATGGATACAAGAGTGATATAACACTAGTGTATACCATGATATGATTTTTATTACATGAGTTTACTCACTGTATGGGTTTTTAGGGTGATTATACAATATTAAACAATACAAAATGCATTAATATCATAATTCATCAGCTTACTGTTATTGTTTCCTTTTCATCTTTACAAGACCCATCATCTGTATTCTCTTTTTTCTGAAGTATAAAAGTGTGGCAGTATAAATACATTGTATAAATACATTGTAGTTCTACAAAATTAAAGAATAAAACTTAATTGAATATTACAAATAAAATTTTAAGGCTGAAAAGAAATCAATTATGAAATAACCATTTATTGCTATGATAAAACAGTTATAACTAGCTTTGATTGTAACAGACACTGTTATAAATACCCCAAAAACAATATATGTGTACAATAATAACATATACACAAAAAAACTAAATTTAGCATTTTATATGGATTTACAATTTCCAAAATTGACCTTAGGTCATATATAAGCTTAAGCAAGAGGATAATGTAAAACACACCTATCAAACCTGTCATAACTCCTTAATTTTCAATGTTTCATTGTGGTTGTGGCATCTCACATCCGAAAGATTTAAAAGTTTTAATTGACAAGAACTTGGGTTTTATAGCCTAAACAAACTACATGTATCATACAAATCTTGTCCCTATTTTACATTCCCCAATACTTGCACATCTAGTAAATTACTGGTAATCAGTATTAAATAAGAACTTGGCACCAACAGGATCTTAAATTAACCTACATTACACTTAATGTTTCATGTCACAAAGTTGTTGCTGTACATTTGCATCAATACCTGTTAATACAGGAGATACAGAGCAGAGAATGTTAAAATTCAAAATCTGACCTTATGACCTCGACTTCATGGCTAATAACTTGTCATCTTATCTTCTTGTATCATGTTTCATTAAAGTCAACCAAAGAATTAAAAGGTTCAGAACTGATGCAAGATACAATGCAAAAGTTCCATAATTTGACTTTGTGGCCTTGATATTTGACCTACATGATACCAACTTTTGTTAGAATCCTTTAAGGAATGTATGAAATACAGAGCAGCAAGGATCATGACAATGTTTAATGCATTCAAGAATACAGCCAATGGTACATAATGTAATCATAACTTTCTTTTGTCTGAAGTGTACTTAACAAGTGGCCCTATAGAGTCTGTGTATAACTCACCTAGAACATCATGATTTTTATATGGTCATTTATTGTTTTTTCAGATTATTTTTTTCTTTATTGTTGACTTTATACACCATTTTGGATATCTCATGGACTAATTTCAACAAAATTAAAAAGCATTATACTGCATGTCATTTTGTTAAAGAATGCATAAAAAGTATAAAAAAAATTGTACATTATGGTCAAAGGGGAGATAACTCGGTCAAATACTGCAAGCATCATTTATGGTATACAAATGTATGTAACAAGAGCTATTAAAGACATGTAAATGTCAAAAGTAAACCTAAAAGTTAACAGTCCGTACTTTGCAGAATACCACTGTATCCAGGTGAACAGATAGACACCAGCCAGGAAGACATAATTTAGTGCTATCTCAGTACAAGTTTCATTTCAAAACACACATAAATATGTAAAACAAAAAATTGGCAAAAAATAAAGGTTCACAGCTGTGAACCTTTATCTCTCTTTTACTTACTTTGTGTATGGTTTTAGAACGCCAAGGCAAGTTTGCAACACCATAGTCGTATCGTATTTCCTCTCCCTTCATAATTTTTCTGGTGGCAAACACAGCTAGATAAGGTCTGTTATTTAATTCTATCATTTTCATGACTGAATTCTGCTCCTTTCCAATACCATCATTGATATATCTTCCTTTCCGTTTAGAAAAAGTACCATCCAAGCTGAAATTTTAAATAAGAAATGAGGTTAAGATTATCTAAGTAATCATGGTAATATAACTTGTCTCTAAATCATAGCAAACAAAAATAAAAATGTTTATTTTTTAACACTTTCATCACTGAATTCTTTCAGGCATTGTCAGTCCTGACAAGTTTAAAGTTATATGTTGATTGGGAGCTTAATGGTAATACCACACCTTCAGAGTAATTGAAAAAAAAATTGTAAACAGAATTTAAACGAGACCCAAGGGCCTTAAATCTCACCTAAGTATGCAGTGGTACAATGATCAATTACATAATTAAAGAGAATGTCCAAATTTTATAGTTTTTGAGATAACTAACCATTTCAGTATTGGTTTGCATATGTGACCATGACCTTTTGCTTGTTTAAGTAATGGCAGTCATCTTGTTGCGCGTGGCCAAATCCTGAACATGTACAATTTATATTATTATACCTCATTAGAAAAATACGATACTATCTGTAATTTGATTGGATTGTAGGATCCTGTGATCAGGGCGGAGAAATATAAAAACATCATATCCAACCTCTTCAGAACACACCATGATATGTCACAATGATATGACATCATCAATGGAGAATTGGTCAAGACGTTCTAGCATATGCCTCCGATGAGTTCCGATAGGAGAAAAAGCAATGAATCGGAGAAAGATTTGTGTTTTCAGCTGTCTTTTTTGAAATGTTTTCTTCCTTTTTGTCTTTCTTTTTACCATGGTTATCATTCGTTATAATAAACAATTTATTGCCTTTGTGTGAGGGAGATATGACCATTTGTTTACCCTTAACAACTCACATTTATGGCTTGTTGCGGGTGAACAAATGGTGAACAAATGTTCATATCTCCTTCACACAAAGGCAATAAATGTATATTGTATACTTTCATAAGCAACATAGATACAAAACTTTAAGTTAAAAAGGTAAAAGCTGAACAAGAGGTTCATGCATGGGCCTACATGCTCACCTGGTAAATGAATGATTACTGTAACAACTATTATTGTATGATGAAAACATCTCTGTAAACATTTCCAATAAAATTTAAGTACATAACTGAGTTTTCCTTCTATGAAACAAGAATAAAGCTAACCATGGTATAACAAATGATATACCCATGGCTGTTTCGTTTTAATGAAGTACTCCTTGCTTATCTTATGACGTCATGCTATGTGTCACAAACATAAGTTGTGACTTTATTTTCATTCAATAAATCATATGATATATTGTTCTGCATATGAACTATGGCCCGTGTATTATTCTACGATATACCACTGGTAAATGCTTTATATTCCTAAACAAAATTGCATTGCAAGATTTGAATTTGCCATTGATTTCAGTTGCAAATCGATTTGATAAAAAATTACATCAAAATTTAATAATGTTATATACAGCATTGCAGTTTTAAAGTATGTTACCCAAACATCATCAATATAATGTGCTGCAAATGTGTGAGAAAAAATCCTACACCATTAACAGTGTAGGACAGAGATATCTTAAAACAAGGATGAATATTTCCAATGTCCAGAACTCGCTAAAGCTTGATCTAGACAGGGAAATATTCATCCTTGTTTTGAGATATCTCTGTCATACACTGCTGCCGGTGTAAGATTCTAAAAATCTCAAGCTTAAACAGAGAAGTCCTTTTTAACAAGAGGTCCATGGACCTTAATGTCAACTGTGTATATTACCCATGCCTCCTGCAGATGTTCAAGTCAATATCATTAATTACAGGGACCATTAAAATTCCCCAGTTTGAGCCCCTATGCCAAGATATTTGCAATTAAAAATTACTTGTCCAAACAGTGCTACATATAAATTATTTAAGGTCTACCTACAGTATATTTTTAAATAGTTGAAATAGCAGCAAAGGTACAAAGGTATAAAACTAGGCCAATTCAGTTTTCTTATGCTTAAAATAATTAACCATTTTAGTAATCTTATGCATCTGTGACCTTGACCTCTAAACTTATGACCTCCAACTATATATCAAAATAATTATATTATTATTTAAAATGTTATAATATACATGCCTATAGAAAAAATTCATAGTTTTCAAGTTTATTGAAAAATACAGATACTAAATTCCTTAAGTAGCTTGCCATTCTAAGCCCCATAGCAAAGACGTGCAAATTTGAAACTAGGTGTCCCAAGAATATTTTAAATGAAATATTTAGGCTATACCTCTTGTATGTTAAGAGAAGATTTTAAATAACCCCCTCCCTTTTTGGATCCCAAGGGGACAAAACCCCTTCATATGTGCAAATCTGGAAGGCCTTCACCTAGACACCATAATTTACTGCCAATTATCAACAAGTGAGTAGTTTTGGAGGAAAACATTAATATGCGAAAATTTTATACATGATGGACAGAGATAGATGTCAATAGCTTATATGAGCTTTTGGCTCAGGTGAGCTAAAATAGAATGGCATCTATATAATAGTCTTTGGTAATATGCACAGCATGTTCAGTCAAAAGTTCATACTATATAGAGATATAAATTTAAATAATCACTGAAGCACTTAGATGTACCACTATGGTAGCTCAGTTAGTAGAGTGCTCACTTCATATGTGGGAGGTCGGGGATTAAACCCTATCAAGACTTGAAAATAGGTAGTGACTGTTCTTTTGCATAAAGAAATGAAAGTCACAAGTCATTTGGAAGACACTTTAAAAAACCAATGCCTTGTGTCATAGTAGGCATGGCACACTTAAGAACCCTCCCTGCACATTGCCCCAGTGCATTGTAAAGGTGAAAATACCTGCTACTTCGCCGATGGCTGGTGACATCCAGACTTAAGTGAAACATTATTGACTGGGACATAAAATACTTATTCTAATAATAATCAAAGAACATAGATGTTATAATGAAAGCACAACAGATAGTAATACTGCTAAACTACTTACCAAAATCGCCTAGATTTATGTTGGAAAAAATAAATGTAGCTGCCCAGTTGTAATGGGTATGTCTTCTCTCTTTTCCTACCCTCTGCAGCTTTTACCAATTCTCCATCATACTCCAGGAGAAATGAGCCAGGACCAAAGTCCTGTTCAGCAAAGACACCTTTACCTATAGAATTAATCATACTGTTTACATGTATAAGCAAAAATACAAATTAGTACAACATGCACAATGTATCACTGAAGATAATGAATTTATGGTTAAGATAATTTGGCCTGAAAAGGAAAAAGGTAAACAGGAAAATTAATTAACCACTATAAATCTAGATCAGACACTCCAAATTTGGTTTCAATTGGTGCAGACACTTTACAGACGATTTAAAGGATCACATGTCATTTCTTTCATTTATTAAGATATATGTGTACAAATTTTCAATCTTTATACTAGTAAACTAAGAACCTTCAATACCAAATTTAATTAAGTTCCCTGGTTAAGTTAATTTCAAAAGTTAAAATAAATATTGGTCAGCAGAGATACATTCTTTAGATCTGATTTTGAACCATTCCATAACAACTGCATCACTTGTTAAATTAATAGGTAATAATAAATATTCAGACATTACCTATTTCTTTACTGACTGTTTTTACTACGAAGCCTTTCTTGTCTTTTCCTTTATTTATATAGAACACTGCATCCTCTATATCATGCTTGAATTTAACTTGATCCTGAAAATCAAAACAGAAGACAGACAATATACTTTGTGTACCACAAGAAAAAAATAACTAAATTTATTTAACAATATCTCTTATCACGGTGACAGAATACCAACGTTTTTTTTTATATTTTGACAATCCACAATTGACTTTATTGACAAGCTCACGAAATAGCAAATTATTGTCATAATTACTAAAGACATAATTTCGAACAAGTTACATTTTTAAGATTTGACCTTGTGACATTAACAGTTACATTTAAATACAAAATTAATTGGCATGTAACATAATTATTATCATTTCATTAAATGTCTGATTACATATAAAATCAATCAAAAGGTTAACATAAATAATAAAATTTACTAATATTGTTAGTCTACATGTAGACAAGTGGACACAGTGCCATAAGATATATAGAAGATAACTAATATTTTAGACATCAATAAAGACATATAACACCATTTTACTTACCTGTTGCTGTTTACGCAAACTATAGCCAAGGCTTCTGAAATAATAAAATATAATTAATTAAGTAAAAGTAAATAAAGCTCAAATGTTGTAGATTACATAAGCTTTGTTCTTACAAAGCTAGTAATGGATATTGGACAACATTTGATACTTTCCACAATCATTAGTTTTGTTAACAGAAAAGGGAAATATGCAACTGAAAAAAGCATGTTGTTGGCAAAAATCAAAGTGACCAAGAACACAAAACAATATCTGCAAGTGTTTAGAAAAAAAAACTGAGGAAAACTGTTCTTGTCAGATCACCGGCAGGCCAATATTAGTATAAGAAACCAGCCTTATTTATTTCCAGTTAAGATCTACCTCTTTTTTTCAATGTAATTGACCTCTAATGTGATGCACTTACACCATGGGTGTTCAAGTGCCATCAGCACAGAAATGAAAAAGTCAGAGTCGTTTCTACTGAAGCACCTTGGAAGGTGTATCTTGGAATTTCTTTGGCCACATGCAATGTCTCAGTAAAAAACTTGATATGTGTGCAATTTTGTATCCAGGTATAAAACATGTATTTCTGGTCAGAAAATCATGATTGTATTAGAAACTCAAAAATGGATAGGCTAGTTACTTATTGACTAATGCACTTGTATAATATAATGAAGAATCTATAAATACACCTTTGGAAGAAACTATATAGTATTTGAGACTGAAATGAGAAGTCAGAAAGACAAATATTTCAAAGCAAAACACTTCAGGCAACTATTTTGACGGCCATTTGAAAAATGACAATCAGCTTGGATTTTTAATTGACCAATCGGATAGATTTGATCAGTAGCCCTCTGAAAACATAGGAATCCACACTAAGATCATATAAATTGGACTACTACAAATAATTCTATGCAAAACATTATCTTCAGGGGACTATTTTGGCAGCCATCTTGAAAAATGGCCATCTTGAAAAATGGCTGCCATCTTGGATTTTCAAATGGCCAATTGAGTAGATTTGATCAGTAGCCCTTAGAGATCAATCGTCCCAAATTTAATGCTTGTATCATCATTTGCAAAATTCATCTCGAAAATGACTTTCATTTGCTCCACTAAATGCATTAACATACCCCCTGGCCTATTTCTCTGGGAAGGATAAAGCACATCTCTATATAGATCTACAATCACCTTTCCTGTCCACACCTCAACAGCAGCTGTTAGTAAATTTAAAATCAGACACCTACATGTGAAACTTTGACAGACTTTGATTTAATATGATTGAAAATGACATAGAATTTATCACTATATTTATTGATCCTTGCTTAATTTTTTATTACTTAAAACATACCACATGGTGGGTCAGTTGGTAGAGTGCTTGCTCCATAAGTGAGAGATCCTATGGTCCCATCAGGGTCCGAAACCAAGACTTGACTGTTCTTTTGCCAATCATTCTGCATTACGAAATTTATGGTTCTTTCAATTGAAAATTGAAAATATTAAAGGTCCCGTGTCACTGTTGGTGTGGCACAATAAAGAAGTTAGAACTATGCTGTATAATGCCATCAGCACAACACACAGACAAAATTTCTACACTTTTGCCTATAGCTGGTGGCATCTAAATATAAGTCAAATATTCTTGACTGCAGAGACGGTAAAACATCATTACTCCACTCCACTCCATTGCTTAAAAGGATTTAATTTGCAACAGATAGTCGGGCATAGTTAACTTACCTCTGGCAATCTGCTGTATGTTCTTCATCTATTCTTCTAGGTTCTGTTATTCCATGGTCTGTTCTTCCTGACATGTTGGAATTCTAATTTAAAAAATCAAATTCAACATGACAGTGTATTGAATAAATTTATATTTTCAAAACTTTTGCATTCAAGACAGAGAGAGAGAGCGAGAGAGAGAGAGAGAGAGAGAGAGAGAGAGAGAGAGAGAGATTTATAACTGCAATGTATATAAAATTGATAATAAAACTATACAAAAATAAATAACATTATTATATATGAATATAAATGTGATTAAATAGACCACTTTCACATTTTATTACACTGACCTGTATCTATGGTGACATAGATATTTTTGTACCAAGTCTCAAATTTATGAAACCTATAGTGGGATTTTGATCCAGGTGGACATGTTTATCTGTGGCTCAAAATGTGCTACCAGGCAAAAATCAACCAAGAGGCACAATGGTACTCAGGTATGCTCAACTGATAAATTATGGTTAGTTGAGATGCTTTAAGAAAACATCAAAGCGGAAGCCCCCATGTCAAAATCTTAACAGAGTCATGATATTGCAATTGATAAAGCTATTTTCATCAATACTTTGGCTACATGTGCAAAAACAATGCTTCAAAACATCAAAAATTAATATTTCCAAAATAAATGCAGACTTATATTGGTATAAAACTAGGTCATGACCTTGATATTCTACTTTCACTTATATTTAGATCCTGTGAAAATTTCATGTCCCAATATTATAGATTATAGTAGAAATGAAACTAAATGCAAACTTCACTCTGGAAATTTAGATTTGTGTGTGGCTGACGAGGTGTCCAACTGCCGCACCAAGAATTTTCCAAAATTATAAAAGTAATAACAATAAGTTAATATTTTTCGATAGATAAATATCGTATTTAGATGCCATGAAATTTTCATGGCCCAATATTTTCTAATATAAAAGAAATCGACAAAAAAAAAACTTCACTCTGAAAAAATTGGCTTAAGGGCGGCAGTTCTGCCGCACCAACATTTTGATCAATATTTTCAAAAATACTTATTTTTAATAAAAATCCAAAGAGAATTTAGTTCAAATACCTATGCCCGGCAAGTGTGTTAAATTTTATTTAAAAATATTTTGTTTCTAAAGAGATATTGTGTGTAATGTGACAATTTGAGTGTGGGTGCGGCAGTGCGGGCGACACTTTTCGAACACTGCCACGTTAATTACCGGTCATTGCAATGTGTCAAGTCTCCATTTCGGGTCATTAATTTTAATTCACCAGTGGTGGACTTCAATCATTAAAATATTAACAATTCATATCGACCTGTTATGCAGGAATTGTTGTTTTTTCTGTGATGTCTGCAACATTACCATATAAATACTCATTATTGACCTCTAGTGGTCTAAGCGGCTGTTATTGGGGTTACATTGACATTGTGTCGAAACATTTGTATTTGTCGGGGGACAATCAAAGGGAAGTAATCCTTGTGGGTGTACACGCGAGTACACAGAAGAGTTCAGATGATTGCGAGTAATACTACCTTACGTAAACATCCGGTAGATCGTACATAGATACCTGCGGTTGTCAATAAAGCTTTGTAAATCCTACAGGCAACAGCTAATAATGGCAGACATATCAGCAGTGTTTTCTTGAAAATGATGGCATAAAAGATTCAATAAAAGAAAACAATTGAATGAGGATTTTTAATTAAACACAAATTGATTGTCAATTCAAATCTATAAATTTACTCAATTAAAAAATTAATACACTATTTTTTCTTGTTTTTCGATCAGAGGACGACATTCATTTTGTCAGTTATCTTCCTTTTATTTTTTGGTGTAAATGCTGAATAATTAAAAGAAATTTTGTATGTATTATAAACTGAGTTCAGAATTTTAAGCAAGTCACTACAAAGCCAATTTAATGATATAATCAATCGCAATAGTTAATGCCGCTTTTGTTCATTATTATTATTTTTCAATTATTAGTAAATATGATTATTTTGTTTGAAATAAAGAACAGGAGGCTAAATGACAAATCTTCTTCAGTTTAGAATAATAATGTAGGAACTAAAAGCAGGATATAGATGCCCTACACTCCCGACATTCCGGTATATAGCTACATATACACGGGTAAAAACTGAAAAATCAAATTGCCGCTAAAAGCTTATAGTAAGTAAATTGCTCGGCATTGGATTAAGAATTGAAACATATACTATTATTAGCTACATATTTACAAGCTTTTCACCCGACTTTACAACAGAATACAAGTTCTGACACAATCTGGACATTTCATCCTGAACAATTACAAGTTATTTCATGAACGAACGTCACAGTGTAGATTGGTCAAAATTCTTTAAAAACATTTTGGTATTTAATGGGGGGGAGATGAAACTTAGACAGAAAATAAAAAAAAATATCTTCAAAGAGTTGGTTATCACACATCTGAACTAGGTAAGAAACAGTCCTTTTAACTACGATGCATTTTAAACTGGAACATTTATAACTGGAAGTACATTTTTAAGAGCTTATAACCTTTTTTCTGCACGACAGATTTTTTTTCCGCAAGACAGATCTTTAGAAATATAAGTTTACTGTAACTGTTCAGAATTTTAAGTCCCCCTACTTAGAAATGAATCCCCGCGGTCGTTTTTTATAAAAGGTAATCAATTTTACTCGATTTTAAGCCAGTTTCTAGGCAAACAAATGAAATACGCATGCACAAGGTTATAGTCATAAATACGCTTAGACGCCTTATCTCCAAACAGGCTATTTCGATTTATTTCCCGTTTCAGGTGAATCCCACACCTGGTCAGTTACCGCGATTTTCTCTCAGTAAAATTCCATCAAATTATTTATATTATTTTTTGTAACCTGTCGAATACTGGCACCCATTCTCACACTCAAAGTTGCGGGTTTTTGGCAAGAAAATGTGGTAATATAAAGAGGTATTAAACAGCCCAGACTGGAATCGATTACGCTAAAATCAAATTGCGACAATATGTTTACTAGTCATCAATTGTTAAAATAAGTATGTGCCAATATAAAGCGGTTTACAGTATGTCACCACTGTACTCCGTTATGTGGCACCATACCTAAAGGTAGACCGCAGATACACAATGTCACCACTGCACTGTAGTATGTGGCACCATACCTAAAGGTAGATGAAATATACACAATATGTCGCCACTATACTGTAAAATATGGCACCAAACCTAAAGTTATATGGCAGATACACACTATGTTGCCACTGTACTGTAGTGTGTGGCACCATTAGGGATATGTCAAATACACACTTTGTCACCACTTTACTTCATTATGTGACACCACACCTAAAAGGCAATATCTCAGATACACACTACTATGTCACCACTGTACTCCGTTATGTGGCACCATACCTAAAGGTAGACCGCAGATACACAATGTCACCACTGCACTGTAGTATGTGGCACCATACCTAAAGGTACACGACAGATACACACTATGTCACCACTGTACTGTTTTTGTGGCACCATACCTAAAGGAATATGATAGACACACACTATGGTACCACTGTACTGTATCTAAAGTTATATGGCGGTTACACACCATACTGTAGTATGAGGCACCATACCTAAAGGCATATAGCAGATACACACTATGTTACCACTGATCTGTAGTATGTGGCATACTTAAAGGTATATAGCAGATACACACTATGTTACCACTGATCTGTAGTATGTGGCACAATACTTAAAGGTATATAGCAGATACACTCTATGTTACTACTGATCTGTAGTATGTGCCATACTTAAAGGTATATAGCAGATACACACTATGTTACCACTGATCTGTAGTATGTGGCACAATACTTAAAGGTATATAGCAGATACACTCTATGTTACCACTGATCTGTAGTATGTGCCATACTTAAAGGTATATAGCAGATACACACTATGTTACCACTGATCTGTAGTATGTGGCACAATACTTAAAGGCATACAGCAGATACACTCTATGTTACCACTGATCTGTAGTATGTGGCACAATACTTAAAGGTATATAGCAGATACACTCTATGTTACCACTGATCTGTAGTATGTGCCATACTTAAAGGTATATAGCAGATACACTCTATGTTACCACTGATCTGTAGTATGCGCCATACTTAAAGGTATATAGCAGATACACCCTATGTTACCACTGCACTGTAGTATGTGGCACCATACCTAAAGACATATAGCAGATACACTCTATGTTACCACTGATCTGCAGTATGTGGCACCATACTTAAAGGTATATAGCAGATACACTCTATGTTACCACTGCACTGTAGTATGTGGCACAATACTTAAAGGCATATAGCAGATACACTCTATGTTACCACTGATCTGTAGTATGTGGCACCATACTTAAAGGTATATAGCAGATACACTCTATGTTACCACTGCACTGTAGTATGTGGCACCACAGGTACATGACAGATAAGCACTATGTTGCACTGTACCTTAAGGTACATGGCAGATACACACTATCATCCTTGTATTGTAGTATGTGGCACCATACATAAAGGCATAGGGCAGATACAAACCATGTTACCACTGCACTGTAGTATGTGGCATTATATATAAAGGCATAGGGCAGATACACACTATGTCACCACTGTACTGTAGTATGTGGCATTATACATAAAGGCATAGGGCAGATACACACTATGTTACCACTGCATGTAGTATGTGGCACCATACATAAAGGCATAGGGCAGATACACTCTATGTTACCACTGTACTGTAGTATGTGGCACCATACCTAAAGGCATATAGCAGATACACACTATGTTACCACTGATCTGTAGTATGTGGCATACTTAAAGGTATATAGCAGATACACACTATGTTACCACTGATCTGTAGTATGTGGCACAATACTTAGAGGTATATAGCAGATACACTCTGTGTTACCACTGATCTGTAGTATGTGGCACCATACCTAAAGGTATATAGCAGATACACTCTATGTTACCACTGATCTGTAGTATGTGGCACCATACTTAAAGGTATATAGCAGATACACTCTATGTTACCACTGATCTGTAGTATGTGGCACCATACTTAAAGGTATATAGCAGATACACTCTATGTTACCACTGATCTGTAGTATGTGGCACCATACCTAAAGACATATGGCAGATACATTCTATGTTACCACTGATCTGTAGTATGTGGCACCATACTTAAAGGTATATAGCAGATACACTCTATGTTACCACTGATCTGTAGTATGTGCCATACTTAAAGGTATATAGCAGATACACACTATGTTACCACTGATCTGTAGTATGTGGCACAATACTTAAAGGTATATAGCAGATACACTCTATGTTACCACTGATCTGTAGTATGTGCCATACTTAAAGGTATATAGCAGATACACACTATGTTACCACTGATCTGTAGTATGTGGCACAATACTTAAAGGCATATAGCAGATACACTCTATGTTACCACTGATCTGTAGTATGTGGCACAATACTTAAAGGTATATAGCAGATACACTCTATGTTACCACTGATCTGTAGTATGTGCCATACTTAAAGGTATATAGCAGATACACTCTATGTTACCACTGATCTGTAGTATGCGCCATACTTAAAGGTATATAGCAGATACACTCTATGTTACCACTGCACTGTAGTATGTGGCACCATACCTAAAGACATATAGCAGATACACTCTATGTTACCACTGATCTGCAGTATGTGGCACCATACTTAAAGGTATATAGCAGATACACTCTATGTTACCACTGCACTGTAGTATGTGGCACAATACTTAAAGGCATATAGCAGATACACTCTATGTTACCACTGATCTGTAGTATGTGGCACCATACTTAAAGGTATATAGCAGATACACTCTATGTTACCACTGCACTGTAGTATGTGGCACCACAGGTACATGACAGATAAGCACTATGTTGCACTGTACCTTAAGGTACATGGCAGATACACACTATCATCCTTGTATTGTAGTATGTGGCACCATACATAAAGGCATAGGGCAGATACAAACCATGTTACCACTGCACTGTAGTATGTGGCATTATATAAAAAGGCATAGGGCAGATACACACTATGTCACCACTGTACTGTAGTATGTGGCATTATACATAAAGGCATAGGGCAGATACACACTATGTTACCACTGCATGTAGTATGTGGCACCATACATAAAGGCATAGGGCAGATACACTCTATGTTACCACTGTACTGTAGTATGTGGCACCATACCTAAAGGCATATAGCAGATACACACTATGTTACCACTGATCTGTAGTATGTGGCATACTTAAAGGTATATAGCAGATACACACTATGTTACCACTGATCTGTAGTATGTGGCACAATACTTAGAGGTATATAGCAGATACACTCTGTGTTACCACTGATCTGTAGTATGTGGCACCATACCTAAAGGTATATAGCAGATACACTCTATGTTACCACTGATCTGTAGTATGTGGCACCATACTTAAAGGTATATAGCAGATACACTCTATGTTACCACTGATCTGTAGTATGTGGCACCATACTTAAAGGTATATAGCAGATACACTCTATGTTACCACTGATCTGTAGTATGTGGCACCATACCTAAAGACATATGGCAGATACATTCTATGTTACCACTGATCTGTAGTATGTGGCACCATACTTAAAGGTATATAGCAGATACACTCTATGTTACCACTGATCTGTAGTATGTGGCACCACAGGTACATGACAGATACACATTCTGTTGCATCGACCTTAAGGTACATGGCAGATACACACTATCATCATTGTATTGTAGTATGTGACACCATACATAAAGGCATAGGGCAGATACACTATGTTACCACTGCACTGTAGTATGTGTCACAACAGGTACATGACAGATACACAATATCACCCTTGCATTGTAGTATGTGGCACAACACCTAAAGGCATAGGGCAGATACACACAATGTTACCACTGCACTGTAGTATGTGGCACCATACATAAAGGCCTATGGCAATAACACTCTATGTTACCACTGCACTGTAGTATGTGGCACCACAGGTACATGACAGTTACCTACTATCACCCTTGTATTGTAGTATGTGGCACAACACCTAAAGGCATATGGCAGATACACTCTATGTTACCACTGCACTGTAGAATGTGGCACCACAGGTACATGACAGATACACACTATCATCCTTGTATTGTAGTATGTGGCACCATGCATAAAGGCATAGGGCAGATACACTCTATGTTACCACTGCATTGTAGTATGTGGCACCATACATAAAGGTATATGGTAGATACACACTATCATCCTTGTATTGTAGTATGTGGCAGAACAACTCAAGGCATAGGGCAGATATACTCTATGTTACCACTGCACTGTAGAATGTGGCACCACAGGTACATGACAGATACACACTATCATCCTTGTATTGTAGTATGTGACACAACAACTAAAGGCATAGGGCAGATAACTCTATGTTACCATTGCACTGTAGTATGTGGCACTATACATAAAGGTATATGGTAGATACATTCTATGTTACCAATGCACTGTAGTATGTGGCACCATACATAAAGGTATATGATAGATACACACTATGTCACCATTGTACTTTTTTATGTGGTACCATACCTTAAAGTACATGGCAGATACGAACTATGTTGCACTGTACCTAAAGTACATGGCAGATACCAACTATGTTGCACTGTACCTTAAGGTACATGACGGATACACACTCTATTATCATTACACTATAGTATGTGGCACCACACCTAAAGGTACATGACAGATGCACACTATTTTGCAAATGTACTGTAGTATGTGACACCATACCTAAAGAAATATGACAGATACAATCTATGTTGCCACTACACTGTAGTATTGTAGTATGTGGCACCATACCTGAAAGTAGATGACAGATACACACTATGTTGCTACTACACTGTTGTATTGTAGTATGTGACACCATACCTAAAGGTAGATGACAGATACACTCTATGTTGCCACTAAACTGTAGTATTGTAGTATGTGGCACCATACCTAAAGGTAGATGACAAATACACTTTATGTTGCTACTACACTGTAGTATTGTAGCATGTGGCACCATACCTAAAGGTAGATGACAGATACACTCTATGTTGCTACTACACTGTAGTATTGTAGTATGTGGCACCATACCTAAAGGTAGATGACAGATACACTCTATGTTGCTACTACACTGTAGTATTGTAGCATGTGGCACCATACCTAAAGGTAGATGACAGATACACACTATGTTGCCACTGTACTCTGTTATGTGGCACCATACCTAAAAGTAGACAACAGATACACACTATGTCACAACTTTACTATAGTATGTGGCACCTTACCTAAAGGTAGATGACAGATACACACTATGTCACCACTGTACTCTGTTATGTGGCACAATATGCGATACACACTATGTCATCACTGTACTGTCTACCTTTAGGTATGGTGCCATTCTATGTTACCACTGCACTGTAGTATGTGGCACCATACATACAGGTATATGGTAGATACACTTTATGTTACCACTGCACTGTAGTATGTGGCACCATACATAAAGGTATATGGCAGATACACACTATGTTACCACTGCACTGTAGTATGTGGCACCATACATTAAGGTATATGGCAGATACACACTATGTTACCACTGCACTGTAGTATGTGGCACCATACATAAAGGAATATGGTAGATACACTCTATGTTACCACTGCACTGTAGTATGTGGCACCATACATAAAGGTATATGGTAGATACACTCTATGTTACCACTGCACTGTAGTATGTGGCACCATACATAAAGGTATATGGTAGATACACTCTATGTTACCACTGCACTGTAGTATGTGACACCATACATAAAGGTATATGGCAGATACACACTATGTTACCACTGATCTGAAGTATGTGGCACCATACATAAAGGTATATGGTAGATACACTCTATGTTACCACTGATCTGAAGTATGTGGCACCATACATAAAGGTATATGGTAGATACACTCTATGTCACTATCGTACTGTTTTATGTGGTACCATACCTTAAGGTACATTGGCAGATACACACTATGTTGCACTGTACCTTAAGGTGCATAAAAGATACACATTCTATCATCCTTGTGCTGTAGTATGTGGCACAATACATAAAGGTATAAGGCAGATACACACTTTGTTGCCACTGTACTGTAGTATGTGGCACCATACATTAAGGTATACGGCAGATAGACTCTATGTTACCACTGCACTGTAGTATGTGGCACCATACATAGAGGTATATGGTACATACACTCTATGTTACCACTGCACTGTAGTATGTGGCACCATACATAAAGGTATATGGCAGATACACACTATGTCACCATTGTACTGTTTTATTTGGTACCATACCTTAAGGTATATGGCAGAAACACACTATGTTGCACTGTACCTTAAGGTACATGAAAGATACACACTCTATTATCCTTGTGCTGTAGTATGTGGCACAATACATAAAGGTATAAGGCAGATACACACTTTGTTGCCACTGTACTGTAGTATGTGGCACCATACATTAAGGTATACGGCAGATACACTCTATGTTACCACTGCACTGTAGTATGTGGCACCATACATAGAGGTATATGGTACATACACTCTATGTTACCACTGCACTGTAGTATGTGGCACCATACATAAAGGTATATGGCAGATACACACTATGTCACCATTGTACTGTTTTATTTGGTACCATACCTTAAGGTATATGGCAGAAACACACTATGTTGCACTGTACCTTAAGGTACATGAAAGATACACACTCTATTATCCTTGTGCTGTAGTATGTGGCACAACACCTAAAGGTATATGGCAGATACACACTTTGTTGCCACTGTACTGTAGTATGTGGCACCATACCTAAAGGTAGATGACAGATACACACTTTGTCACCACTGCACTGTAGTATGTGGCACCATACCTAAATGTAGATGACAGATACACATCATGTCTTAACTGTAATGTAGTATATGACACGTATGTTGCCACTTACTGCAGCATAACTGAAGGCAGAGGATAGACACTATTACAGTAGTATTTGGCATTATACCTCCAGACAATTATGAGGTAGCATGCCTATAGGTGATGTAAAGAGTAGTATTCATTTGTACAAATTTTTGCCATGCTAAAACAAATCTCATTTAGACCCCAAATTATCCCACATTTTCAAATTCTCAATCTAAATAAGTTCCAATTGTAAATTTAGATATCGCAAGACAATTTGTTTACACCCTACCCTCTATAAATATAGTTTGAGGTGGCTACATTAGTTATCACTATGTCTGTCATCTGTAAAATTGTATTCAATACATAACTATCAAATCTTTTTGTGGATTTTGTTCAAACATGAAACAAATCTATACCAACATCAAACAAATTTATACCAACATGAGACAATCATCAGGTACCACAATTAGGTTGTTGGTCAAAGGACAAGGTCACATATCAGTGGTTGATTGATTGAATATGTTTTTATATCCCAGTCAAGAATATTCACTTATATCAAGACATTACCAACTATAGGTGAAGTGACAGAATTAACTTTGACGTACAAAGCACTTTGGCAATGTGCAGGGAGGGTTCTTTAACATGCTACAGGGCATCCCTTTTTAAGGTCTGGAAATAAATTTTTATAGTATGTATTCAAAAGAAGTCACAAAAGATTATCATTTCATTTTATCATTGGAAGCTAAATCCAAATCTATGATGGCTACAACACTAGGGTTTCCTTGTCACTGTATTAGTGATATGTACATCTAGTACATGTTAATCACTCTTCATTACCACTCGAGGAACAAGAAAACTTGTTGGCAATGCAATTCAGTCTCTACAGAGTGAGGTGTAATACTCTAAATCTATATGGAGTCAATGGAGTGATCAAGCATGTAATATTTATTACAAAAGTCGAATGAAGTGGGCAGACTTGGAAGAGTGGTACTGTCTTGGCTGTCAAGAGTCAAAGGCTTTGTGTTTGAATCTCACTCATAGCACTTGATGGGAATCGGTTCAATTTTCATAACAGATGATCGAAACTACTAGTAAGAAATAATTGTTTTTGTAACAAATACATTGGAAATGAACATTATTTAATTATTATGTACAAATTATGGACTTATTAATTCACATGTCAAATTTAGTTTTGTTTTGAACTGGCATTTGCAGCTTAATTATTCTAACTTGGTTTGTGCCATGTGTACATAACTTGGAAAAAATTAAAACATAACCATACCCTGCATCTAGTCTTAGATCCAGGAGGGAAGAGCAGCAGTCATAAATCAGTCTATGTTAGTGTGTGCATACCATCAGGGGCGTAGCTGGGGTGTTTATGATGTGGACGCCTAAAGAGGGCAGGGGGTTTGGGGGCCGCCCTGATGCAAATTTTTGGCCCTTCAGGGCGCTATTTATCAGAATTTTTCTTACAATTTTATGCTATGCTGTGGTAGTTTTTGTCGTTCTTTTGAGGACTGGTTCATTCTTAAACCTGAAGACGAGGTACAAGGGGAACTGATGTTGTATGGAATAAGCACTACAAAAACAATACACTCAATAATTGAGAAAGTCAAGTTAAAATGGAAGCTCAACTAATATAGTGGTGAGGTTAAACGGAGGAGAGGAAATATATTTATAAATATATTGCGTTAATACATAATGAAACGTGCCGAATGGCTAGTAGAAGTTCTTTAATGTAATCAAATCTGATAGTTTCCACTGTTTTGCCATGCCGGCAAAGTCAAGACAACACCGGAACCGCACCTCAGAGGCTATCAAAGTCAGGTATATACCGAATTCGTATATAACATTTCCGGTGAAGACCAACGGTTTGGTATAAAAAATATATTATATTCTCTCTCTCTCTCTCTCTCTTGTTTTTTATTTATTTATTTTTTGCAAAAAAGATGTGGACGTTTTTGCATACAAACGTATGCCTGGATACGCCCCTGACCATAAATTTTGCGATTTTTCTCAATAAAATCTAAATGGCTTAAGTATAAATACTCCCATTAGGTACCTCATTGGTTATATGTAGGTCGTCCAGGTGTGAATTGTCTTGATTCAATCGCGCAGGTAAAAGGTACATTCATTTGTAATTTGAGGCCCAAATGGTTAGCTAGAATACAAATGTGATTTTTTTTCTATATACAGATGTTAACCAAAACATGCAGGATTGACAAAAATATAATTTTCAGTTATGTCACTGAATAATGAATAAATAAGCACTGTTAATTTGTCCAAGCAACTCTTTATTAAAATGTAATTTACAAATTCCATGTTCAAAATAGCCTTTATGCACTAGTATCTGCAGATAGGAAACAGTAAATTGCAGTTAGGAATACAGGCAGAAAAAGATACAATGCCTAATTTAAAAAATAAAATAGTTTTAACAAATTTTTGGAAGCTGCTGCTTACCCAGACTTTACAAAAAAACTTACAAAATATGAAATAAGCCGTAAACTTTAAGCAAAGGCTTGTACATGACAACATATTCGAAAGATTTAAATTTTTAGTGGGACTATTGTTGTGTTGTATATACATGTAGTAGATATAATGGAGTGATTTACTGCCAGACTTAGAACGCTCGCTTTTCACTCGGGAGGGCCAGGTTTGATCCTCAGCCTGGGCACTCGGTGAGGAAGTGGTTTTTTCCGGTGTTTCCTCCCTCCTGTTACAAATTCATAATAATGAAATATTTCTCCAAATGCAGTTGAACTTGAATATTATGAGTAATAGCTCTGTTTTTTTCAGTACAGTTAATTATAGCCCGAACTAAGTTAATTAAAAATATACCAAACAAAAGCGCCCATACAAACAGAGTTAAAAATACTTGCCAGATATGATATTCTTCGACGCTCTCATTCGCTTTGAGTTGCACTGTTAGGATGACAGTGGAAACCACTGTTATTGGCGGTTTGATGGAAAAACTCTCGGATGTGTCACTCTTCAGCATAACAAGCGTAAAAAATCTGATGTAGCTGCTGTTTCACAACTTATTCATCAGGTAGTCCGTGACGTATACTAATCATGCAGTGAAACACCTGTATAAATCCGTACAACGTGAATACCTCAACTTGGCCAATCAGAATATACTCCTGATAAATGACTTAACCCTGACGAATGAAGCTACGGGGCTATATCTGACTTTCAATTTATTGTCAAATGCAAAAAAAACCTAAGAGGATAGAAATATTTTTAAATGTTTGCTTTTAAAATCAACAAGTATGTGTTTCTCAAAGAAAAGTTTATTTAAAAATATCAAAAAAAATTATCGAAGAACCATGTTGTTATAAAATATGTCAAAACGTCTATCGAAGTGTATCAAGCAAGATATCTTTAATTGTTTTAATCATATCATCCACTCAAAACATGTTTGTCCTCACCGTAAAAGCGATCGAACCGCGAAATCCTCATAATTTACCTAAAACATGTCTATCGACTAAATCAGAGGGCAAACTTAAACCTTTCAAATCCGCCGAACCTCTTCATATATTTTTCGTATATTCAAAGTGTTTCTTAATTACTGTATATATTTTTTAAAATAGAAATTCATCTTCTCATTTCCCATATTTGACCTGTATTTAATGTCACTCAATATTGCGGGTGCCAGTCTATTCAAGACCCGTCTTTATCATATAGAAGAAAATTGGAAAATAAATTTATATATCCTGAATACACAGTTATTTGAGTAAGCAATGAAAAATTACAGACATATAATATCTGACAACTGCATTTGGTCACTGCAATGTTTATCATGTGAAATAAATACATTACAAATCTTATTGATTTCTATAACGTGCCAGACAAAATAGAATATTAGTTAATTGTTAAATTTGAGCACAGAATTTGTAGTTCGGTTGTTGAAATACATCCAAAATAAATAAATAAATAAATATGTTCATGAATTCCAAGGAACAGAGACATATGTCTCTGGCAGGGGGTCATCCTATCGATTTTATATTTTTAATGATAATAATATATAAACATTCAAGATTTTTGTTTATACAACAGTTAGAAAATTATCATCTTAGTATCTAAAGCACTAATAATATGAAAACTGCGTACATCAAATCACAAGTTACCAGTTGAAACTGGAAGGTGGTTAAACATTAACAGGGAAGAAAGGTTTTGTCCATATTGTACTTAAATAGTTTGTGATGAATATCATTTTTTATTTATCTGTAGTAAATACGCAAACATTAGAAACAAATACATACCAAGTTATTATGTAAAATGTAAAATGTAAAATGACAAATTTTATAGAATGCTAAGTCTATGTAATATCAAATTGTTTATAATATTTTCGTATTTTTTCATATTAGATCAAAAGATTTCCATTGAATTAGTAAGTTGTCATAACTTATCATAGTTACTTTAATATGCATTCATATTTTATACTACATGTATATTATATTATAATTATATTGTAATATCAGTTAGCTAGTATTGTATATTATGTATTATATTGTATGCCCTCATGTTCCACTCTTTGAGTGGCTGGGTGAATTAATGAATAAATTGAATTGAATTAAAATTGAATTGAATTGGTATATATATCTGCCTTATCATACATTTGGGAAATAGTCTCACCTAGCATACATGTCAAAATTACCCGGTTTTACCGGCATTTTGCATTTGCGCCGTTTTGCATTTCATTTGCGCCGATTTTTTTACAGGTAAATCATAGATAAGATAGGTTATTTTTTTATTATTTCTCAGGTGAACCTCTTCCGTTAGCCAATTATTTTCATAACTGTTGCTCACCACGGGGAGGTGGAAGTAGGATTGTGAGGTCTATTTTCACTCTGTACAACTCAAACACTTTATAATTATCTGTTTCATATCCAATTCTATCATGACAAATTGTCTAACTTCTAAAGCAGAAACAGTAATACTTCAAACACTTAAGTTTAACAATTTTATTAATATTACCAAATAGGTGAGCTAAGAAAAAGAAAAGCAATAAGCAATAAATTTTATGTTAAATGGTAAAAAGGTGTCTTCCCACTTAGCCAACATTTTAAAATTTCCTATTCCCACTTAGCCAACATTGTTAAATAAACATTTAAGATTTCACCTGGAATGTCTTTTTCAGCAAAATTGTTTTGTGGTTTTGAATGTTTTAAGTAGAATATCATTCTACAATTGGTTCAAAATTAAATATTTTACTATAAATTAAAGTTAATGTTAACAATGCAAATAAATAAATAATAAATAAATAAATAAATAAATAAATAAATAAATAAATAAATAAATAATAAATAAATAAATAAATAAATAAATAAATAAATAAATGGTTTTGATGGTGAATACTTTTATTAAATAGGTTTGGTCAATTTAGACATCTCCTATTGAAACTATTGGAGATGAATTTCATTATTTATTTATATGTAAAACATTTACTCAGTTAAGGTTAAAATATGTACCAGATTATTATTTAAAATGCCCTTCATATGAAAAATGTATGGATTATTAAATATTGTCAACAAAATAGTTTTGTCTAATGTAATCACCTTTATATTTTTCTGCAAAAACAGTTTAAGTAATTTAATTGTTTTATATGTGATATATAGTAATAATAATAATAATAATAATAATAATATATTATTATTATTATTATTATTATTATTATTATTATTATTATTATATTATTAAACTATGTATGAATTATTTAATATTGTTAACAAGAAAGTTTTCTAATGTGACCACTTTTATATCTTCTCTGCTAAAACAGTTTTAGTAATTTAATTGCTGTACTGTAGGTATACATATACTTAAAATACATAAATAATATATAATGTGTTATATTTAAATAAAAAAACATGATACATGTATGTGTAAATATTGCAAGTTTTAAAACAACATTTTAAGTTCATTTTTTTCATTAATTAAAATATGCACGTTTGTCTGTTCTAATAAGTAAAACAATAAAAAGTAATTCAACTGAGTTTTTTTTTCAAAACGATTAATATTATAAAATCTTTTTTATGATTATTCTTTCTTAATTATTATAATAGCTTTGTTATAACTTTACTGAGCTGTTTCGGAAAACTTTTTACAGCTATCATTAATAATCGTTTAAAAAAATTTGCAGAAGTTGAAGAAATTCTGACGAAATCTCAAGCTGGATTTAGACAAAACTACTCTACAATAGATAATATTTTTATATTGCATAGCATTGTTGAATGTTTATTTTCATCAAATAGAAAACTATATTGTGTTTTCATTGATTTTAGAAAAGCTTTTGATAAAGTTTGGAGAAACGGACTGTGGTATAAACTCAGAAAATATAACATAAATGGCAAATGTTTTAATGTCATAAAAAACATGTATGATAGTATTAAATCATGTGTTGTCAAAGGGATTTTGAAATCCAATTATTTTTTAAGTGAGATTGGTGTTAGACAAGGAGAAAACTTGTCACCTTTTCTTTTTTCTATTTATGTTAATGATTTAGAAGAGTTTTTAAATCAAAACAATATAGATGGTCTAAACTGCTTAACGGAAATGGGTGTCAAAATGCTACATGAGTACGTGAAAATCCTTCTTCTTCTGTATGCGGACGATACTGTGATATTCTCGGATAACGAAACTGATATGCAAACAACATTGAATGCTTTTTACAATTATTGTGATATGTGGAAACTCGAAGTCAATATATCTAAAACAAAAGTTCTTATGTTTAGTAAAAGAAAAAATAATCATTTACCAGTGTTAAAGTTTGGTGGGGACATTTTGGATTGTGTAGACAGCTATTGTTACTTGGGTATATTTTTTAATAGAAATGGGAAATTTTTCACAGCTAGGAAAAACCTTTATGACCAAGCATGTAAAGCTCTATTCGGTGTGTATAGAAAGTTAGAAAATACTCAACTGTCAATCGAATGTCAACTGGATCTATTTGATAAATTGGTTTTACCAATATTAGTTTATGCTTGTGAAATTTGGGGTTTTGAAAAATTAGAATTGGTAGAAAAAATACATATACAATACTGTAAAAAAATCCTTAAACTTAAAACAAGTACACCAACGTATATGGTATACGGTGAACTCGGGAGGTATCCATTACATGTACAAATATATAAAAGGATGGTTTCTTTTTGGTATAATATAGTATTTTCAGAAAATAAGTTAACAAATTTTTGTTATAGATTATTACTTTGTCGACATAATGAGGGGAAGAACATATCTTGGGTTGGAAAAATAAAAGCATTGTTGAATTCGGTTGGTTTTAGTAATATATGGGAGTCTCAAGGGATTTTGTCAATAAAAAATGGTTAATTAATTCTTTTGAACAAAAACTGAAAGACCAGTTCTGCCAAAGCTGGTATTCTCAAATTGAACAGTCAAACAAAGCTATAATATACAGAATCTATAAGGATAAATTTGGTTTTGAAAATTATCTTAATTTTTTACCTGTTAATTTTAGATTAATCTTTGTAAGGTTCAGAACTACAAATCATTGTTTACCGATAGAAAAGGGAAGATGGGAAAAAATTGATAGAAATGAAAGAAAATGTAAACTTTGTGACAAATCTTGCATTGGTGACGAATATCATTTTGTGTTGGAATGTGACAATTTTAACGGTCTTAGAAAAAAATATATTAAAGAAAAATACTATACCAGACCAAATACTTTAAAATTAGCATCTTTATTTAAAAGTGGAAACAGGGAAGATATCATTAACTTATGCAAATTTATTAAGGAGGGTCTAAAATTCTACAGCTAATACAAGATGTAATATTTTGGTTTATTATATATATATAACTGTTTTGGATAATGAGAACTGCAGTTTGTACTTGTTGGTGGGGCATTTCCCAATCACTCGTCGTATTGCTCTGCTTATTATCCAACCAAATACCATTATTTTATGTTAATTCTCTGGTAAAGTATTCTAACACACTTTATGTATATAGTTTATATGATAGTGTTGTGCTATATTCTATTACTTTATGGTATAATGTTATGTAATATGTTATTCTATACATTGTATCAATCGCCATATTATGTATATTATGTATATAAACCTCAGGTACCACCTCCGGTGGTTTTGAGTGTAATAAAGAACTAGAACTAGAACTGTTTTGAATATTTTTTTCTCTAATAACTTGAATTCATGCGCCTAAAGCGTCATAACGAGAGAGAGAGAGAGAGAGAGAGAGAGAGAGAAGAGAGAGAGGTCTAATATGGTTCATCAGCCTCTAATGGACATTTGAAATATCATACAATGCAACATAAAAATTTAAGTTTTCCTTTTGCCACATTTTTAGGACATTTTAATTTTTATGGTGAATAAATGGCAAATTTATATAACATATTATATTATATTATATTATATTATATTATATTATATTATATTATATTATATTATATTATATTATATTATATTATATTATATATTATATTATATTATATTTTTGCTTGTCTTTGATGTTCTCCCAATCTACATTTATTTTCTTATTTATTTAATCAATTCAATAATTAATTATATATCCATTAATTTATTTATTTAATATTGTAACTTCATGTTGATGTATATATTGTAACATATTATATTGAAGGAGACTGGTTTATATAAGAGTTTCACTCTTGTTCCGGAATCCTCATTGTATCTATTCGTAATTATGTATCATGTATTTTATCAAAATAAAATATTGTTTAAACTAAATTTATATCATCTCTTTATACACAAAATGAACTTTGAATTTAAAAAAACCCTAATACGTGTGAATTTCTAACAAGTAATTTTATTTTATTTATAACATGCCCTCATGTTCCACTTTCAGAGTGGCTGAGGTTATTTATTTTGAAATAAATGAAATTAAATGAAAAATGTTGTCTTCTGACACTCGTGTTTCAAAATTGTGTCAGCCTAGTGCAAGGTTTAATTAACTAAATTACCCAAATTTCTCTTATCAATTTACATTTAAATATACAATAATATCAATTAAAGCATGAATAATATCCAACAATAAAATTTACATATAGGACACCATAAAAGAGAAAAAAAATATACATTAATTATTATACTAAGAGTTCGAAACATAAACATTCGAAAAATATTGGTCTACATCCCCAACTGGTTTTCGGTTAAAATCATAAAATTTCAATTTCATTTTATTTGGGAATTTTCATTGGTATCAAGAATGGTTTTTATTTTATTTTGTAATATACTTTCTGTTGACCATCCAGACCCATCTAGCATATAACCACTGCGGTAGCTCAATTGGTAGAGTGCTCGCTCCGTAAGTGGGAGGTCGTGGGCTCGATCCCTGGCCGGGTCTGACCCAAGGCTTGAAAAGTGGGTAGTTACTGTTCTTTCGCCAAGCACTCGGCATTACAAAATGAAAGTCACGTTTTTTTTCAGATGGAAACCAGGTCCTGTGTCTCGGTGGGCTTGACACGCTAAAGATCCATGCTGGCTAATGTCATTAGCGCAACGCACAGGAAAAATTTCGTGACGTCTCGATATAAGTGAAATATTCTTAACGGTAGACACCATTACTCAACTCACTCACTCGCCTAGCATACATCAAAATCCTACCTGCATATGAAAAATACCAAATGTATGTAAGGCAATTCAATCAAACATGATAGGCTCAAGCCCAAGGGATAACAGTATTTCATGCGTGTTAAAGATATTCACACAAATAAAAAAAACACACAATATACAACTGAACAGTGACGACAACGATGATAATAATAATATTAATAATAATAATGGCTGCATTTTATCTCTGCGAATTTGAAAAAAATTATAACACGTCATCTCTTCATCTCCGCGATAAAATGTATACTACAGTACTTCATTTCCGCGAATAAACTGTTGACCATGTAAGCGGTAATATAATAATATTATTATTCGTTATTAAAGTTTGGCATGCAATCACACCACAACATTTTGACACATCCATAAATTACAGTAAAATATATATGAGTATATCCATGGCCAGGCATAAAATTGACTTATGAGACATTATAAAACATAATAGGAGTATAATTATATACATATTGATATAATATAATATAATGGTATACGACCCCTATCACTCACCCGATTTACAATTTAGAGTAGTCATATTTCGCAAACAGATTTGTAACTTTAATTTGTGAACTCCGAAAAACGCACGCTAATCTTTTAAATTAAGCATTTCAGTGCTTTTGTGTTCAGTTTTAGTGCATTTTAGTGCTAGTGTCGTATTATATATTTTTGAATTTTTTAAATGAAATATTCAAATATTTATAATATGACACTAGTTTTACCTCTTTTTGGTGAGCAGAGGACAACTTTTACCCGCGGAGTTGATATTTTATTCGCGGAAATAAAATGCTAATTCCGGGAGACGAAATGCACCGGTAATGTTAAATCGGAGCAAGTAAGTATAATGAACTGGAATACATTTAACCAAATTAACCAAAATTTACGAATAAGTATAATGCATCTACTAGTCCCTCTTTCAAGATTTTACAAAGATTAATTAAGATTTGACAATTCCTACTGTTTACTACTGTAGGTTATAAATGCTGTACGTCTAAATATATATCAGCCAATGTCTGGTGACCAAAAATTAATAAAATTACATAAAGCTCATGTCGTAATAAATTGAAGCATATATTTTTAATTTTGTATACCAATTAAGTCTTGTGGCGAGAAAGAATTCACGAGTCCATGTTTTCTTAAATTTTAGAATTTTATAAATGACCTAGAGCCATATACACGATATGACAGCGTCTTTGCGACAGATGATATTTCAACATGCCAATAGTATTTTGATCAAGATTTCTTAAAACACGTGGACGCAATTGCTAGGGAAATTGAAATACACTTGTATTATTTCAGAAAAAAATCAAATTAAGTTATTGTCTTGTTTTATATTAGTTCAATATTTAAAAGTGTACTCACCTTCACCTGACGGTCAAATCAAAATCCCTTGAAAAAAATAAAATTCTCAGCAGTAAACGAACTTTAGATGGATTACTTAAAACGAAGTAAAATAAACTACGATTAACAATGTTGAATAAATGAATAATTATATAGTAAAAAAATATAAAATTATGTATAATACAAAAAATATATATAGAGATTTATATTAATATAATATAAATTATGATTAATAATATATTAACAAAATTGAATTGATAAAAAATATTAAGAAAATAATCCAGCTAAAATTCGTATGTGTAGCAAGTTCAAATATTTGCCAGAAACACGCAGAAAACACATAGTGAATTCACACTTTACACTATTGTATATTCTGTTACCAAGGAAAACATACAATAACAATTTTTCGATTGGTTACATGTTGTAACGTGTCATTTCCTTGTATTTTTGAAACAAGCTAACCTTCCCATCATTGACAGATGTTTTTGAAATTAGGATTAAATTCCCCTAGTACTGACCTGGTTTTTTTATTACCGAACACAGAAACTTGTATACTTGAAAACTTTATCGTCTAGCAAGTTGAGCCATAACGAGTAAATTATCAAAAATAATACAAACGTGGTTTTATTTATTTATTTATTTATTTATTTATTTATTATATAACTTGTTAGGACTAAAATATATTATTATTATTATTATTATTATTATTATTATTATTATTATTGTTGTTGTTGTTGTTATTGTTGTTTTTGTTTGTGGTGGTTGTATTCTAATCGGTTACAACAATTTCTCGTTTCTGCTCTACATACTACAATTCTTAACCGATTTTATCAAAATTTACTGTTTAAGATGTCAATTTTCCGTTGACGTTTGGCAGAGTTATGATCTTTGATTAGCAATACCTCATTACATACTATTTGAACCAAACTTACAATGTAGCTTTTTATTATGACCAGCTCGAATGAGTTCGAAAATGGTCATTTTCCCGGTTGACAGTTGGTAGCGTTATGACTTTTCCATCGTAAAAACATTCTAACCAATCCACAGCCAATAGTTTCAATTGATTTTCACCAAATTAAATATACTGTATTGACTCATGCATATGTTGAACTGCCTACGACTCATACACCATTCATATTTTGCACAAATTTGTCATTGCGTCACAGGTTGAAAGTCCTTAGAATTACTTTCACTGGCAATTTCTTTTAAAACCACCAACTTTTAGGAAGCGCGTAGCAAGAATAAATTGATGTGGAAAATTTCGCACTTAAGACGTCCGTACGTAAAAATTGAAATATTGCTGCCGAATGGTGCAACTTAGTCTGTTGGCATTTTAAATAAAATCGGCGAAATCTATAAGCAAGGTTTTGACAGTTATTTTGACATATCTAATGAAAGTAATTTTAGTGAAACTTCAGACGAACGCAATAGGAAGAAATCAAATAAAACACAAATGTACTAAAATCTTTCAAACTGGAAAAAACATAAACTAACACCAGGAAAGTGAGGTCGGGTGATCTGGAAGGATAGACAACTCCAGTTTAGCACCTAGTTACACCAAAAAAGTATGAAATCGTAATTGGGAGTATAATAACAATACATGGTGTACATGTCAGATAATGGTCACATAAGGGTTATAATAACAATACATGGTGTACATGTCGGGTAATGGTCACATACGGGTTATAATAACAATACATGGTGTACATGTCAGGTAATGGTCACATACGGGTTATAATAACAATACATGGTGTACATGTCGGGTAATGGTTACATACGGGTTATAATAACAATACATGGTGTACATGTCGAGTAATGGTCACATACGGGTTATAATAACAATACATGGTGTACATGTCGGGTAATGGTCACATACGTGTTATAATAACAATACATGGTGTACATGTCAGGTATTAGTCAGCTACAGGTTATAATAACAATACATGGTGTACATGTCTGATAATGGTCAGATACGGGTTATAATAACAATACATGGTGAACATGTCGGGTAATGCTCAGATACTGGTTATAATGACAATACATAGTGTACATGTCGGGTAATGGTCAGATACGGGTTATAATGACAATACATAGTGTACATGTCCGGTAATGGTCATATACTGGTTATAATGACAATACACAGTGTACATGTCAGGTACTAGTCAGATACGGGTTATAATAACAATACATGGTGTACATGTCGGATAATGGTCAGATACGGGTTATAATAACAATACATGGTGTACATATCGGGTATTGGTCACATACAGGTTGTGATAACAATATATGGTGTACAAGTCATGTACTAGTCAGATACGGGTTATAATAACAATACATAGTGTACATGTCGGATAATGGTCAGATATGGGTTATAACAACAATACATGGTGTACATGTCGGGTAATGGTCAGATATGGGTTATCATGAATAACAATACATAGTGTACATGTCGGATAATGATCAGATACGGGTTATAACAACAATACATGGTGTACATGTCGGGTAATGGTCAGATATGGGTTATATTAACAATACATAGTGTACATGTCGGATAATGGTCAGATACGGGTTATAATAACAATACTTAGTGTACATGTCGGGTAATGGTCAGATACGGGTTATAATAACAATACATGGTGTACATGTCAGGTACTAGCCAGATACGGGTTATAATAACAATACATGGTATACATGTGGGGTAATGGTCAGATACGGGTTATAATAACAATACATGGTGTACATGTGAGCAATGGTCAGATACGGGTTATAATAACAATACATGGTGTACATGTGGGGTAATGGTCAGATACGGGTTATAATGCCAATATATGGTGTACATGGCGAGCAATGGTCAGATACGGGTTATGAAAACATTGCATGGTGTACATGTCGGGTAATGGTGAGATACGGTTTATAAAAACAATACATGGTGTACATGTGGGGTAATGGTCAGATACGGTTTATAATATCAATACATGGTGTACATGTCAGGTTATGGTCAGATACGGGTTGTAATTACAATGCATGGTGTACATGTGGGGTAATGGTCAGATACGGTTTATAATATCAATACATGGTGTACATGTCAGGTTATGGTCAGATACGGGTTGATATAACAAGACATGGTGTACATTTCGGGTAATGGTCAGATACGGGTTATAATAACAATACATGGTGTACATGTCGGGTAATGGTCAGATACGGTTTATAATAACAATACATGGTGTACATGTCTGATAAAGGTCAGATACGGGTTGTAATAACAATACATAGTGTACATCTCGGATATTAGTAAGATACGGGTTGTAATAACAAAACATGGTGTACATGTCGGTTAGTAGTCAGATACGGGTTATAATGACAATATATGGTGTACATGTCAGGTAATGGTCACATACGGGTTATAATAACAATACATGGTGTACATGTCGGGTAATGGTTACATACGGGTTATAATAACAATACATGGTGTACATGTCGGGTAATGGTCACATACGGGTTATAATAACAATACATGGTGTACATGTCGGGTAATGGTCACATACGGGTTATAATAACAATACATGGTGTACATGTCAGGTATTAGTCAGCTACAGGTTATAATAACAATACATGGTGTACATGTCTGATAATGGTCAGATACGGGTTATAATAACAATACATGGTGAACATGTCGGGTAATGCTCAGATACTGGTTATAATGACAATACATAGTGTACATGTCGGGTAATGGTCAGATACGGGTTATAATGACAATACATAGTGTACATGTCCGGTAATGGTCAGATACTGGTTATAATGACAATACACAGTGTACATGTCAGGTACTAGTCAGATACAGGTTGTGATAACAATACATGTTGTACATGTCAGATAATGGTCAGATACGGTTTATAATAACAATACATGGTGTACATGTCTGATAAAGGTCAGATACGGGTTGTAATAACAATACATAGTGTACATCTCGGATATTAGTAAGATACGGGTTGTAATAACAAAACATGGTGTACATGTCGGGTATTAGTCAGATACGGGTTATAATGACAATATATGGTGTACATGTCGGGTAATGGCCAGATACGGGTTATAAAAACATTACATGGTGAACATGTCGGGTAATGGCCAGATACGTTTTATAATAACAATACATGGTGTACATGTCTGATAAAGGTCAGATACGGGTTGTAATAACAATACATAGTGTACATCTCGGATATTAGTAAGATACGGGTTGTTATAACAAAACATGGTGTACATGTCGGGTATTAGTCAGATACGGGTTATAATGACAATATATGGTGTACATGTCGGGTAATGGTCAGATACGGGTTATAAAAACATTACATGGTGTACATGTCGGGTAATGGTCAGATATGGTTTATAACAATACATGGTGTACATGTCAGGTAATGGTCAGATACAGGTTGTGATAACAATACATGTTGTACATGTCAGATAATGGTCAGATACGGTTTATAATAACAATACATGGTGTACATGTCTGATAAAGGTCAGATATGGGTTGTAATAACAATACATAGTGTACATCTCGGATATTAGTAAGATACGGGTTGTAATAACAAAACATGGTGTACATGTCGGGTATTAGTTAGATACGGGTTATAATGACAATATATGGTGTACATGTCGGGTAATGGTCAGATACGGGTTATAAAAACAATACATGGTGAACATGTCGGGTAATGGCCAGATACGGTTTATAATAACAATACATGGTGTACATGTCTGATAAAGGTCAGATACGGGTTGTAATAACAATACATAGTGTACATCTCGGATATTAGTAAGATACGGGTTGTAATAACAAAACATGGTGTACATGTCGGGTATTAGTCAGATACGGGTTATAATGACAATATATGGTGTACATGTCGGGTAATGGTCAGATACGGGTTATAAAAACATTACATGGTGTACATGTCGGGTAATGGTCAGATATGGTTTATAATAACAATACATGGTGTACATTTGGGGTAATGGTCAGATACGGGTTATAATAACAAATTGAATACATGCTGTACATGTCGGGTAATTGTCAGATACGGTTTATAATAACAATACATAGTGTACATGTCGGATAATGGTCAGATACGGTTTATAATAACAATACATGGTGTACAGGTGGGATAATGGTCAGATACAGGTTGTAATAACATTACATGGTGTAAAATGTCGGTAATGGTCAGATACAGGTTTTAATAACATTACATGGTGTAAAATGTCGGTAATGGTCAGATACGGATTGTAATAACAATACATGGTGTACATATTGGGTAATGACCAGATACAGGTTATAATAACAATACATAGTGTACATGTCGGGTAATGGCCAGATACGGGTTTTAATAACAATACATGGTGTACATGTGGGGTAATGGTCAGATACGGGCTATAATAACAATACATGGCGTACATGTGGGGTAAGGGTCAGATACGGGTTATAATAACAATACATGGTATACATGTCGGGTAATGGTCAGATACGGGTTATGATAACAATACATGGTGTACATGTCGGGTAATAGTCAGATACGGGTTATAATAACAATACATGGTATACATGTCGGGTAATGGTCAGATACGGGTTATAATAGCAATACATGGTGTACATGTTGGCAAATTGTCAGATACGGGTTATAATAACAATACATGGTATACATGTGGGGTAATGGTCAGATACGGGTTATGATAACAATACATGGTGTACATGTCGGGTAATAGTCAGATACGGGTTATGATAACAATACATGATGTACATGTCGGGTAATAGTCAGATACGGGTTATAATAACAATACATGGTATACATGTCGGGTAAGGGTCAGATACGGGTTATAATAACAATACATGGTATACATGTGGGGTAATGGTCAGATACGGGTTATGATAACAATACATGGTGTACATGTCGGGTAATAGTCAGATACGGGTTATGATAACAATACATAGTGTACATGTCGGGTAATGACCAGATACGGGTTATAATAACAATACATAGTGTACATGTCGGGTAATGACCAGATACGGGTTATCATAACAATACATGGTGTACATGTGGGGTAATGGTCAGATACGGCTTATGATAACAATACATGGTATACTTGTAGGGTAATGGTCATATATACGTTTTATAATAACAAGACATGGTGTACATGTGGGTAATGGTCAGATACGGTTTATAATAACAATACATGGCATACATGGTGTTCATGTCTTGAAAATGTTACTGAAATAAACCGTCAAAACGAAATGTATTAAAAGTTTAAAATATACAGTTTTTATTCATTGGGATATGTGTATATAGAACATTGATAAACTGAAACCATGTGTGAAACCTGATCTATTGCAGTTGCTTCTTTAAACATGTGGGGCTAATGAAGGGAAATACTAGTTTACTACATTGTTAATACGTTTTGTGCTGAACTAGTACTTGAGCAGTTAATTTGTCAATCCGTGCATGAGTGAACAATGTGACAAGTCAAAACTTAACTATTTTTAACCATAATAAAATATTTCAAAGAAATTCATATTTTCAAATTGTTTCATAAAATCTCAATTACTTGTTTCCTTCATTTTTATACTCACCCCCCCCCGCCCCCGCTTAAAAAGTGTGTGCTTCGGGGGAGGGGGGTAAATAGTGATAGGGGTGTCCGTCCGTGTGCCGTCCGTCCTTCCGTTATACCTTAGGGTACCTATCTCTTATCCGCCACTCCCCCTAAACCCATATATCACAATCTTTGTGATATAATATAGATGTGCAAAATTTGATCCGATGGATTTTTGGGAGTGGGTATTTTAGTGAACTTGTGGCTCATAGTTTTTCTAGTTTTTTTTTTTAATCTTAATCGCGTTATACTTATCTAAAGACGAAACATCGTCATTTAAGGATTTTACCTCCAGTCGGAAAATAAGTCATTCCTTTGTTTCGGACTTTCCGGGTAAGATTTTACCTGTGACATTAATTACTTAATATTTTATAGTACATGTACGTAGTTTCCATAACAACCAGGTATTTTTGATAGCGTTGTTTGCGTTAAATTTTACATTTAGCCGTCGAGTTTCATAGGGAAATTAAGTCAAATGTCACCATATTTTAAATAAAAAAGTGGAATGGATTTTTTTCAAAATATTTTAATCATTTTTATATTTGAATATTCGTGACAGTATGTATTTTTCACTGAGAATCAGACATTTTCAGAAAATAATATTGTTATTGGTGAAATTTAAATTTGAAAATAGGGTATATCTAGCTCTAAAGCAATGGTTATAACAATGATCTGTTTTGTTTATTCTACCTGAAGTACCGTCAATAGAAAAATGATGAGAATATTACTTTCCAGTAAATCAAAATTATCCATTTGGAAATACATGTATCTACATTTATTAAATGAGTGGGAATCTAGCTATATCTAATGTCACTGATAGATTTATCTACTGAATGGTTCGGATTTATGGAAAACTTTTCATCGTTCAGATTTTAAAGTTCTAATTAATACGAAATTTACCAGGCCCGTACAAATTTCTGGAAAATAATAATAAAACAAATCAACAAATTTTCTTATGAATTCTAACGTTACAAATAGTATAATGCCACTGTTACAATCCAACAATTCTCGTGTAGCAGTTGTCTGTACACTCGACTGAACATCCAACTAAACAGTTGTAAAACCCGTTTTCACACAATTTTCAATTTAAAAGTGGAAACGGGTTTTTAAAGGTATCTTCATGAATTCAATATTTGAATATTCAGGAAGATTTATATTTTCTAGTGGTAACTATAAGATTTTCCTAAATTTGTGTTCAAAAACACACAAATTTCAAAAAATTGACGGATTCGGTATAACTGTACTTTAACATTGTTTAAGTCACCAACATTTGTAATCAAAAGTGGAAACGGTTTTTTAACACAACTAGATCATTTTTATGTTTGAATGTTCATGACAATCTGTAGTTTCTTATGGTAACTATAAGATTTTCATAAAATTTATTTTAAAAACGAAAACAAGGTTTAAAATCTTCACCTTGTACTTTCCCATAGTAAAGTAATGTACAGGTGTGACCGCAAGTATAGATTATTTCACGCATGAGCAGCTACGGGTCGATTTGGATTTCTGCGTATGGTCAGTCTGGATAGCCTAGGTCACAATTCCGACATCGAATAAAGTCAACTTTATTTCAGTTTAAAGTTTTATTTTTACTACACCAATTTGAGCTAGATTCCCCGTTTTCATAATAATTAAAAACTACCTTTACAAATGCAATTGGTATTACATGTAATTATACAACTGTAATAAAACACAATCAAAGCGCGTTTTATGATCTACCGGGTGCTCAGAAGATAGTACTACTAGCGACCGTGGGTACTCTTCAGTATGTACCCGCGTGTTTCATTTACAGGGCGAACCCTCGTTTGAGGACTCCAACCCGATAGGCCAGTCCAGGTTTACCAATACACCATGCAGAGTGTGGGACAACGATAAATCTCTCTCTCTCTCTCTCTCTCTCTCTCTCTCTCTCTCTCTCTCTCTCTCTCTCTCTCTCGTGTGTGTGTGCTAACTTGTATGTGTTTGCTATTTCTTTTTATCCCGACTTCATTGTCGAGTTTTTTTGTATCAGCCGGCATGTCTTTTATAAATCAAAGGCCAGGGGAACCATGATGTAAGCAGGTATTTGTTGGTTTTGGCAGTACAAATAGGTGTCCGATAGAATATTTAATGGAACAACTGAATGGGTTTTAACCCCAAACGAATTCCCAAATGGAATAATTGTACTGCCAATACCTCTACTTGCTAAAAATGTTCTCACAGTTTCCCCATAAACCAAGTATTTACTAATATTAATGTTCGAAGAGCCATGCCTGCCAGTGAAATGTCCCACATGTCACGTGACCATTTACTTTACATAAAAACTGTATCCGGAATCAAGTCATCTGTGCAATGTGGTTTAAAAGTGGAACTGTGCTTGAATCTATCCCAACCCGTTTTTTTAAGACGGTACGCGTATGTGTGCGGCATTGAAGCTTGGATGGTTAAATATTTGTTTTTCAAAGACGCAGAATTAAATTTATCAGTATATGTGATCATGATTGAAAGTAAATACCCAGCTACTCGTCTTGAATTTTAAAAATGTTGAATTTCATTTAAAAATAATCAACAGAATAATTTAGGTATTCGCGTATTTTTCAGAAACATTGACTAAATTAGTAGAACTTACTATTCTATGGTTTTCACCTTTTCAATTAAGTCTCCAACCACACTGTGTGTGGGACGCTTATTTCTCAGGAATGCCCCAATCAATATCAATGAAACTTTATAACAAAAACTAATGTATCAGCAATGTAGATGTGCAATCCGCATTTGAAATTTTAACATGGCTGTCGTTACCATGGAAACAGTTAAAAGTATCAAAACCTCAAAACCCGTTTTCTCAATAACTGTCCGATTTTCATGAAATTTTACAGAACTATTGCTATCATCAAGAGTAAGTTCGATTCCAACGAAATAATAACGATATCGCCAAAATTTCAAGAGGACCGCCCTTGTCCTAAAAACATAAGAACCTTTATTTCATTGTCCAGAACTTATTGAAACTTGGTACCCGGAATATTAAGAAAGTTATTAATGCAACATTACAAAAGAGCTGGGTGACCCCAAAAATAACAAAAAATGACCTTGTTAAAACGGGGAGGTAAAGCCGGAAGTAGAAAACTAGAAACTTGATGACATTAAGATTATACATGTAGATTTAATTTGTGTGTAAAAAACCGCTATTGCTAGAATTTTCAGCGGAATAACTACCCAAATTGCCGTGTACAGCAGTAAATTTAGGGGTTAGGCCGTATTTTTAGATCAGTTAGTACTATAGTTATTACTATAACTCTTTAATATTTAAAAGAAAGAAAATTTTAATAATTAAACCTTTTATGTTTTTGAAAAAAATCGATATTACCTACTGTGCTTTTTAAAAGTTTTAGTGACTACCAGCTTGTTTATTTATTTATCTGCTATACTTCTCTCGTTGTATGTTGAAATAAAAAAATAACAAGAAATATCACTTAGTTCTTAAACATGATCAACCCATGATTTTGCTATGCTACATTCAGATTCAGTATTTGTAATCATGAGTAGAAATGGGGGGGGGGGGTCGGGGATTACACGGATAGAATATTTGGAGGGGAGGGGGGGGCTTTTCGACCGAGTGGTCTAAAGCGTGCGCGCACTTACTTATCACAGAGGTTTGTCAGTTCACTTGGCAAAGGTAGGCGGTTTTCTTCCGAGGTACTCCGCAGATTGCCAGACCATCCCAGAACCGTCTGTCGGGATCATTATCTAACACCTTCATTCTAATTTTTACAATTATCCTCTAAGAATATACATTACATACCTCTACCTCACACTCAATACTATACATATTAATATTAAAAATACTAAAAGTTCATCGTTTTGTATTGATCAGAGTGATCGAGCCTAGGCTGCGAAGCCACTTTGCTCAGTAATTGAGTAAATACATATACGTTGTGGTGTTTGCATGAGAGTAGAACGCCCGCTTTAATTTCCTTATTTTTGTAGTGAGGTTAAGGGAGAAAAACATTAATTGATTTTGATAACGAGATAGGAGGCCGAACTATCACATTGTCTATACCATTTTTTGATTTAATCATAAAATACATTCATAAATGGTATTGTCATATATACCATTTTTAATGTATTTTTGAGTATATGACAACATGAACACATAATAGCTTCCTATGTGCGTACGTAATTGTTGCTAAGTGTGCACGTAATATAAAGTCACTTCTGTGCCACCGTAGGTTTAGTACTCCTATTGCACAAGGTTTATTATTATTATTATTTGCGTATAATTTTTAAGAATCGCCATGTATGCAAAAATAAATAAAAGAAAAATACAGGTACTTAGAAAAAGGGTGTCTTCCCACTTAGCCAACATTTTAAGATTTCAGAAAAAGACAGGGCGGAACTAACCGGCAAGATTTGATTTCACGAAACTAATCCCATGTTAGTGTAAAAGAAGCCGACGTGTAATGGGGATAGTCACGCGTCATCTTCCAAAAGGACGAGGGAAGAGCAAACGAAATCGAAACAAATGATTGATCAATAATAAAATTCATGCATTTCTAAACAGCTTTTTAAAACCTGGACAAATAAGACATGTATCCTAAACCTAATCCTAGAGGACAAAAATACTATACCGAGTACTTATGGTCTGATGTACAGTTTAATCATATGGGTCTTACAAACGATGTTATCCTATTGATTTATAAATGTTAAAGTGTTCAATTATCAAATAATATTTTTGTTCCACTAAATTTAAATGGAACACACTAGATGTAAAGTCATCCATGGTAAGGAGGTATTCCACAATTTTAACGAGTTGAGATTAGGGTTCATAGTATGTCTTTACCAAGCTGCCACAATTGCTAATAAATGTGCTAGGAATTAATTTCGCTATTTTCTATGAACAAAATATAGCATTACAAGAAAATCATTTTGCGGTAAGAAATTATTTTTTATTTATACAAACATAGCTGTGAACTATTTGTCCTTTGATAAATCATTCAATCTTTACTTTAAATGGTCTATGTCAGTCTTAGTCCAAATTCAGAGTTCAGGCCCTTGGTCCAGGTCCAGTAACCAATTCCAAAGTCCATTCCAGGTTTTCCAACATACCCATAAAGTACCAGACTAATAGGAGTGGTAAGAAATTAAGTTGAAGTGCATGCTGACAGGATAATTTATTATACTCTAAATATTTGACCTTCTTTGCATCTACATACAATAATGGAGATGGGGAATTCATTTACAATCATATATTTTTTCACTGAGAATACCAAATTAAATTACGAATTAGCAAATATTTATACACATTATTAAATCTACAGAAACTGACTATTAAAAGGAATATCACTTAATTATAAAAATTAAGATGTTCTTATTTTCAGAGCATAGTGACCACATTTAAATAATATTAGTTGGATTATGTATACCGGTATTACATTTTTATGTAATGACACTGTTTAATGGTATTTTTCCGACATAATTTGGGACTTGTATGGATCTTCACATGATGATGATGATGATGATGATGATGATACATGCATTAACGATTTACAGAATTATATTTATAATTCTTAAATTACAAAAAAGACAGATAATCAAGTGGACGTTAAATACTTAATACCCTAGTCACTATATTAATATAGAAAAAAACATAAAAATATAAAAAAAATCTTATAAAGCATATCCCTGGAAAGCATGATCGATATTTTAAATGTAAAATTTACGCTGTATTTGACACTGATTAACGTTATGCGTGGCTTTCTTCCTATACACTGCATGAATACTACTACTACTAATAATAATAATACAAAAATGTATATATGTTTATTTCGTAAAGTACATACATACTTGTAGCATAGTTATATATTTGGCTGTCACATTTCATAAGCAATATATGTATACAATACATTTGATTATAGTCCGATCACTTATTCAGTGATGAATCCATGTATTGTTATTATAACCCGTATCTGACCATTACCCCCATGTACACTATGCATTGTTATTATAAACCGTATCTGACCATTACCAGACACCATATATTGTTATTATAACCCGTATCTGACCATTACCCGAAATGTACACCATGTATTGTTATTATAACCCGTATCTGACCATTACCCGACATGTACACCGTGTATTGTTATCATAACCCGTATCTGACCATTACCCCTCCCCCCATGTAAACTATGAATTGTTATTATAAACCATATCTGAACATTACCCAACAGGCACACTATATATTGTTATCATAACCCGTATCTGACCATTACCCCCCATGTAAACTATGAATTATTATAAACCATAGCTGACCATTACCCCCCATGTACACTATGCATTGTTATTATAAACCGTATCTGACCATAACCTGAATGTACTCCATGTATTGTTATTATAAACCGTATCTGACCATCACCCGACATGTACACTGTGTGTTGTTATTATAATCAGTATCTGATCATTACCCGACGTGTACACCATGTATTGTTATTACAACCCGTATCTGACTATTACACGTCATGTACACCATGTATTGTTATTATAAACCGTATCTGACCATTACCCGACATGTACACCATGTATTGTTGTTATAACCCGTATCTGACCATTACCCGACATGTACACTATGTATTGTTATTATAACCCGTATCTGACTATTACCCGACATGTACAGCACTGATGTATTGTTATTATAACCCGTATCTGACCATTACCCGACATGTACACCATGCATTGTTACTATAAACCGTATCTGACCATTACCCGACATGTACACTATGTATTGTTATTATAACCCGTATCTGACCATTATCTGACATGTACACTATGTATTGTTATTATAACCCGTATCTGACCATTACCCGACATGTACACCATGTCTAGGTTTTCACAAATTCAAAATAATTAGTAGCCAAATTTCTAAAATTTGTGAAAAAAGAGTCCTTTTTAAAGTATTTTTCCACAAATTAACTTAAATAGGTTACTTTTTGAAAGAATTCCTCAGAGATTAGAAGCCAATGGCGATTTTGGCTACCAGGTATGGAAACATAGCATGTATTGTTATTATAACCCGTATCTTACCATTACCTCACGTGTACACCATGTATTGTTATTATAAACCGTATCTGACCATTACCCGACATGTACACTATGTATTGTTATTACAAACCGTATCTGACCATAACCGACATGTACACCATGTATTGTTATTATAACCCGTATCTGACTAATACCCGACATGTACACCATGTATTGTTATTACAACCCGTATCTGACCATTACCGACATGTACACCATGTATTGTTATTATAACCCGTATCTGACTATTACCCGACAGGTACACCATGTATTGTTATTATAACCCGTATCTGACCATTACCCGACATGTACACCATGTATTGTTATTATGACCCGTATCTGATCATTACCCGACAGGTACACCATGTAGTGTTATTATAAACCGCATCTGATCATTACCCGACATGTATACCATGTCATTGTAATTATAACCCGTATCTGACCATTATTGACATGTACACAATGTATTGTTATTACAAACCGTATCTTACCATTACCCGACATGTACACCATGTATTGTTATTATAACCCGTATCTGACCATTACCCGACATGTACTATGTATGGTTATTATTTATAACCCGTATCTGACCATTACCCGACATGTACACCATGTTTTGTTATTACAACACGTATTTCACCATTACCCGACATGGACACCATGTTTTGTTATTATAAACCATATCTAAGCATTCCCCGATATGTATACCATGTATTGTTATTATAAACCGTATCTGACCATTACCCGACATGTTCACCATGTATTTTTGTTATAACCCGTATCTGACTAATACCCGACATGTATACCATGTATTGTTGATACAATCCGTATCTGACCATTACTGACATGTTCACCATGTATTGTTATTACAACCCGTATCTGACCATAACCGACATGTACACCATGTATTGTTATTATAACCCGTATCTGACAAATACCCGACATGTACACCATGTATTGTTATTACAACCCGTATCTGACCATTAATTACATGTACACCGTGTATTGTTATGATAAACCGTATCTGACCATTACCCGACATGTACACTATGTATTGTTATTATAAACACGGTATTTGGCCATTACCCGACATGTACACCATGTATTGTTATTATAAACCGTATCTGACTATTACCGACATGTGCACAATGTATTGTTATGATAAACCGTATCTGACCATTACCCGACATGCACACCATGTATTGTTATTACAACCCGTATCTGACCATTACCGACATGTACACCATGTATTGTTATGATAAACCGTATCTGACCATTACCCGACATGTACACTATGTATTGTTATTACAAACCGTATTTGACCATTACCCAATATGTAGCGCATGTATTGTTATTATATAGGTCCTGTAAAGCGTATCTGAACATTACCCGACATGCACACTATGTATTGTTATTATAACCCGTATCTGATCACTACCCGACAGGTACACCATGTAGTGTTATTATAAACCGTATCTGATCATTACCCGACATGTATACCATGCATTGTTAATATTACCCGTATCTGACTATTACCCGACATGTACTCCATGTATTGTTATAATAACCTGTACGTGACCATCACTCGGCATGTACAGCATGTATTGTTATTATAAAACGTATCTGACCATTACCCGACATGTACAGCATTTATTTTAATTATAAACCGTATCTGATCATTACCCGACATGTATACCATGTATTTTTATTATAAACCGTATCTTACCATTACCCCACATGTAGAGCGTGTACTGTTACTATAAACCGTATCTGACCATTATCCGACATGTTCACCCTGTATTGTTATTACAACTCGTATCTGACTAATACCCGACATGTACACCCTGTATTGTTGTTACAATCCGTATCTGACCATTTCCGACATGTTCACCATGTATTGTTATTAATACCCGTATCTGACCATAACCGACATGTACACCATGTATTGTTATTATAAACCGTATTTGACCAATACCCGACATGTACACCATGTATTGCTATTATAACCCGTATCTGACCATTACCCGACAGGTACACCATTTAGTGTTCTTATAAACCGTATCTGATCATTACCCGACATGTATACCATGTATTGTTATTATAACTGTAAAGCGTATCTGAACATTACCTGACATGTACACTATGTATTGTTATTATAACCCGTATCTGATCATTACCCGACAGGTACACCATGTATTGTTATTTTAATCCGTATCTGACTATTACCCGACATGTACTCCATGCATTGATATTACAATCCGTATCTGACCATTACTAACATGAACACAATGTATTGTTATTACAAACCGTATCTGACTAATACTCGACATGTGCACCATGTAGTGTTATTATAAAACATTTCTGATCATTACCCGACATGTATACCATGTATTGTTATTTTAACCCGTATCTATTACCCGACATGTACTCCATGCATTGTTATTACAAACTGTATCTGACCATTACTAACATGTACACCATGTATTGTTATTATAACCCGTATCTGACTAATACCCGACATGTACACCCTGTATTGGTATTACAATCCGTATCTAACCATTATTCACATGTACACTATGTATTGTTATTACAAACCGTATTTGACCATTACCCAATATGTAGCGCATGTATTGTTATTATATAGGTCCTGTAAAGCGTATCTGAACATTACCCGACATGTACACTATATATTGTTATTATAACTCGTATCTATTACCCTACATGTACTCCATGCATTGTTATTACAATCTGTATCTGACCATTATTAACATGAACACAATGTATTGTTATTACAACTCGTATCTGACTAATACCTGACATGTACACCATGTATTGTCATTATAACCCGTGTCTGACTATAAGCCGACATGTACACCATGTGTTATTATTATAACCCGTATCTGACCATTACCCGACATGTACACCGTGTTTTGTTGTTATAACACGTATCTGACCATTACCCAACATGTACACCATGCATTGTTATTATAAACCGTATATTACTAATGCCCGGCATGTGCACTATGCATTGTTATTATAACCCGTTTCTGACCATAACCCGACATGTACACCATGTTTTGTTATTATAACCCGTATCTTACCATTACCCGACATGTACACCATGTTTTGTTATTACAACACGTAACTGACCATTACCCGACATGTACACCATGTTTTGTAATTATAAACCGTATCTGATCATTTTCGTCCATGTACACTATTATTGTTATTATAAACCATATCTGAGCATTACCCGACATGTATACCATGTATTTTTATTATAAACCGTATCTTACCATTACCCCACATGTAGAGCGTGTATTGTTACTATAAACCGTATCTGACCATTATCCGACATGTTCACCCTGTAATGTTATTACAACTCGTATCTGACTAATACCTGACATGTACACCCTGTATTGTTGTTACAATCCGTATCTGACCATTTCCGACATGTTCACCATGTATTGTTATTATAACCCGTATCTGATCATTACCCGACAGGTACACCATGTAGTGTTATTATAAACCGCATCTGATCATTACCCGACATGTATACCATGTCATTGTTATTATAACCCGTATCTGACCATTACTGATATGTACACAATGTATTGTTATTACAAACCGTATCTTACCATTACCCGACATGTACACCATGTATTGTTATTATAACCCGTATCTGACCATTACCCGACATGTACTATGTATGGTTATTATTTATAACCCGTATCTGACCATTACCCGACATGTACACCATGTTTTGTTATTACAACACGTATTTCACCATTACCCGACATGGACACCATGTTTTGTTATTATAAACCATATCTAAGCATTCCCCGATATGTATACCATGTATTGTTATTATAAACCGTATCTGACCATTACCCGACATGTTCACCATGTATTTTTGTTATAACCCGTATCTGACTAATACCCGACATGTATACCATGTATTGTTGTTACAATCCGTATCTGACCATTACTGACATGTTCACCATGTATTGTTATTACAACCCGTATCTGACCATAACCGACATGTACACCATGTATTGTTATTATAACCCGTATCTGACAATACCCGACATGTACACCATGTATTGTTATTACAACCCGTATCTGACCATTAATTACATGTACACCGTGTATTGTTATGATAAACCGTATCTGACCATTACCCGACATGTACACTATGTATTGTTATTATAAACACGGTATTTGGCCATTACCCGACATGTACACCATGTATTGTTATTATAACCGTATCTGACTATTACCGACATGTGCACAATGTATTGTTATGATAAACCGTATCTGACCATTACCCGACATGCACACCATGTATTGTTATTACAACCCGTATCTGACCATTACCGACATGTACACCATGTATTGTTATGATAAACCGTATCTGACCATTACCCGACATGTACACTATGTATTGTTATTACAAACCGTATTTGACCATTACCCAATATGTAGCGCATGTATTGTTATTATATAGGTCCTGTAAAGCGTATCTGAACATTACCCGACATGCACACTATGTATTGTTATTATAACCCGTATCTGATCACTACCCGACAGGTACACCATGTAGTGTTATTATAAACCGTATCTGATCATTACCCGACATGTATACCATGCATTGTTATTATTACCCGTATCTGACTATTACCCGACATGTACTCCATGTATTGTTATAATAACCTGTATGTGACCATCACTCGGCATGTACAGCATGTATTGTTATTATAAAACGTATCTGACCATTACCCGACATGTACAGCATTTATTTTAATTATAAACCGTATCTGATCATTACCCGACATGTATACCATGTATTTTTATTATAAACCGTATCTTACCATTACCCCACATGTAGAGCGTGTACTGTTACTATAAACCGTATCTGACCATTATCCGACATGTTCACCCTGTATTGTTATTACAACTCGTATCTGACTAATACCCGACATGTACACCCTGTATTGTTGTTACAATCCGTATCTGACCATTTCCGACATGTTCACCATGTATTGTTATTAAAACCCGTATCTGACCATAACCGACATGTACACCATGTATTGTTATTATAAACCGTATTTGACCAATACCCGACATGTACACCATGTATTGCTATAACCCGTATCTGACCATTACCCGACAGGTACACCATTTAGTGTTCTTATAAACCGTATCTGATCATTACCCGACATGTATACCATGTATTGTTATTATAACTGTAAAGCGTATCTGAACATTACCTGACATGTACACTATGTGTTGTTATTATAACCCGTATCTGATCATTACCCGACAGGTACACCATGTATTGTTATTTTAATCCGTATCTGACTATTACCCGACATGTACTCCATGCATTGTTATTACAATCCGTATCTGACCATTACTAACATGAACACAATGTATTGTTATTACAAACCGTATCTGACTAATACTCGACATGTGCACCATGTAGTGTTATTATAAAACATTTCTGATCATTACCCGACATGTATACCATGTATTGTTATTTTAACCCGTATCTATTACCCGACATGTACTCCATGCATTGTTATTACAAACTGTATCTGACCATTACTAACATGTACACCATGTATTGTTATTATAACCCGTATCTGACTAATACCCGACATGTACACCCTGTATTGGTATTACAATCCGTATCTAACCATTATTCACATGTACACTATGTATTGTTATTACAAACCGTATTTGACCATTACCCAATATGTAGCGCATGTATTGTTATTATATAGGTCCTGTAAAGCGTATCTCGACTGCAAAAATATTGTGTAATGATCAGGCGGAATAACTCTTCCAGGTAAATTTCACAAACCTCGTTACCAAGAGCTATCGATAACTGACCACTGGCTTACTGACAACGTGACATGGTCATTATGAGATTAAATATAAGTAAAAATGCTAATACACATTTTAATAAGTGTGATTATTCATTATACACTGCACCCATCCATCCCAATGCTAATGTTTAACTGTCTTGTCAAATTCATTAAACAAATATTTAATTGGTAAATGCAAAATAAATAAATAAATAAATAAATAAATAAATAAATAAATAAATAAATAAAAAATAAATAAATAAAATTTTGAATAATATTTTGGCCCATTATTAGAAAAAAGAATGTATTATTTATATCAATAGAATACATTTTTGCATCAGAAAATTTCTCATATTGCAATAAAAAAACAAATAATATGTATCAAATCACTTTTACAAAGTTCACATAATCCATGATGTCTTGGTTTTCTGGTATAATCTTCCCACGGCAAACTTCAATAGGTAGTTTCTGATTACTATAAATTAACAATAAATTAATATTGCTTAAAGTGGGATCTCGCATACCAGTAATTAAAAGATTATCAATAAACATCCTGTTTATTAGTAGACCTTTATCACCTGTAATCAAAAGAACTTACCGTCCAATTTGCAAAAAATGATTGACACGTGTGTGTATAAATCATTAGATATGAAGTCTCTATGATACCCGGTAAATGTTATTTCTGTAATTTTGAAAAGATATATTTGACTAAATTAATAAGATAAATCCAACAAATTAATAAGATTAATTTGGTTGGATATACTACTGATGGACTGACTTACTGGCCTAATAAAATTAATTTTGAAATTTTAAAATTATTAAAATATATACTTTTTTCTTATTTGACTAAATTAATAATTTATAATTATTTTTATTGTCTTAATGGATTATTTCACTTTCATTCTCCTCACTTTTCTCGTTATATTTATTTGAAAAAAATCCAGATCATTTATGAAGCTGACTGACAAATCAGTCTTTAATTTTTAAAACTTTTAATAGTATATTCAAAGGTCGAGAAGTATATCACCTTTTGTTTGGTATTATTATTATTTTTTTTTTTTTACCGTTTTTTACTTACGGGGAAGTCGGTGTAACTTGTACCGGAATATTGGTGGGGAAAAGAAAACTTTTATACTTGGTGCGGTGTCGGCCATATTGGATATTTCTTCACTAGATATCCACAAATTCCCCTATTTTTAAATAAAATTGGAAGTAATTTGCCGTCAAAACCAACATTTGATTTTTATGTTTTTACCTTTATCAAAGTGTGCTCTAACACTTTAGATGTGGTCATTTTTGAAAAAAATCAAATTAGCGTGAAAAAACAGCCTATAACTAAAGTCTTTCACCACATTTTTCAAAAATTAAACAAGAATATTAAGAGATAGTGCCGAAATAACTGCTATATTTTTAACTTAAAATGGAAGTAATTTCCCGACGTCCTAAAATTTTACAAAAAATACTGAAATAACCGGAATTTAATAAAGAACTCACATAGATGTGGTCATTTTTTGTATCGTTTTTGGTTTATTTTTAACGAAACAAAAACTGTACACCTGTTCTATATTTCTATGTACCGATCGTAAGACACTGAGCTGTAGATCGTTACACAGGTGAAGTACGACAATGTACATAATAGTTGCCTATGTGAACATTACCCGACATGTACACTATATATTGTTATTATAACTCGTATCTATTACCCGACATGTACTCCATGCATTGTTATTACAATCTGTATCTGACCATTACTAACATGAACACAATGTATTGTTATTACAACTCGTATCTGACTAATACCTGACATGTACACCATGTATTGTCATTATAACCCGTGTCTGACTATAAGCCGACATGTACACCATGTGTTATTATTATAACCCGTATCTGACCATTACCCGACATGTACACCGTGTTTTGTTGTTATAACACGTATCTGACCATTACCCAACATGTACACCATGCATTGTTATTATAAACCGTATATTACTAATGCCCGGCATGTGCACTATGCATTGTTATTATAACCCGTTTCTGACCATAACCCGACATGTACACCATGTTTTGTTATTATAGCCCGTATCTGACCATTATCCGAAATATCCACTATGGGTTGTTATTATAACCCGTTTCTGACCATTACCCGACATGTACTCCATGTATGGTTATTATAACCCGTATCTTACCATTACCCGACATGTACACCATGTTTTGTTATTACAACACGTAACTGACCATTACCCGACATGTACACCATGTTTTGTAATTATAAACCGTATCTGATCATTTTCGTCCATGTACACTATTATTGTTATTATAAACCATATCTGAGCATTACCCGACATGTATACCATGTATTTTTATTATAAACCGTATCTTACCATTACCCCACATGTAGAGCGTGTATTGTTACTATAAACCGTATCTGACCATTATCCGACATGTTCACCCTGTAATGTTATTACAACTCGTATCTGACTAATACCTGACATGTACACCCTGTATTGTTGTTACAATCCGTATCTGACCATTTCCGACGTGTTCACCATGTATTGTTATTATAAACCGTATTTGACCAATACCCGACATGTACACCATGTATTGCTATTATAACCCGTATCTGACCATTACCCGACAGGTACACCATGTATTGTTATTATAACCCGTATCTGACTATTACCCCATATGTAGCGCATGTATTGTTATTATATAGGTCCTGTAAAGCGTATCTGAACATTACCTGACATGTACACTATGTATTGTTATTATAACCCGTATCTGATCATTACCCGACGGGTACACCATGTATTGTTATTTTAACCCGTATCTGACTATTACCCGACGTGTACTCCATGCATTGTTATTATAATCCGTATCTGACCATTACTAACATGAACACAATGTATTGTTATTACAAACTGTATCTGACTAATACTCGACATGTGCACCATGTAGTGTTATTATAAAACGTATCTGATCATTACCCGACATGTATACAATGTATTGTTATTTAAACCCGTATCTATTACCCGACATATACTCCATGCATTGTTATTACAATCTGTATCTGACCATTACTAACATGAACACAATGTATTGTTATTACAAACCGTATGTGACTAATACCCGACATGTACACCATGTATTGTTGTTACAATCCGTATCTGACCATTACCGACATGTACACCATGTATTGTTATTACAACCCTTATCTGACCATAACCGACATGTACACCATGTATTGTTATTATAACCCGTATCTGATATTACCCGACATGTACACCCTGTATTGTTATTACAATCCGTATCTGACCATTACTGACATGCACACCATGTATTGTTATTACAAACCGTATCTGACCATTATCCGACATGTACACTATGTATTGTTATTACAAACCGTATTTGACCATTACCCCATATGTAGCGCATGTATTGTTATTGTATAGGTCCTGTAAAGCGTATCTGAACATTACCTGACATGTACACTATGTATTGTTATTATAACCCGTATCTGATCATTACCCGACAGGTACACCATGTAGTGTGATTATAAACCGTATCTGACCATTACCTTATATGTACTGCATGAATGGTTATTAAAACCCGTATCTGACCATTACCCGACACGTACTCCATGTATTGTTATAATAACCCGTATGTGACCATCACTCGACATGTACACCATGTATTGTTATTATAAAATGTATCTGACCATTACCCGACATGAACACTATGTATTGTTATTATAAACCGTATCTGACCTTTACCCCAAATGTACACTATGCATTGTTATTATAACCCGTATCTGACCATTACCCAACATGTACACACTGTATTGTTATTATAACCCGTATCTGACCATTACCCAACATGTACTCCATGTATGGTTATTATAACCCGTTTTTGATCATTACCCAACATGTACTCCATGTATGGTTATATATATAGTAACCCGTATCTGACCATTACCCGACATGTACACCATGTTTTGTTATTACAACACGTATTTCACCATTACCCGACATGAACACTATGTATTGTTATTATAAACCGTATCTGACCTTTACCCCAAATGTACACTATGCATTGTTATTATAACCCGTATCTGACCATTACCCAACATGTACACACTGTATTGTTATTATAACCCGTATCTGACCATTACCCAACATGTACTCCATGTATGGTTATTATAACCCGTTTTTGATCATTACCCAACATGTACTCCATGTATGGTTATATATATAGTAACCCGTATCTGATCATTACCCTACATGTACAGCATGTATCATTATTATAAACCGTATCTGGCCATTACCCGACATGTACACCATGTTTTGTTATTATAGCCCGTATCTGACCATTATCCGAAATATCCACTATGGGTTGTTATTATAACCCGTTTCTGACCATTACCCGACATGTACTCCATGTATGGCTATTATAACCCGTATCTTACCATTACCCGACATGTACACCATGTATTGTTATTATAAACCGTATCTGACCATTACCCGACATGTACACCATGTTTTGTAATTATAAACCGTATCTGATCATTTTCGTCCATGTACACTATTATTGTTATTATAAACCATATCTGAGCATTACCCGACATGTATACCATGTATTTTTATTATAAACCGTATCTTACCATTACCCCACATGTAGAGCGTATATTGTTACTATAAACCGTATCTGACCATTATCCGACATGTTCACCCTGTATTGTTATTACAACTCGTATCTGACTAATACCCGACATGTACACCCTGTATTGTTGTAACAATTCGTATCTGACCATTTCCGACATGTTCACCATGTATTGTTATTATAAACCGTATTTGACCAATACCCGACATGTACACCATGTATTGCTATTATAACCCGTATCTGACCATTACCCGACAGGTACACCATTTAGTGTTCTTATAAACCGTATCTGATCATTACCCGACATGTATACCATGTATTGTTATTATAACTGTAAAGCGTATCTGAACATTACCTGACATGTACACTATGTATTGTTATTATAACCCGTATCTGATCATTACCCGACAGGTACACCATGTATTGTTATTTTAAGCCGTATCTGACTATTACCCGACATGTACTCCATGCATTGTTATTACAATCTGTATCTGACCATTACTAACATGAACACAATGTATTGTTATTACAAATCGTATCTGACTTATACTCGACATGTGCACCATGTAGTGTTATTATAAAACGTTTCTGATCATTACCCGACATGTATACCATGTATTGTTATTTTAACCCGTATCTATTACCCGACATGTACCTCATGTATTGTTATTACAATCTGTATCTGACCATTACTAACATGAACACAATGTATTGTTATTACAAACCGTATCTGACTAATACTCGACATGTGCACCATGTAGTGTTATTATAAAACGTTTCTGATCATTACCCGACATGTATACCATGTATTGTTATTATAACCCGTATCTGACTAATACCCGATATGTACACCATGTATTGTTATTTTAACCCGTATCTGACTTATACCCGACATGTACAGCCTGTATTGTTATTACAATCCGTATCTAACCATTATTGACATGTAAACTATGTATTGTTATTACAAACCGTATTTGACCATTACCCAATATGTAGCGCATGTATTGTTATTATATAGGTCCTGTAAAGCGTATTTGAACATTACCCGACATGTTCACTATATATTGTTATTATAACCCGTATCTGATCATTACCCGACATGTATACCATGTATTGTCATTACAATCCGTATCTGACCATTACTGACATGTACACCATGTATTGTTATTACAAACCGTATCTGACCATTACCCGACAAGTACACTATGTATAGTTATTACAAACCGTATCTGACCATTTCCGACATGTTCACCATGTATTGTTATTATAACCCGTATCTGATCATTACCCGACAGGTACACCATGTAGTGTTATTATAACCCGTATCTGACTATTACCCCATATGTAGCGCATGTATTGTTATAATATAGGTCCTGTAAAGCGTATCTGATCATTACCCGACAGGTACACCATGTAGTGTTATTATAACCCGTATCTGATCATTACCCGACAGGTACACTATGTAGTGTTATTATAAACCGTAGCTGACTATTACCTGACATGTACTGCATGAATGGTTATTAAAACCCGTATCTGACCATTACCCGACATGTACTCCATGTATTGTTATTATAAAACGTATCTGACCATTACCCGACATGTACGCCATGTCTTGTTATTATAAAAATGTATCTGACCATTACCCGACATGTGCACTATGTATTGTTATTTTAAACCTTATCTGACCATTACCCGACATGTACACTATGTATAGTTATTACAAACCGTATCTGACCATTTCCGACATGTACACCATGTATTGTTATTATAACTCGTATCTGACCATTACCCAACATGTACACCATGTATTGTTATTATAAATCATATCTGACCAATACCCGACATGTACGCCATGCATTGTTATTATAAACCGTATCTGACCATTACCCAACATGTACACTATGCATTGCTATTATAACCCGTGTGTGACCATTACCCGACATGTACACCATGTATTGTTATTATAAACCGTATCTGACCATTACCCGACATGTACACCATGTATTGTTATTTTAAACCGTATCTGACCAACACTCGATATGTACAGCATGTAATGTTATTATAACCCGTATCTGACCATTATCCGACATGTACACCATTTATTGTTATTACAACTCGTATCTGACTAATACCTGACATGTACACCATGTATTGTCATTATAACCCGTGTCTGACTATAAGCCGACATGTACACCATGTATTATTATTATAACCCGTATCTGACCATTACCCGACATGTACACCGTGTTTTGTTGATATAACACGTATCTGACCATTACCCGAAATGTACACCATGCATTGTTATTAAAACCGTATATGACTAATGCCCGGCATGTGCACTATGCATTGTTATTATAACCCGTTTCTGACCATAACCCGACATGTACACCATGTATTGTTATTATAACCCGTATCTGACCATTATCTGACATGTACACCATGTATTGTTATTATAACCCGTATCTGACCATTACCTGACATGTACTCCATGTATTGTTATTATAAACCGTATCTGACCATTATCGGACATGTACACCATGTACAGTTATTATAACCCGTATCTGACCATTACCCCACATGTACACCATGTGTTGTTATTATAACCCGTATCTGACCATTACCCGACATGTATACCATGTATTGTTATTATAACCCGTATCCGACTATTACCCGACATGTTCACCATGTATTGTTATTAAAACCCGTATCTGACCATAACCGACATGTACACCATGTATTGTTATTATAAACCGTATTTGACCAATACCCGACATGTACACCATGTATTGCTATTATAACCCGTTTCTGACCATTACCCGACAGGTACACCATTTAGTGTTCTTATAAACCGTATCTGATCATTACCCGACATGTATACCATGTATTGTTATTATAACTGTAAAGCGTATCTGAACATTACCTGACATGTACACTATGTATTGTTATTATAACCCGTATCTGATCATTACCCGACAGGTACACCATGTATTGTTATTTTAAGCCGTATCTGACTATTACCCGACATGTACTCCATGCATTGTTATTACAATCTGTATCTGACCATTACTAACATGAACACAATGTATTGTTATTACAAACCGTATCTGACTAATACTCGACATGTGCACCATGTAGTGTTATTATAAAACGTTTCTGATCATTACCCGACATGTATACCATGTATTGTTATTTTAACCCGTATCTATTACCCGACATGTACTCCATGTATTGTTATTACAATCTGTATCTGACCATTACTAACATGAACACAATGTATTGTTATTACAAACCGTATCTGACTTATACTCGACATGTGCACCATGTAGTGTTATTACAAACCGTATCTGACCATTACCCGACATGTATACCATGTATTGTTATTTTAACCCGTATCTATTACCCGACATGTACAGCCTGTATTGTTATTACAATCCGTATCTAACCATTATTGACATGTACACTATGTATTGTTATTACAAACTGTATTTGACCATTACCCAATATGTAGCGCATGTATTGTTATTATATAGGTCCTGTAAAGCGTATTTGAACATTACCCGACATGTACACTATATATTGTTATTATAAACCGTATCTGATCATTACCCGACATGTATACCATGTATTGTCATTACAATCCGTATCTGACCATTACTGACATGTACACCATGTATTGTTATTACAAACCTTATCTGACCATTACCCGACATGTACACTATGTATAGTTATTACAAACCGTATCTGACCATTTCCGACATGTTCACCATGTATTGTTATTATAACGCGTATCTGATCATTACCCGACAGGTACACCATGTAGTGTTATTATAAACCGTATCTGATCATTACCCGACAGGTACACCATGTAGTGTTATTATAAACCGTAGCTGACCATTACCTGACATGTACTGCATGAATGGTTATTAAAACCCGTATCTGACCATTACCCGACATGTACTCCATGTATTGTTATAATAACCCGTATGTGACCATCACTCGACATGTACACCATGTATTGTTATTATAAAAATGTATCTGACCATTACCCGACATGTGCACTATGTATTGTTATTTTAAACCGTATCTGACCTTTACCCCAAAGGTACACTATGCATTGTTATTATAACCCGTATCTGACCATTACCCCATATGTACACCATGTATTGTTATTATAACTCGTATCTGACCATTACCCAACATGTACACCATGTATTGTTATTATAAATCATATCTGACTAATACCCGACATGTACGCCATGCATTGTTATTATAAACCGTATCTGACCATTACCCGACATGTACACTATGCATTGTTATTATAACCCGTGTGTGACCATTACCCGACATGTACACCATGTATTGTTATTATAAACCGTATCTGACCATTACCCGACATGTACACCATGTATTGTTATTTTAAACCGTATCTGACCAATACCCGATATGTACAGCATGTAATGTTATTATAACCCGTATCTGACCATTATCCGACATGTACACCATTTATTGTTATTACAACTCGTATCTGACTAATACCTGACATGTACACCATGTATTGTCATTATAACCCGTGTCTGACTATAAGCCGACATGTACACCATGTATTATTATTATAACCCGTATCTGACCATTACCCGACATGTACACCGTGTTTTGTTGTTATAACACGTATCTGACCATTACCCGAAATGTACACCATGCATTGTTATTATAAACCGTATATGACTAATGCCCGGCATGTGCACTATGCATTGTTATTATAACCCGTTTCTGACCATAACCCGACATGTACACCATGTATTGTTATTATAACCCGTATCTGACCATTACCTGACATGTACTCCATGTATTGTTATTATAAACCGTATCTGACCATTATCTGACATGTACACCATGTATTGCTATTATACCCCGTATCTGACCATTATCGGACATGTACACCATGTACAGTTATTATAACCCGTATCTGACCATTACCCCACATGTACACCATGTTGTTATTATAACCCGTATCTGACCATTACCCGACATGTATAGCATGTATTGTTATTATAACCCGTATCCAACTATAACCCGACATGTACACCATGTATTGTTATTATAACCAATATCTGACCATTACCCTACATGTATACCATGTATTGTTATTATAACCAATATCTGACCATTACCCGACATGTACACCATGTTTTGTTATTAGAACACGTGTATGACCATTACCAAACATATACACCATGTATTGTCATTTTAGTCCGTATCTGACCATTACCCCACATGTGTACCATGTATTGCTATTATGAACCGTATGTGACCATAATCCGACATGTACACCATGTATTGTTATTATAAAGCGTACAAAATTGTATCTGATCATTACCCTACATGTACAGCATGTATTGTTATTATAAACCGTATCTGACCATTATCCGAAATATCCACTATGGGTTTTTATTATAACCCGTTTCTGACCATTACCCGACATGTACACCATGTATGGTTATTATAACCCGTATCTTACCATTACCCGACATGTACACCATGTTTTGTTATTATAACCCGTATCTGACTATTATCCGAAATATCCACTATGGGTTTTTATTATAACCCGTTTCTGACCATTACCCGACATGTACTCCATGTTTTGTTATTATAACCCGTATCTGACCATTATCCGAAATATCCACTATGGGTTTTTATTATAACCCGTTTCTGACCATTACCCGACATGTACTCCATGTATGGTTATTATAACCCGTATCTTACCATTACCCGACATGTACACCATGTTTTGTTATTACAACACGTATCTGACCATTATCCGAAATATCCACTATGGGTTTTTATTATAACCCGTTTCTGACCATTACCCGACATGTACTCCATGTATGGTTATTATAACCCGTATCTTACCATTACCCGACATGTACACCATGTTTTGTTATTACAACACGTATCTGACCATTACCCGACATGTACACCATGTTTTGTAATTATAAACCGTATCTGATCATTTTCGACCATGTACACTATTATTGTTATTATAAACCATATCTGAGCATTACCCGACATGTATACCATGTATTTTTATTATAAACCGTATCTTACCATTACCCCACATGTAGAGCGTGTATTGTTACTATAAACCGTATCTGACCATTACCCGACATGTACACCATGTTTGTTATTATACCCGTATCTGACCATTATCCGAAATATCCACTATGGGTTTTTATTATAACCCGTTTCTGACCATTACCCGACATGTACTCCATGTATGGTTATTATAACCCGTATCTTACCATTACCCGACATGTACACCATGTTTTGTTATTACAACACGTATCTGACCATTACCCGACATGTACACCATGTTTTGTAATTATAAACCGTATCTGATCATTTTCGACCATGTACACTATTATTGTTATTATAAACCATATCTGAGCATTACCCGACATGTATACCATGTATTTTTATTATAAACCGTATCTTACCATTACCCCACATGTAGAGCGTGTATTGTTACTATAAACCGTATCTGACCATTATCCGACATGTTCACCCTGTATTGTTATTACAACTCGTATCTGACTAATACCCGACATGTACACCCTGTATTGTTGTTACAATCCGTATCTGACCATTTCCGACATGTTCACCATGTATTGTTATTAAAACCCGTATCTGACCATAACCGACATGTACACCATGTATTGTTATTATAAACCGTATTTGACCAATACCCGACATGTACACCATGTATTGCTATTATAACCCGTATCTGACCATTACCCGACAGGTACACCATTTAGTGTTCTTATAAACCGTATCTGATCATTACCCGACATGTATACCATGTATTGTTATTATAACTGTAAAGCGTATCTGAACATTACCTGACATGTACACTATGTATTGTTATTATAACCCGTATCTGATCATTACCCGACAGGGACACCATGTATTGTTATTTTAAGCCGTATCTAATTATTACCCGACATGTACTCAATGCATTGTTATTACAATCCGTATCTGACCATTACTAACATGAACACAATGTATTGTTATTACAAACCGTATCTGACTAATACTCGACATGTGCACCACGTAGTGTTATTATAAAACGTTTCTGATCATTACCAGACATGTATACCATGTATTGTTATTTTAACCCGTATCTATTACCCGACATGTACTCCATGTATTGTTATTACAAACCGTATCTGACCATTTCCGACATGTTCACCATGTATTGTTATTATAACGCGTATCTGATCATTACCCGACAGGTACACCATGTAGTGTTATTATAAACCGTATCTGATCATTACCCGACAGGTACACCATGTAGTGTTATTACAAACCGTAGCTGACCATTACCTGACATGTACTGCATGAATGGTTATTAAAACCCGTATCTGACCATTACCCGACATGTACTCCATGTATTGTTATAATAACCCGTATGTGACCATCACTCGACATGTACACCATGTATTGTTATTATAAAAATGTATCTGACCATTACCCGACATGTGCACTATGTATTGTTATTTTAAACCGTATCTGACCTTTACCCCAAAGGTACACTATGCATTGTTATTATAACCCGTATCTGACCATTACCCCATATGTACACCATGTATTGTTATTATAACTCGTATCTGACCATTACCCAACATGTACACCATGTATTGTTATTATAAATCATATCTGACTAATAACCGACATGTACGCCATGCATTGTTATTATAAACCGTATCTGACCATTACCCGACATGTACACTATGCATTGTTATTATAACCCGTGTGTGACCATTACCCGACATGTACACCATGTATTGTTATTATAAACCGTATCTGACCATTACCCGACATGTACACCATGTATTGTTATTTTAAACCGTATCTGACCAATACCCGATATGTACAGCATGTTATGTTATTATAACCCGTATCTGACCATTATCCGACATGTACACCATTTATTGTTATTACAACTCGTATCTGACTAATACCTGACATGTACACCATGTATTGTCATTATAACCCGTGTCTGACTATAAGCCGACATGTACACCATGTATTATTATTATAACCCGTATCTGACCATTACCCGACATGTACACCGTGTTTTGTTGTTATAACACGTATCTGACCATTACCCGAAATGTACACCATGCATTGTTATTATAAACCGTATATGACTAATGCCCGGCATGTGCACTATGCATTGTTATTATAACCCGTTTCTGACCATAACCCGACATGTACACCATGTATTGTTATTATAACCCGTATCTGACCATTACCTGACATGTACTCCATGTATTGTTATTATAAACCGTATCTGACCATTATCTGACATGTACACCATGTATTGCTATTATACCCCGTATCTGACCATTATCGGACATGTACACCATGTACAGTTATTATAACCCGTATCTGACCATTACCCCACATGTACACCATGTGTTGTTATTATAACCCGTATCTGACCATTACCCGACATGTATAGCATGTATTGTTATTATAACCCGTATCCAACTATAACCCGACATGTACACCATGTATTGTTATTATAACCAATATCTGACCATTACCCTACATGTATACCATGTATTGTTATTATAACCAATATCTGACCATTACCCGACATGTACACCATGTTTTGTTATTAGAACACGTGTATGACCATTACCAAACATATACACCATGTATTGTCATTTTAGTCCGTATCTGACCATTACCCCACATGTGTACCATGTATTGCTATTATGAACCGTATGTGACCATAATCCGACATGTACACCATGTATTGTTATTATAAAGCGTACAAAATTGTATCTGATCATTACCCTACATGTACAGCATGTATTGTTATTATAAACCGTATCTGACCATTATCCGAAATATCCACTATGGGTTTTTATTATAACCCGTTTCTGACCATTACCCGACATGTACACCATGTATGGTTATTATAAGCCGTATCTTACCATTACCCGACATGTACACCATGTTTTGTTATTATAACCCGTATCTGACCATTATCCGAAATATCCACTATGGGTTTTTATTATAACCCGTTTCTGACCATTACCCGACATGTACTCCATGTTTGTTATATAACCCGTATCTGACCATTATCCGAAATATCCACTATGGGTTTTTATTATAACCCGTTTCTGACCATTACCCGACATGTACTCCATGTATGGTTATTATAACCCGTATCTTACCATTACCCGACATGTACACCATGTTTTGTTATTACAACACGTATCTGACCATTATCCGAAATATCCACTATGGGTTTTTATTATAACCCGTTTCTGACCATTACCCGACATGTACTCCATGTATGGTTATTATAACCCGTATCTTACCATTACCCGACATGTACACCATGTTTTGTTATTACAACACGTATCTGACCATTACCCGACATGTACACCATGTTTTGTAATTATAAACCGTATCTGATCATTTTCGACCATGTACACTATTATTGTTATTATAAACCATATCTGAGCATTACCCGACATGTATACCATGTATTTTTATTATAAACCGTATCTTACCATTACCCCACATGTAGAGCGTGTATTGTTACTATAAACCGTATCTGACCATTACCCGACATGTACACCATGTTTTGTTATTATAACCCGTATCTGACCATTATCCGAAATATCCACTATGGGTTTTTATTATAACCCGTTTCTGACCATTACCCGACATGTACTCCATGTATGGTTATTATAACCCGTATCTTACCATTACCCGACATGTACACCATGTTTTGTTATTACAACACGTATCTGACCATTACCCGACATGTACACCATGTTTTGTAATTATAAACCGTATCTGATCATTTTCGACCATGTACACTATTATTGTTATTATAAACCATATCTGAGCATTACCCGACATGTATACCATGTATTTTTATTAAACCGTATCTTACCATTACCCCACATGTAGAGCGTGTATTGTTACTATAAACCGTATCTGACCATTATCCGACATGTTCACCCTGTATTGTTATTACAACTCGTATCTGACTAATACCCGACATGTACACCCTGTATTGTTGTTACAATCCGTATCTGACCATTTCCGACATGTTCACCATGTATTGTTATTAAAACCCGTATCTGACCATAACCGACATGTACACCATGTATTGTTATTATAAACCGTATTTGACCAATACCCGACATGTACACCATGTATTGCTATTATAACCCGTATCTGACCATTACCCGACAGGTACACCATTTAGTGTTCTTATAAACCGTATCTGATCATTACCCGACATGTATAACCATGTATTGTTATTATAACTGTAAAGCGTATCTGAACATTACCTGACATGTACACTATGTATGTTATTATAACCCTATCTGATCATTACCCGACAGGGACACCATGTATTGTTATTTTAAGCCGTATCTAATTATTACCCGACATGTACTCAATGCATTGTTATTACAATCCGTATCTGACCATTACTAACATGAACACAATGTATTGTTATTACAAACCGTATCTGACTAATACTCGACATGTGCACCACGTAGTGTTATTATAAAACGTTTCTGATCATTACCAGACATGTATACCATGTATTGTTATTTTAACCCGTATCTATTACCCGACATGTACTCCATGTATTGTTATTACAATCTTTATCTGACCATTACTAACATGAACACAATGTATTGTTATTACAAACCGTATCTGACTAATACTCGACATGTGCACCATGTAGTGTTATTATAAAACGTTTCTGATCATTACCCGACATGTATACCATGTATTGTTATTTTAACCCGTATCTATTACCCGACATGTACTCCATGCATTGTTATTACAATTTGTATCTGACCATTACTAACATGAACACAATGTATTGTTATTACAAACCGTATCTGACTAATACCCGACATGTACACCATGTATTGTTATTATAACCCGTATCTGACTTATACCCGACATGTACAGCCTGTATTGTTATTACAATCCGTATCTAACCATTATTGACATGTACACTATGTATTGTTATTACAAACCGTATTTGACCATTACCCAATATGTAGCGCATGTATTGTTATTATATAGGTCCTGTAAAGCGTATTTGAACATTACCCGACATGTTCACTATATATTGTTATTATAACCCGTATCTGACCATTACCCGACAAGTACACTATGTATAGTTATTACAAACCGTATCTGACCATTTCCGACATGTTCACCATGTATTGTTATTATAACCCGTATCTGATCATTACCCGACAGGTACACCATGTAGTGTTTTTATAACCCGTATCTGACTATTACCCCATATGTAGCGCATGTATTGTTATTATATAGGTCCTGTAAAGCGTATCTGATCATTACCCGACAGGTACTCCATGTAGTGTTATTATAACCCGTATCTGATCATTACCCGACAGGTACACTATGTAGTGTTATTATAAACCGTATCTGACCATTACCTGACATGTACTGCATGAATGGTTATTAAAACCCGTATCTGACCATTACCCGACATGTACTCCATGTATTGTTATAATAACCCGTATGTGACCATCACTCGACATGTACACCATGTATTGTTATTATAAAACGTATCTGAACATTACCCGACATGTACGCCATGTCTTGTTATTATAAAAATGTATCTGACCATTACCCGACATGTGCACTATGTATTGTTATTTTAAACCGTATCTGACCTTTACCCCAAAGGTACACTATGCATTGTTATTATAACCCGTATCTGACCATTACCCCATATGTACACCATGTATTGTTATTATAACTCGTATCTGACCATTACCCAACATGTACACCATGTATTGTTATTATAAATCATATCTGACCAATACCCGAGATGTACGCCATGCATTGTTATTATAAACCGTATCTGACCAATACCCAACATGTACACTATGCATTGCTATTATAACCCGTGTGTGACCATTACCCGACATGTACACCATGTATTGTTATTATAAACCGTATCTGACCATTACCCGACATGTACACCATGTATTGTTATTTTAAACCGTATCTGACCAACACTCGATATGTACAGCATGTAATGTTATTATAACCCGTATCTGACCATTATCCGACATGTACACCATTTATTGTTATTACAACTCGTATCTGACTAATACCTGACATGTACACCATGTATTGTCATTATAACCCGTGTCTGACTATAAGCCGACATGTACACCATGTATTATTATCATAACCCGTATCTGACCATTACCCGACATGTACACCGTGTTTTGTTGTTATAACACGTATCTGACCATTACCCGAAATGTACACCATGCATTGTTATTATAAACCGTATATAACTAATGCCCGGCATGTGCACTATGCATTGTTATTATAACCCGTTTCTGACCATAACCCGACATGTACACCATGTATTGTTATTATAACCCGTATCTGACCATTACCTGACATGTACTCCATGTATTGTTATTATAAACCGTATCTGACCATTATCTGACATGTACACCATGTATTGCTATTACAACCCGTATCCGACTATTACCCGACATGTACATCATGTATTGTTATTATAACCAATATCTGACCATTACCCGACATGTATACCATGTGTTGTTATTATAACCCGTATCCGACTATTACCCGACATGTACACCATGTATTGTTATTACAACCCGTATCTGACTAATACCTGACATGTTCACAATGTATTGTTATTATAAACCGTATCTGACCATTACCCACATGTACACCATGTCTTGTTATTATAAAACGTATATATGACCATTACCCGATATGTATACCATGTATTGTTATTATAACCCGTATCTGATTATTACCCGACATGTACACCATGTATTGTTATTATAATCTGTATCTGACCATTAGCCGACATGTACACCATGTATTGTTATTATAACCCGTATCTGACCATTACCCGACATGTATAACATGTATTGTTATTATAACCCGTATCTGACTATTACCCGACATGTACACCATGTATTGTTATTATAAACCATATCTGACCATTATCCCACATGTACACTATGTATTGTTATTAATACCCGTATCTAACTATTACTCGACATATCCACCATGTGTTGTTATTATAAACCGTATCTCTTCATTACCCAACATGTACACCATGTATTGTTAATACAACCCATATCTGACTATTACCCAACATGTACACCATGTATTGTTAATACAACCCATATCTGACTATTACCCGACATATATACCATGTATTGTTAATATAACCCGTGTGTGACCAGTACCCGATATGTACAGCATGTAATGTTATTATAACCCGTATCTGACCATCATCCGACATATACACAATTTATTGTTATTACAACTCGAATCTGACTAATACCTGACATGTGCACAATGTATTGTCATTATAACCCGTGTCTGACTATAAACCGACATGTACACCATGTATTATTATAATAACCCGTATCTGACCATTACCCGACATGTACACCGTGTTTTGTTATTATAACACGTATCTGACCATTACCCGACATGTACACCATGCATTGTTATTATAAACCGTATATGACTAATGCCCGACATGTGCACTATGTATTGTTATTATAACCCGTATCTGACCATAACACGACATGTACAGCATGTAATGTAATTATAACCCGTATCTGACCATTACCTGACATGTACACCATGTATTGTTATAAACCGTATCTGACAATTACCCGGCATGTGCACTATGCATTGTTATTATAACCCGTTTCTGACCATAACCCGACAAGTACACCATGTATTGTTATTATAACCCGTATCTGACCATTACCTGACATGTACTCCATGTATTGTTATTATAAACCGTATCTGACCATTATCTGACATGTACACCATGTATTGCTATTATACCCCGTATCTGACCATTATCGGACATGTACACCATGTACAGTTATTATAACCCGTATCTGACCATTACCCCACATGTACACCATGTGTTGTTATTATAACCCGTATCTGACCATTACCCGACATGTATACCATGTATTGTTATTATAACCCGTATCCGACTATTACCCGACATGTACACCAGGTATTGTTATTATAACCAATATCTGACCATTACCCGACATGTATACCATGTATTGTTATTATAACCCGTATCCGACTATTACCCGACATGTACACCATGTATTGTTATTACAACCCGTATCTGACTAATACCTGACATGTTCACAATGTATTGTTATTATAACCCGTGTCTGGCCATTACCCGATATCTATACAATGTATTGTTATTATAACCCGTATCTGATTATTACCCGACATATACACCATGTATTGTTATTATAATCTGTATCTGACCATTAGCCGACATGTACACCATGTATTGTTATTATAACCCGTATCTGACCATTACCCGACATGTATAACATGTATTGTTATTATAACCCGTATCTGACTATTACCCGACATGTACACCATGTATTGTTATTATAAACCATATCTGACCATTATCCCACATGTACACTATGTATTGTTATTAATACCCGTATCTAACTATTACCCGACATATCCACCATGTGTTGTTATTATAAACCGTATCTCTTCATTACCCAACATGTACACCATGTATTGTTAATACAACCCATATCTGACTATTACCCAACATGTACACCATGTATAGTTAATACAACCCATATCTGACTATTACCCGACATATATACCATGTATTGTTAATATAACCCGTGTGTGACCAATACCCGATATGTACAGCATGTAATGTTATTATAACCCGTATCTGACCATCATCCGACATATACACAATTTATTGTTATTACAACTCGTATCTGACTAATACCTGACATGTGCACAATGTATTGTCATTATAACCCGTGTCTGACTATAAACCGACATGTACACAATGTATTATTATAATAACCCGTATCTGACCATTACCCGACATGTACACCGTGTTTTGTTATTATAACACGTATCTGACCATTACCCGACATGTACACCATGCATTGTTATTATAAATCGTATATGACTAATGCCCGACATGTGCACTATGCATTGTTATTATAACCCGTATCTGACCATAACACGACATGTACAGCATGTAATTTAATTATAACCCGTATCTGACCATTACCTGACATGTACACCATGTATTGTTATAAACCGTATCTGACAATTACCCGACATGTATACCATGTATTGTTATTATAACCCGTATCTGACCATTACCCGATATGTACACCATGTATTGTTATTATAATCCGTATCTGACCATTACCCGATATGTACACCATGTATTGCTATTATAACCCGTATCTGACCATTACCCCACATGTGCACCATGTATTGTTATTATAACCCGTATCTGACCATTACCCGATATGTACACCATGTATTGTTATTATAACCCGTTTCTGACCATTACCTGACATGTACACCATGTATTGTTATAAACCGTATCTGACAATTACCCGACATGTATACCATGTATTGTTATTATAACCCGTATCTGACAATTACCCGACATGTATACCATGTATTGTTATTATAACCCGTATCTGACCATTACCCGATATGTACACCATGTATTGTTATTATAAACCGTATCTGACCATTACCCGATATGTACACCATGTATTGTTATTATAACCCGTATCTGACCATTACCCGATATGTACACCATGTATTGTTATTATAAACCGTATCTGACCATTACCCGATATGTACAGCATGTATTGTTATTATAACCCGTATCTGACCATTACCCCACATGTGCACCATGTATTGTTATTATAAACCGTATCTGACCATTACCCGATATGTACAACATGTATTGTTATTATAAACCGTATCTGACCATTACCCGACATGTACACCATGTATTGTTATTATAACCCGTATCTGACCATTACCCGATATGTACACCATGTATTGTTATTATAACCCGTATCTGACCATTACCCGATATGTACACCATGTATTGTTATTATAAACCGTATCTGACCATTACCCGATATGTACACCATGTATTGTTATTATAAACCGTATCTGACCATTACCCGATATGTACAGCATGTATTGTTATTATAAACCGTATCTGACCATTATGCGACATGTACACAATGTATTGTTATTATAAACCGTATCTGACCATTACCCGATATGTACACCATTTATTGTTATTATAAACCGTATCTGACCATTACCCGATATGTACACCATGTATTGTTATTATAAACCGTATCTGACCATTACCCGATATGTACAGCATGTATTGTTATTATTGTAATAGATCCATGGTCGGGTAATGGTCAGATACTGCTTATCATAGATCCATGGTGTACATGTCGGGTAATAGTCACATACGGTTTTAATAATACGTGGTGTACATGTCGAGTAATGGTCATATACAGGTTTTATTAACGACGTATGTCCGGAAATGGTCAGATGATATCAAAACAGCAATACAGGATATATACATGTTAGGTGATGGTCAGATGAAATAACAATACATGGTGTAAATTTAAATAAATGTCTCTGATATGAGCATTTTGTGTTATATAAATATTTCTCTAAGACTAAGAAAAATCAATATTATGTTCAAGTAGAATTCTCCCTTGAGAACCAAATTTTCCTATTAAATGAATTGTATTGTAAACCAATTTTAGTTCGCATGTTATTTACAATCGCTTATTTTGCAAGGAGAGTAAATGGGGAAAGTTTATCGTCGCAAATCTTAAATAAGTAGTTTCTGATGATTTTCGTATATTTAATTAAATCGCGAAAATTTATAGTCGCGAATTGTTATTGATTTGTTATTACGAAAGTTAATAGCCACGAGTAATAGTTGGCTCACAGTAATTACTACATTAATTTTATGAACATTCATATTTACATTATCTCATTGGTGAAGGCCTGAGTGATTTCCTTCAGTCAATATAATATACTAAGTACTATTATTACTCAGGGTGGGCCCGACCCCACTAAACCTATAAGAGAATGTAAATTAATGTTTATCCCCTGAAAGTGATGCTATTTAACGACATAGCAATTGCATTACTGTAACAATAAAGAGAAAAAATACATTGGCCAAACCAGTACTCGAACCCAGAACCTTCTCAATACTAGCTGAGACTCTACCAACTGCGCTCCGACCGACTCGGTTGGTTCATGCATAAGGCTTTAAAATTTTACACTGCTACCTCGCCTGGCACTCAGAATTAAGAGTAACTGGTTCAACTAGTGCTATGATAATTTGACTAAGGGAGTGGTATGTTTGTCTATGACACACTGACTAGGTGAGTTAGCACCTTAAAATTCACCACGAGTGCAGACTAGAGCAGGCGAGACCATAAACACACTCACACATCTCCGCATACAGGAACTTGTTCTAAGAATAATCGTTAGAAATTAAACTGGCTCTTGTCGCGAAAAGCTGAATACGATGTTAAACAACATTACAACCAACCAACCAACCAACCAACTAACCAACTGCTCTATCCAGCCAACAAACAAGCCTGTCCGCCACATTTCACCTTCCTTTTTAATTCAACTCTCTTGAATGAAAACTACCAGGTTCCACACTGGGACCAACCTGTTGATCAACCACTTTTAAGTCGCGGATGAATGGAACGTCCAACTGATAGGAAAGAAGGACTCGAACCTGGGACCCTCCCAACCCTAGAGAGACACTACAGACTTAGATACCAGGCCACCTTTTAAGCCTATAAGCCTATTCTCACAGGACAGAAAAGCGTTATCATTCATTTATGATTAAAAGTTTAATTATGATATCCGGCATCCTTAACTCTTTGGAGTTAATCACCTTCACTCATACGAGAAGTGATATACACACACGCAGAGAAGAGAGAGAGAGAGAGGAGAGAGAGAGAGAGAGAGAGAGAGAGAGAGAGAGAGAGAGACCTGAAAAAAAAACAAACGGGAGTTTGTGAAAACAAACATATACACGTTATATACGTATACATTAAAAATATGTACTTTTACGGGAAGTCTTAGCGTGGTTAGTAGGTCACTGATATAATCTCCATAAATGGTATATTTAGGCACTATCCTAGCGATTTGTTCAGAGAGAAAGAAAGAAGAGAGAGAGAGAGAGAGAGAGAGAGAGAGAGAGAGAGTTTGGCCTGAAAAAATCAAACTGGAGAGTGTGAAAACAAACATATACACGTTATACACGTATACATTAAAAATATGTACTTTTACGGGAAGTCTTCGCATGGTTAGTAGGTCACTGATAAAATCTCCAATAAATGGTATATTTAGGCACTATCCTAGCGATTTGTATTGTAAAACAATTCTTAGTACATATAAAAAGGATGATCATTAATACGCTAATACTTACATTTGATTATATGCACATCTTTCTTTCATAAATCCTAGCCGTCGCCTAATCGTGTCCGCCATTACCCTAATAATACTGACAAAGACCCGGATGTAAGATATATGATTCAAGTAGAAAAAAATGGTGCATTTTAGCCGATTATAAAACGTATATCTTTAATATATCTTTTTGTTTTCTCACTTACTGTAGATTTTTTAACTTTAGAATCTAAAACAAACACTGAATTATTTATTTGCACAATTTTTTTGAGATATACGCAGGGTTTAGAAGTTATTTAACAAAAAATGACCACTTCCCGTAAAGATCAATATTTCTCTATGTTCGAAATATACAGATATACGACCTCGATTTTTGACTTGTTATAACTTTATTAATTTTAAATAAAATATTATGATATGAAGTAAACTAACAGATTTTTGGAAGGCCTTTCTAATGACATACTCGGTGTTTGGCTATTCATAAAGGTTTTGTCATGAAATGGTCACAAACTTTAGAGGGAAGTATTTTTCTTCCCGTATCCGACAAGTTCCCTCAAAATACCATGTTTCACATACAATAATGCCCGAATAGTGACAATAAAGATATATATATATATATATATATATATATATATATATAATATTATAACCTGCTCCTTGAGAAGTTATAGCTCGAATGACAACACCTCATATAACTATTCATATCATCTACCGTGAAATTATTCACGCATACACAACCGGTTATCATCTAATACACCCTTATAGTATATATTTGACAGCCCATACATCCCGTAACTCGCTAAGATATACCTTTTATAAATAAATATGATATCAACTGAAGACTGACAACTGATTACAAATTTAGCACCCAGACCTATGACCTAATATTACTGACCCATGAAAATAAAAAACAAAAAATGACCAATCAAATCAGTTTTTACATAATGAAACAAGTGCTAAGACAGACAACACTTGCAAACCTAAACAACACACATGTATAGGAATTATATGCAAGACTTACCTGAAGCATACCATACTGTGTCATATAATATTTACAGTCATCTTTATTCCGTATGTATTAAATCAAAAAGAAACATACTAATCCATGTCTGGATCAGAATCCAGAAGCAAAGTAAAAACTTTGGAACTGACAAGCCAGGTTAGAAAAGTGAACTTCCACCAGGGAAGTGAGGCCGGGTGATTTGGAAGGGAAATCATATCCTGTTTAGCTAGCTATACCCGCCACGTGTGTAATCCAAAATGTGTAAAAGGAACATGGAACTATGGGACGTCAAATACATGTATTTATGTAATGAATTTAATACTTACCTTAAATACCAATTTAAGAAAATAATTACAAATAAGTAATATAAATAAAACAAAAAAACATTTCACATACTAATTATATACAAATATCCACACTGCTACAAACTCCCCTTTTTAGAAAAAATGTTGTTCTCAACATTTTGATCCAAATTATTATCCAACAAAATATCCAGAAGCGATTGTGCTTTTTTTTTTCCTGTACATGATAAAACTCTACTAATTCCTTCAGAAAATTGACTTTTTTTCGAATTCTTCTAGATCTACGAAGTTGAACCGGTGGTTTCTGTTTAGGAATTGCTCCTGTTCCAGTATTCTGAACTGTATCCGATCTTGTTGCTGTAACTGATTCGGTGACAACTACTTCTTTTTACTGGTTCCCTGTTTATCTTCATATTTTAATTACTTTTAGCAACAGTCATACGAGGAGCTTCTGACCTAACTATCGAAATACTAGTACATTTAGACACCTTCACCAATACTAGACTGTTGATTGTCTCTATCTGAATTTTTAAGCTCCACCTCAGCAATTGTGCCAAAATTGTCTGTTATCTTCAGCTACCGTTCTAGCTGCTGCTATCTATATTTCCTCTTCCTTTGAATCAGAATCTGTTTCTGATAAACTTTCATCTTTATTTTCTACTTCTGGTTTATGTTGTTTGTGTCTTGGTATTGGTTTTGGTTTTGTCACATTTTGGTTTGCCTTGATTTGTTAATGTCTTCTCCAAGATATTATCTCGTATGTAAACTGATTCTATGAGCTTTCATCTTTATTTTCTTCTTCTGGTTTATGTTGTTTCTGTCTTGGTCTTGGTTTTGACACACTTTGGTTGTCTTGATTTTTTTTCTCCGAGATATTATCTAGTATATGAACTGATTCTATGGGTAAAAGGTGATTACGGTGTATACTAGATTTTACAATTCACCTGCTCTTTATATTGTGTAAACTGGAATATTATTTTTTTTATTATGTCACAATATAAACATCTTCCTCTCATTTATTAAACACCTTATGTTTACCATCAAATGTCATAATAATACTCTGTCTCCTAATTGTAATGTTGGGTGCCTTACTTTCTTAACATAATGCTATGCTTGTTTACGTCTAGCCTGCTTTGTTGTCTTAGCTGCTGGTTCATATTATGCTTTAAGTCTAGTTTGTAGATCTTTTGCAATTTTTGTAGTTGATTTGGCAGCACTGTTATTGTTTATCCCAGTGCTATATTCAGTGGTAACCTTGGATGCCTTCCAAACATTAACAAATTGGTTGAATGTCCTGTAATAATTATTTCATATTGCATATTGCTACATAACTTTAAAATGGCGGGTAGCTAGCTAAACAGGAGGTGCTTACCCTTCCGGAGCACCGGCCTCACTTCCCTGGTGGAGGTTCACGTGTAGAACCTAACTTGTCAGTTTCAAAGTTTTTACTTTGCAACAGGAATGTAATTCGGATATGGATTAGTATGTTTGTTTTTGATTATTACTACTGGGTCGGTGTCTCTGCTGGTGAAATTTTCCCCGAGGATACTATTAGACCAGTCTTATCTATTATGCAGCACACACAAAATGACATTAGAGAGCCTGAGACGTCTCGCTCTATTAAAAGGTCTCTTGCTAGTACTACGGGCACTAGACTAGCAGTTAATATTGGTGCCCCAAGGATTATCCTTCAGGATATTATCAAAACGTCATATGTTGCCAGTTCCGATCATCGTTACCTCTATAAAGATTCACAAGACACTTTCAAACAAATAAAAAAGTCAACAATTAAACTTTCAGATATTTTAATTATGATGACAATTTAACTTACTGCACCGTTACAACTTGTAAATAAAACAAACTGCAAAACCTTCCAATGTTGTATATGGAATGGAGTGCAATTTATGTAGACTCATATATGTGGGTGATACCAAAGGTAGACTTAATGTACGTGTAAATGGACATCGGTTTGAGATCAATAACGTTGGTAATCAGTTTCTTTACCAACATTTTAACCAGCCGGGCCATTTTGTATTATCTTTGAAAGTCAGACTTTTTGAAAAAATATACCACCATACAAATAGTCCTACATTAAGCACTCCATACCGATTCCAACGGGAAAATTACTACTAAGAGAACTAGGCACTGCTTCGCCATATGAATGCAATGACAAAATTGTAAGCGTAGGAAATCTTTCAAGCCCAGGTTGTTACAATGTAAATGTTTTACACTTGTTCAACAAAACTACACATGACAATAGAAGTCATGGACATCGGCGTTACAACAAACCCAATATCCATGATATTAGTTTCCTTAATGTTTTACCATTCCTGCAGAAACCTCTCTGATTACACCATATCCGAACTAAACTCTACTCTATACCATTATCCCGTCTCAGACAGACAAGAAGAATGCATATTAAAAATCATTATAGATTCCAATACACCAGAATATAAGTTTACTGCTATCATCATGGATATTGCTTTTAACAGATTATTTAATCCTGCTCGGGAAAACAATATTGAGAACAATGGTCAACGCCAATATCTTAAGTTACACTATGCTAACAAAGGCATAGATGATATACACATTTCCAATATTCTTCAAAATAAACAAGTACAATCTAAAGTTTCTGCTTATAATTCGGCACCTCTAGTTTCCTACTCCTACAATAAACCTATTGCATCCAAAATATTTAATTATAAACAAACATTGCAGTGCTTGAACTTTCATAATTTTACTCCACCTACCTGCCCTTGCTCGCCTTCTCCCTATATTTATGGACCAGCTGGACATGTGATAGCTGGTAATCTCAATATAACAGAGATCACTAAATTAAGATCTTTACTTTCAAAAGGTCCTAAATATAGAGAACCTCAACCTTTTACTTGGGGACAGAAAATCAGACTTGTCATGGATTCTGTTGAAGAGTACGCCAGACGTTGGGCTAAATAAGAAGATGTTGAGCTTCATACCTTATCCGACTGGATAATGGTTGTGAGATCTTCCGTTAAAACTAGGATTGCCTGACTTAAAGGGTTTATGGGTACTAAACCGTCTTCAGTACTCAAGGGTTCAAAAATCAAGGCAATTCTAACAGACATACACAACAAATATGTTGTTGTCCCAGCTGATAAGGCTTCCAACAACATTATTCTCGTTTGTAAGAGATTCTACCTTGAATGTCTTATTCAGGAGCTTGGTTTAGATGGTATATCAAATAACCCTGCATATACTAGAACTAATTTTACCAAAGATGAAGTTCTTTCCAACCATAAGAGAGTTCTCGAGTCTTTTGGTATCAATCTTAAAGAAGAAGATCTTGATCTTCCTTACTTGTATTGGATTCTTAAACTCCATAAAATCCATAAAGGAAAGATATATAGCAGGCTCATTTAAATGTACTACTAAATCATTATCGGTAACTCTAACACAAATTTTGACAATCGTCAAATATTGTCTTCAGTCTTATTCAGAAAAAGTATATTCTACATCTGGAATCAACCAAATGTGGATTCTCAAAAATTGAAAAGAATTACTTGAACATCTTGCTTCTAATACTTTAACTCATGTAAAAAGTATAAAAACATTTGATTTTTCTACACTATACACCACTATCCCTCATTCTAAATTGAAAGAAAGTCTTAAAGAAATTATTCACTTGGGTTTCTTTTACAAAAACGGTAAGCCAAGATACAAATATCTGGTGCTGAACAGGGATTCTGGTTATTTTGTCAAGCATCATACGGATTCCAAACAAAAATATACTGAAGATACCATCACAAAATGTTAGAGGTTTTGATAGATAACATATTTGTTGTGTTTGGTAATATAGTTTTTCAGCAAATGGTCGGTATACCAATGGGTACAAACTGTGCACCAGTGCTTGCTGATTTGTTCCTTTATTCTTATGAAGCAGAATTTATGCAGAACCTTGTTAAATCTGGAAAGAAGGCTGTCGCCAAATCATTCAACTCGACATACAGATATATAGATGACGTTCTGTCTCTTAACAATCCTAAATTTGGAGACTATGTAAATGTCATCTATCCTATTGAGCTTGAAATAAAAGACACGACTGATTCATCAAGTTCTGCTTCATATTTAGACTTATACCTAAATTATGACGCACACGAAAGGCTACATTTGACACTTTATGACAAACGTAATGACTTCAATTTTTGTATTGTCAACTTTCCTTTTTTTAGCAGCAATATACCAGATTCTCCTGCTTATGGTGTATTTGTTTCCCAATTCATACGCTATGGTACAGCTTGTTCCCACTACGGGGACTTTGTACAACGAAGTAGGCTGCTTGCAAATCAATTGTTGACTCAGGGATATTGCAAGCCTAGGCTTATCAAGCCCCTCAAAAAAGTTTTATGGCCGTCATCACAGTATTGTTGACAAGTTTGTCTCTGTGTCCAGGATTGCGCTGAATATTTTTGACGTCTCATAGTTCCATGTTCCTTTCACACAATTTTGATTACATACGTGACAGGTGTAGCTAGCTAAACAGGAGGAGCTTACCCTTCCGGACCACCAGGTCCCATATCCCTTGTGGAACTTCACGTGTTAACCTAACTTGTCAGTTCCAATGTTTTTACTTTGCTTCTGGTTTGTGATTTGGATATGGATTAGTATGTTTGTTTTTGATTAAATCAAATTGCTGATTAAATGGTAATGTTTCTAGCATTTTAAACAAAGTCCTATTGCAGTTGTTTTTGCTGTCTGATTTCTACTAGGAAAAGCTAGAGCATACTTTGTGAAATGATCTGTCACCACCAGTATATTTTTAAATCCTACCTTCGACGTTTCCAATTGTAAATAGTCGATGTCATCAGTATATTTTGAAATCCTACCTTCGACGTTTCCAATGTTAAATAGTCCATGCATAGTAACTCTAATGGTTGTGATGATGTAATTGATACCAAAGGTGCTCTTGTGTTTTCAGGTTTCTTTCTGAGTGTGCATTTGTTGCAGCTCTTTATCCAGTTGTCAATATCGTTCAACATCCCAGACGAGTAAAACCGTTCTTTTATCAGCGAAACTGTTACAGGATGACCTACATCATTATGCAATCCTTGTAAGACTTCATTCATGAAGTGGGTTGGTATTACAAGCTGTTTGTGCTGATCACCGTCTTTATTACCTACCCTATATAACATTCAATTAGTAATTTCTATGTTCAAAAATCCTTGCAAAACTGTTATGTTCTGTCGTCTTTGAAACATGATTTTTACTTAAAATCCGTTTACTTCTTACCGCATTATACTTCATTGTCTTGGACGATTTGATTATACCCTCACAGACTTACGAGAAACGTCTAGATGGGTTCAGACAAGTTTCAATTAAGTTCTCCTAAAAATTCTTCATTAAACGCTGATACGTGGCTAGTCAATTTTAAGAAAGACCGAATGACATTCTATTCCACTCGAAAAACCCTAATGGACCCATTGTAAACGCTGTCCTTTCGTCTACTTCCACCTAGTGATAACCTCACTTCATATTTAATACAGTAAAGTACTTTAATCCTGCCATAGAATCTAGAATTCTATCTATCCGAGTTAAAGCATAAACGTCTTTAATAGACATCGATTAAGTTGTCGATAATCACAGTATAACCTTAGTTTACAATCTTTCTTCTTTGCCAAAACTATATAAGAAGCTTGTGGTGAGTGTGAAGGTCTGATAACCCCAGTATTTAATAGCTGTTGTAAGTGATTTCCAACTTCATCTTTCATTTCCTGGAGGTATACGCTATGTCGCTGCTTGAATGGAATCTTATTTGCTAATTCAATCTTATATGTAAAAGATTGCGAATGTCCTATGTCTAAATCGTGTTTAGAACATATATCCTAAAGTTCTTGTACTAGTGCTTTACCTCGCTCTAATTCTTCTTTACTTAAATCTGAATGTTCAAACTTTATTTCATATAAAACTGTAGCTCCATTATTTGTTGTTATTGTTTCAGAATGGTGTATACACTCTGGTTTATCTTGAATCTGAACTGGTTGAATCTCACAAATAACAACTTTTGGTGGTACAACTACTGTCCTTACGGTCACCTTAGAAATATATACTGGAATATGGTATATACATTTTTTAACATACTTAATCAGTGTGGGAGCAATGATTAAATCTTCTGGTACCGACAAATACTTGCTTGTTTGTAATAATGCACAAGTAGGCCGATACTGAATTCCTTTATCCACATATTTTGTAATAGTAACGTTTTAATTAACAGGTATCGTTATCCCTTATCTCTCATTATTTCTAATAAGTCCAAATTTGTTATGATTCTTTTCAGTCCTTTCTCTCTTAATTTTATATTTCTGAGAGCTATCTGCCATAGTGTATGTAAATATGTTGTTTGCATAAATAAATTGTTGTTTGCACGTGTCCAGATAGGATTTAAATATGTTAGTTCCTAGTAGTATGGGTGAAGTGTTATGGTATTCATTACTTGGTACTATTAAAAATAAGCAGTGTTTTGGTCTTTCATTCTGTATTCCACTGATTGTGAATGTTACCTCTGTATCGACATAACCTTTGTATGGTAGACCCTGGCCATCAGCACACTCTATCTTAATTAAATTCTTCAGTGACTACAATGGTTTATTGGCAAGATATTCTTTATAAAATGATTCTGAAATGGTTGATATTTTTGACCCAGTATCCAAAAGCGTTTTAGATGGAATATTGTGTATAAAACATCAATTTTATTTGTCTCTCCAATCAACTCTTTTGGAATCTCAACATTTGACGACCTTGAGGACTGGAAATGACATTGGCTAATAGACACCTTATCCCAAGACGACCTAGATTTTCTATGCATCCCCTCGCTAAGTGACCTGGCTTCTTACATTTGTAACAAATAATTTCTTCTTCATCTGCATTGGTACTATAAACCTGTGTATTAAATCCCCCTCAACCTCTTCTTCTGTAATCACCTCTATGACCTCCTCTGCTATCTTAAGTTGTGGTCTCCCCTATAGATGTTTGCTTTTCAATAACTGGTTATTGTCCTGTCTGCTACTCAGTTCTTGTTCTTTTCTTATTAGCTCCACTAATAATGACCAATAATCTTCAATCTCGTCAAACTTGTGAACTGTAATATCTTATAAGCTATTTTTCAAACACTTATACAATCCTGATCTTAACATGTTATCTACATCTGCTGGAACCACTAAACCTTGCACGTCCTAGTATATATTCTAGTCTGCAATTCCAATTACTTACCTTCAATAACATTTTCAAAAAATAATAAACACAAGGCCCAATAGGCTCTGTGATGCTCAACTGGCAGGTAATTTACATTTTTGATAAATAACATGCAAATCTTGTGAAATAGCATTCTTCCTCCTTTTTACAATTGCAACTGGAACCAAAGTGGTTGGAAAACAAATCTGCATTGGTCTTTCATGTATTGCTATTTATAGGAACAGAAGCCACTTTGGATTTTGGTTGATATGCCAGACACAACTTTTTGATTACTGTTACTAAAGGACTTTTCATGCTGTATTGGGTTAAAATTGACCAATTCAGGAGAAAATATTCAATGATATAATTGAAACAAACATCTCATTTGTACACTGCCTAAAAATTGGGTCAACAATTTTTTTCAAGAAAGGTAAAACATTAGGTCATAACCTTCACAATTGACCTTGACTTCATTTTGAAGGTAATTACAAGAATATTTCAAAACTGAAAACTCCATGTCATTATCTGATCAAATAGTGAAGATGTAACAATTTCAGCAAATTTTTGAATCCGTGACCTTTACCTTTGAACACATAACCTTTTTCTATACATCAAAATAGCAGTTAAATTAATATCTATAACATTCTAATATATATGCCTATAGAAATGGAATAGTTTTTAAGATAATTAACCATTTCAATATTATTTCGTATCTGTGACTTTGACCTTTGAACCCCTGACCTTCATATATATATCACAATGATCGTTACATCAATACCAACAATATTCTAATATACATGCCTATACAAAAAAAAATTATAGTTTTCGTGTTAATTAATGTTTTTGATTTTGTTTTGCATCTGTGACCTTGACCTTTGAACTCATGACCTTTTACTATATACCAAAATAATCACTGTATCAATACCTAAGATATTCTAATATGCATGCCTATACAAAAAGCTATAGTTTTAAAGATAATGAACGGTTTCAGTATTCTTTGGCGTCTTTGACCTTAACCTGTGAACCAAATACCTTAATCTATACATCAAAATGACCGTTGCATCAGTACCAACAATATTCCAATAAACATGCCTATACAAAAGTTTATAGTTTTCGAGATAATTTACCATTTTGGTATTGTTTTGCTTCTGTAACCTTGACCTTTGGACCCATGACCTTTTTCTATACATCAAAATGATCGTTGTATTAATACTTACAGCATTCTAATATACATGCCTATACAAAAAGTTTATAGTTTTCAAGATAATTAACCATTTCAGTATTCATTCGCATCTGTGACCTTGACCTTTGAACCCATGACCTTAATCTATACATCAAAATGACCACTGCATCAATACCAACAATATTGCAATATACATGCCTATACAAAAAGTTTATAGTTTCCGAAATAAAGAACAATTTCGGTATTGTTTTGCTTCTGTGACTTTGACCTTTGGACCCATGACCTTATTCTATACATCAAAATGATCGATGTATCAATACCTACAACATTCTTATATATATGCTTATACAAAAAGTTTATAGTTTCAAGATAATTAACCATTTTGGTATTGTTTTGCTACTGTGACCTTGACCTTAGAACCCATGACTTTTTTCTATACACCAAAATGATCATTGTATCAATACCTACAACATTCTAATATACATGTCTATACAAAAAGGTTATAGTTTTCAAGATAATGAACCGTTTCAGTATTCTTTTGCCTCTGTGGCCTTGACTTTTGAACCCATGACCTTAATCTATACATCAAAATGACCGTTGCATCAATACCAACAATTTTCTATTATACATGCTTATACAAAATGTTTATAGTTTTCAAGATAATTAACCATTTTGGTATTGTTTTGCTTCTGTGACCTTGACCTTTGAAGCCATGACCTTAATCAAAACATCAAAATGATCGTTACATCAATATCAACAATATTCTATTATACATGCCTATACAAAAAGTTTATAGTTTTCCAGATAATAAATAAAATCTGAAAGTTAAATTAGGTCATGATTTTCACAATTGACCTAGACCCATTTTGAAGGTAATTACAAGAATATGTCAAAACTGAAAACCCCATGTCATTATCTGATCTAATAGTCAAGTTATAACAATTTAAAACAATTTAAAGCTATTTTACGATTTTTGCAAAATTAAACACAAGAACATGTTACCTATTTTTTTGTCAGAATTCCAAGAAATGTACAAACTTAGAGGTTAAGACCATCTAGAAGCTAAATATCAAATCAGATCTTGCCTCCAATGACTAGTTCTGGAGAAGAAGATTTTTTTAGGTTTTTTTCTATTTTTAGTAACGACAGCCATCTTGGATATCTAATCGCCATGATTTTTACAATCTGCAGTCAGACTCTAGCAAGGACCTTGCACAGCAAATTAGGTTTCAAAAGGCCTCGTAGTTTCAGAGTTTTTGCTGTTAACGGACACAAGGATGCACACACGCATTATGCCAATAGCTCATCTGGCTAAAGCCAGTTGAGCTAAAAATCAGTAATACAATTAAAACAAAAGAACATTTAACAAACTAATTACATACAAATTTCTCACACCTGTGACATGGAAATCCCTTGTTTTCACCCATGAGGGATTTCCTTTCTCACCCTAGGGTTGAGACAGGCTACACGCTGAATTTCCCGCGTAGTTATACCTGCTCTGGATTTATCGTTGGGAGGACTTAATAAGTTGAGAAAAGTTCCGAAGTCAACCAACAATTTCTTAACGTCACAATCACTTACACACGCTAAATTGATGACGTCATAATCATTTTACGTGAAAACGTCAACAAAATTGATTACGTCATTTTCAGTAGGCACGGATGGTGACATGAAAACTGAACATTTGATGCAATTTTTTGCTTACAAATCATGTTTTATGTTGCAAATGTGTGAGAAAAAGAATCCTACACCAGTAACAGGGTAAGACAGAGATATCTCAAACATGGATGAATAGTTTTAATGTCCAGCACTCGCTAAAGCTCGTTCTGGACAGAAAATATTCATCCTCGTTTGAGATATCTCTGTCTTACCCTGTTACCGGTGTACGATTCTATTAATCCACACTGCTACAGTGGTGTCAAGTACATTAAATATGCTTCCCCGATGCTACCATAACTGACAATGTTTGGTGCAATGTGTTATGAATTGATCTGCCATGTACCACTGCTGTTTGTAATCAAGGCATCTTTAAGGTGCTAGCTTACTTAGATGGCAGTCGCAGACAACATAAACCATATTCCATCCGGCCCATTATTCTAACAACGGATAAGCCATTCATTCTTCTAGCCAATTAATGCTAAGCACCAGACGAGGAAGCAAGAATATATATTATATATTATAAGCAGGGTCGTATGAAACATATAAAACGAACATTTCAATAGTCAAACCTTTACAATTACCCTTTTTTCTTATGGGTTTAACATGTGTTACAAAGATTAAAACCTTTTTAATGAAAAAGCCATTTCTCCATTTTCTGCCTACTTTTTGATTTCTGAAGTGCATACACGTGTGTATTTGCGTATAGGCAACTACGCCCCTGCCTTCAATTCGACAGCCATTTTTCTACAGCTACGCTCATGTAATAAGCACTTTATCAAGATTGTCTATAGTTTTTAGTTGATATTCACATTAAAATTTATTGTTACGGTAGCTCAGTTGGTAGTGTGCTCGCTTTGTTTGTGGGCGGCCGTGAGAGACTTGAAAATAGATAGTGAATATTCTTTCGCCAAGCACTCAGAAATAAAAGTCATGGGGTCTAAAAGAGACCCTGAAACCGATGTCCTGTGCCACGCTCTCCTTGCACATTGCCCTGAGTGCACTGCAAAAGTATTTCGACCAAAAATATTCCTGACTGGAACGTTAAACCCATACAATCAATCAACGTTGAAATTGACACTAATCTTGCATTATATTGTGTTGGATTTTTTGTCATTGTGAAAATGACAATAAAGTAACTAGTTTTACCATGACAAAGTCTTAATATAGAAATAGTCTTATAATAATTGTCAATAATACACTACAAAACCGTGAATTATGCATTTCATAAAATATAATTGAACAAAAACAAAACATTTACAGGCATTTTATCACATTTTACACAAAAATAAGCAACTTCTAGTTTAAAACTGACTGCTTGTACTACGACCTGCAGTCAACTTTTACAAAAATATGCATTATGTTCTTTATTATGTTCTTTACAAAGAACATAATGCATATTTTTGTAAAAGTTGACTGACTTTTTTATTATGTTCTTTACAATAAAAAATCATTCACAATGTAGAACATGAATTTTGGGGCACAGGAAAAAAAGGGGGTGGAATGAACAAATTTGGAAAGATTTTGATGTCAGTCCGCACAGATGCAATGTTATAAATGTTTCTTTCGACATCGGGTTATCCTAATAATACAAATACAAGCCTTATATATCTCATTTTTAAGTATTTAACCGTAAAGACCTTTTTGTTTCTGTCGCACGCTTGATTTCAGACTTTGATCATATGTATTTATTTAATTTATTACTCAAACGAGGATCTTCGTAGATGTAAGTTTCGTACTTCCTAGTTTATTCTAGCGTTTAATAGAATCATGCCGGAAAATATTTCTCAATAAAGTTGAGTGTAGTTTAATAACATATCTGTAGCTACCAAGACCCAACCTTGAGTTAGCAACACGATACTATTATTATCATCAGTATTATTATTATTATTATTATGAGCCGGTATTATGAGTAACTAGTATTTATTATGCTGGAAGTACAAGTACACATTTTAATACTCATACTACACATTATTACACACATTACACACAATATAGATATTACATGTGCAACTGCTTATGTACGGTTGATGTACTCTTGTTTTTATATTATTTTTGGAAATAGTACAGTGTTATCTCATTGTGTTTTAAGTATGCTATATCTCTGTATATGGTGTTGACATTTAGTTCATCTATATATGTTAAACCTTGTATATTAATTAACTTAATTACACTCCCATGGTTGGCAGTAAGTATTGATATCCTTATTAATTCTTTATTTTTATATTACAAATGTGTACTTTGCAATTATATAAATAGCGTCACATAATGCATTGTTGATACTCACTGCCAACTGTAGAGGTTTGAATGACTTTAATAAGCGCAAAGATGTGTTTGAATATTTGAGGAAAAAATCGCAAAATATATATTGTTTACAAGAAAGTCATCTTATCGATAATTTATACCCAGTGATAAGATCAGAATGGGGCGGTGAGGTCATTCTTAATTCAGTGTCTACAAATTCGAGGGGGGTTTGTATTCTCTTTAATAACAATTTTGAATACAAAATACATAGAGTAAAAAAGATACAGATGGAAACTCTTTAGTCGTTGATCTGACCATTGAAGGTAAACGGATTTCTCTAGTTAATATATATGCCCCAAATGAAGATTGTCCCCAATTTTATTTAAAACTATTTGAAACTCTTGAGGATTTTGAAAACGATTCCTTTATTATTACTGGAGATTTTAATTTAGTTCAAAATCAGGAATTAGATACGTGTAATTACAATAGAACAAATAATCCAAGAGCAAAAGAGACCCTTTTAGCTATAAAAAACGATCTAAACTTAATTGACCCTTTTCGAGAATTATTCCCCAATGAAAAAAGATACACATGGCGAAAAAAGATCCTGTCAAACAAGCAAGACTAGATTTTTTTCTTGTGTCAGAAGATTTAATGAGCAGTATAACTGATGTAACCATAAACCCCAGCTATAGGTCAGACCATTCATCTGTACCCTATACTTTAAGTTTAATGATTTTATAAGAGGGAATGGTCTATGGAAGTTTAATAATTCTTTACTAAGTGAAAAATCATATGTAGAAATGGTGAAAGAATGTATTAAAATGTAAAATTACAGTACATGATTCCTATATATAACATTGAAAATTTAGATATGATTGACAATGACAACATTCAATTTAATATAACTGACCAACAGTTCTTAGAGACTGCTGTGTTAGAAATTAGGGGAAAGACCATATCGTATTCATCATTTCGAAAAAAACAATTTCTAAAACAACAAGAAAATCTTATACATGAAATTCAGTTATTAGAACAGGATTTAACAACCGATTATGAAAAACTAGGGAACAAGAAAAAAGAGTTAGAAAGTATTTCTGCAGTCTTGAGTAAAGAAACTATATTAATAAAACCATTCCAAAGATTGTTAAGGATGATAACACAAGTATTACTGGTCAAAAAGAAATTTTAAATGAAGCTAATTTTTTTTACTCTAATCTTTATAGTCAAAGAAACGATGAAAACGATATGGACTTGGAAAATTTAATGAAAGATATGAGGGGTATTCAAAAATTAACCGAAGAACAGAAAAACGATTTGGAAGGGGAAATAACCAATAATGAAACTCTACTTACATTGAAAAAAATGAAAAATAATAAAAGCCCTGGCTCAGATGGGTTCACTGCCAATTTTTTTTAATTTTTTTACAATGATCTTGCTAGTTTTATACGAAGATCTATTAACACAGGCTTCCAAACCGGGGAACTATCTATTACCCAACGTCAAGGTATTATCACTTGCATTCCCAAGGGGGATAAACCAAAGCAGTTTCTTAAGAACTGGAGGCCAATATCTCTCCTGAATGTTATTTATAAAATAGCATCGGGATGTATTGCAGAAAGACGTAAACGTGCATTATCCTATATTATTTCAGAAGACCAGACAGGTTTTATTAGTGGCAGATACATTGGGGAAAACACAAGACTCATTTATGACATAATAAATTATGCCGAAAACCAAAATATCCCGGGATTATTATTAATGATTGATTTTGAAAAGGCGTTTGAAACAGTCTCATGGCCATATATTGATAAAGTTTTGCACTTTTTTAACTTTGGTGAATCCTTTATAAAATGGATAAAATTATTTAGACAAAATATTACGTCTTCAATTCTTCAGAATGAATGGTTATCTGATTTTTTTACTATATCAAGAGGCTGTAGACAAGGTGATCCTCTGTCACCTTATATTTTTCTTATCTGTGCTGAAATCCTGTCTGTTCTCCTGAAAAACAATAGCAATATCAAGGGTATAAAAATAGGATAACTGTATTAAAAACATTAATAATCTCCAAATTAAATCATTTATTTATTGCTCTACCCAATCCACCTGCTGGAAACTTTAATACAAAATTATGAAAATGGTGGCTTAAAAATGATTGAGATCAAAAGTTTCATTATGGCTCTGAAAATTACATGGCTTAGACATTTAGTTCGAAATCAATCAAAATACAAAAGGCTATTCGAAATTGTGTATGCAAAACTCGATAAGATCATTAATAATGGAAACCTATATACTCTTGTACTAAAGAAAAAATATAGTAAGAATTTTTGGAATGACGTGTTTGAATCTTGGAATAACTTGTGTTCCAAACAAATGCCAAAAAATAAATGAAATAAAAGACGTAAATTTATGGTATAATAAAGAAATATGTATCAATAACAAACCAGTTTATTATAAATCCTGGGCAGATAATAATATATTTTTTATTAAAAACATTTTAAATGAGTATGGTAGCATTATGTGTTTTGGAGAATTTTCACAAAAATTTTTATTTGTCAAAACAAATTTTATTAGATATGCAGGTATAAAAAGAGCCGTGGAACATTATATTAATAAACTAAATATAAATAACAGAGATGAAGTTAATCGTGTCAAGTTATATTTACCTTTCCTATATAAAATACTACTTAAAAGTCCAAAAGGCAGTAAAGACTTTAACAATATTTTGATTTTAAAAAATAGGACACCAAAAAGTGAAAATAAATGGAATTCTATTTACGAGATACCTTTAGACTGGAAGGCACTGTACAAATTACCATTTAATGCATGCAAAAATACCAAACTACAATGGTTCCAATATAGAATTAATCATAGAATATTATCTACAAATGATTTCCTATGCAAAATTAAAATACGAAATGATAATTTATGTACATTTTGTAAAGAATCTTCAGAAAAAATCGAACATCTATTTTGGGAATGTAAAGTCGTTAATGACTCTTGGTTAGAAATTGATAATTTTATTCTTGCAAATATTCATCGTGCTATTAATATAAATAGAGAGAGCGCTATTTTTGGAATTAACGGTAACATTAAAAAGTTGATATCTCAAAATTATATACTTTTACTCACTAGATACTACATATACATATGTAGAATACAAAATAAAATGCCAATGATAAGTTTATGGAAAAGTCTGGTCAAAAACCAAATCCAACTAGAAAAAATTATAATGATAAAAAAAGACAAATACGGGACTTTTTATGAAAATTGGAAAAACTGGCTGGTTGGATTTTTTGATAGTTGATGCAGAAACCTCAACTTAAACCAAGGTGTCATCTGTAATATTATTATTATCATTTAGTATAACAAGTATGCGATCAAGCTGACGCAGTAATACTATTATGTAGTATAACAAAATATTATCACTAGAGCTGACGGAGTAAGTGCAACACACACACACACACACACCTCTCTCTCTCTCTCTCTCTCACACACACACACACACACACACACACACACACACACTTTTATAAAAAAAACCATAATTAATATTTAGATTCAATATGTAAGAAGAATGAATGTCATGTTGATATTTCTAATATATATATATATGAAACTGTACATTACAATTCTGAAAATAAAAAAATTAAATCACAAAAAAAAATGTTCTTTACAAATACACCAACAATGGTTTTAATAAAACATTTTTTAAAACAGACATGATGAAAAAACATTTGTAAATCAAGAATTATTTTTCTTACAAAGGAAAGCATTAAAACTCCACTTAACACTTAGTATTCTACGTACTGCAGTATGTCTATATCTTGTCAAGAGGAATGAATGGATTAGTGCCGTTTTATGCCACAGTCAAGATTCTTTAACTTATATTGATGTGGTCAATTCTGGGTTGGAATTACTTAGTGTCAAAATGTTAAAACACACAACCAAATTAAGGGGGTTAATATAATTGTCACAGAGATGTAAAAAATGATATTGCCATGTGTAGATGAGTGTATATTATGTATGTTCACAATGTACTTTGTTGCCATAATTTCTGTGCATTTTTCTGAATTTACAGGTAATGTGGCATTGACGACCAAATTTAAAAAAACCAAATAAAATAATTTGCTTTTCGTCACAAGGAATAAACAAAATCAAAATCAATTCAATGACAAAATTAGGTGCTTTGTATGTTAAATTTGAAGCTATTTTATGCAAACATTTTTTTTCCACAAAACTTGTCATTCTAACATCTAATTGACATAGGACCAACATTTTATAAATATAACCACTGGTAAGTTGATACAATTAAACTTAAAACCCTGTACTGGGCTAGTTGTTGGTTAACTATTAAGAAATACACAACATTTATTTATCTATGTTTCATCTTAAAATAATGCACATACTGAAGTACAAGCCCGACAGAGTACAATAAGGAGGTGACGAGATGTTAAGTGACAGAGTATTTTATCATGCCACATGTGTACCTGGTTCCCTGCATTATTGGATAATAAAACATAAATAAATGAAAATTATATAAATCTTAAATTGACTAAATCAACAAATCTATTACACAAACACTTTTATCAGAGTAACAAATGTTAAACTTATAAATGGGTTGTTTGTGACATTTTTATTATCTGATCCTACAAACACCCATTAAAATGAATATCTTGATAAATAACAATTACATCATAATGCAAAGTGACGTATTGTCTAAAGCAAAATCATAAAATAACACTGGGGTCATTGGGAGTGAGAAGAAATGGTGGAACAACTGTTCACTGTTTGATAAAACGTGGTTTAGTTTCTTCTTATACAGCAGAAACAACAGTTCTTCACAAATGTTTTTGTACATCACATGCACATAATCCAAATAAAAATTGTCATGTTTATGTCCAATACAGCACTGTTATACATACACAGACATACACATATAGCTATCATATATAACTAAGTAGTAAACCAGCATTGTGACAGTCTAGAATCTACAACTTCATTCCAAATCCGATATGTACAATTAAAATATTAACTGACCAATTTTTAAAATATTAAGGCAAGATTTCACCAAGAGAAATTCTCTATCATGTTATAGTTGGGTATTATATATATACTCGAAGACTGAATCACTTATATTTGATGTTTATTCTTCTCTCTAATTTATTCTTACATCAAACGTACAATAATCCATCCCTGTATATAAATAAAACAAAAACAGACATAAGCGGATGGATAACCTAATTTACATTCAACATAAAAATAGAATAAACCCGTCCCACAATGCAACACTGCACGGACGTGACGTCATAAATACAAACATTTTGCCGGGAATATTCCACCAAAATTCAAAAGACAAGTTTACAATCGTCCAAGCAAATTAATGGATTTACTAAGTGTTTTAAACAAAATACTACGGAACATTTAAATATGTTTACAACAAAATATATAAAAAGATATAAGTGAATATCGGCTATTAGTAATTATTACACCAAAAGAATACACGGACTTGCAATCACGTGATAACATTGGAATGCAGAAAGAAAACAATAGCATAGCCGAAAACATATTGAACAGTTAAGAAAAATATAAAATATAAATATCTTACAAGGATATGGTCCTTAGACGACACACACTGGACTATAATCTACATTTTTCGTGAACCTAAATAAACAAATAGGGTTCATAAATATCAGCACGAAAAATACTAAAATATACAATACACATGGAGTATTTGCTTCATATTTACTAATGTAGTTTTAATCAATAAATAGGATGTATTTTACCAATAATTTTAATGGATAATAAAACCAATTCCAAATCACAATACTGTTTAAGGGAAGATTTCATTCACACTGGCTTTATAAAAAACAGCCTCATTCATTCAAATTATCACACAAGCTCTCATTCATAAAAATTAGTAATATTAAAAGAAATATTGCTGGAAAGACTTGACCATAGGAGACAAAGACCAAAATATGGAAAATATGGGAATTATGGAAATTTATAGAAATTATTAAATGTGTGATGTATTGATATTAATATTTACCTTGTATGTGATGTATGCTGAATATAAGTTGAATGTATATCTGAATATGAACCAAATCACTGGTAAAAAATGAAACTACTTCTTCACACCAGAAAATCAAGGAATGCACTGCCAAACAATAGATTTTAAATAAACCAATGAGAAAGAACCTTTGACCAAGAGGAAGTGACCAAATAGTGGACAGGTAACTCCACAACACCTGACTGACCACAATAACCAGAATATGCTTGGATTATACAGGACAACACAACAAGTGTAGACACACACAAAACAATACATGTTTACAAAATAATAACTCAAACACAAAACAAACAAGTAAAATATAACTTTATTTAACATTTATATAAAATAAAATATAATAATTTTACACTGTCACACACTTCCCCCCACGAAAAAGGATGTCCTCAGCCGCACGACGGTTTACTTGTTGATAACAACCTCGAGGATGGCTTCGGCAATCTTCTCTTTCGCAGTGAAATCTTCTCCCAAACTCTGTAAAAACTGTGCTCTCAATAACCAATCTGGTGAATTATCTGTACAGGTGGCTCGCATGATGAATTCCCCACTTGATTGCCAGGATGGAGGTTTCTTCTGCCTTGATGACTTTCTTATTGCTGGGGTTGATCCAATATCTTCATCGGGGAAATCAGGTGGCTCAGAAGGTGTTATAGGAGCTTCATCGGCATCCATTAATGGAGCTTCATCTGTTACTACATCCGTAGTTTCTGATGGAATTCCAATATCCAGTAATGATGTTTCCACTACTTTTGGTACAGTTTCAGATGAATCACTGCTAGCTTCAGACTGAGGTATGATTCCAGTTGAACTACTGCTAGCTTCAGACTGAGGTATATTTCCAGATAAATTACTGCTAGCTTCAGACTGAGGTTCCAGAGTTCCTGTCCCTTCCTTTAAGGTATGGTCGTCACCATTAGGAATATCTGCTATAACCTCTGTTTCCAATGGTAAACCATGGTCGTCACCTGTTTCCATGGAAACACTCAATGTTCCAGTGGCATTAACACTATCATCATGGGCAGGCATGATAATATCCACCGTTGAAGCTTCCGAAATAAAATGCTCCTCTTCTGAATCAGAATCCGAACCATCTTCCCTTATAGATTCCTGTTTTGTGGTCTTTTGTTGTCGTAATTTGTCTTTAAGCCATAACGGTTTTGGTGGTAGCTTTGGTTTTGGTGGTGTTTCAGTCGACATTAATTCTCCAATGGGTAGCAAGAGATTACGATGAAGAGTTCGTCGCTTTCCAGTCCCATCTTCTCGCTGAATAATAAATACAGGAATATCCTTATTCGGTTGTTCCAGCACGACATAAACATCTTCCTCCCACTTGTTTGCTATCTTGTGCTTCCCATCGAATGCGACTATCTTGACCAATACTCTGTCACTTGGTTGAATTGTAGCACCTCGCACTTTAATGTCATAGTTGCTCTTCTGACGTTGTTGGGATGTCTCAACTGTTTTACTGGCCAACTCGTAAGATCTTCTCAGCCGTTCTTTAAGGTCTGCTGTATAATTGGTCAAGGATTTGTGGTCTTGTGTCAAATCAACTCCGAATGCTAAATCTACTGGTAATCTTGGTTGCCTACCAAACATGAGCAAATAAGGAGACTGTCCAGTGGAATCATGTCTTGCACAGTTGTACGCGTGCACTAAAGCTGCGACATAACTTTTCCAGTCTTTCTTCTGCTCAGGATGGAGAGTTCCCAACATATCCAGGAGCGTCCGGTTAAATCGCTCGCACATGCCATTTCCCATGGGATGGTACGGTGTGGTATGGCTCTTCTTTATACCGGATACCTTGCATAACTCCTCGATTAGTCGGCTCTCAAAATTTTGTCCCTGATCAGAGTGAATCCTTTTAGGCAATCCATAATGCACAAAGTAATTATTAAATAGTGCTTCGGCTGTTGTTCTTGCCGTCTGATTCTTTGTTGGTACTGCCTGCGCATATCGGGTAAAATGATCAGTTATAACCAATATGTTACTGTATCCGCCTTTAGATGTTTCGAGCGTCAAGTAATCAATGCAAACGAGTTCAAGTGGCTGTGTAGTAGTAATGTTGACGAGTGGAGCGCGTATGTTGTTCGCAGGCGTCTTGCGTAGTAAGCAACGCTGACAATTACGAATCCATTCCTCAACATCTCTTGCCATCCCAGGCCAGTAGTAGCGATCCTTGATCAAACTTAGAGTTTTGTCCCTGCCTAGATGTCCAACATCATTGTGCAATCCCTGAAGTATATCATCAATAAAGCATGATGGTAAAACAATTTGTTGTTTTGAATGTCCATTTTCATTGACAATCCTGGTTAATACTCCATTTATAATCTTAAGTTGATGGTAAATCTTTGAGAGTGCTAACGATGATGCTGAGTGAATATTAGTCTTCGGCTTCCTCCCCTCCCTAGTAGCTTTCATCCATAAAGCTATTACTGGGTCCTTACACTGAGCCGATCTCCAATCTCTGTTACCAAAATAGCTTATGTCCTGTCCAGTAAAGTCCAAATCAAAATTGCTATCTGTAGTACTGGCATAACATGGTAAAGATTCCAGTAATGGTCCAACATTAGTCGATTGACAGATGGCCTTTATAGAATCTGAAGATACTCTCTCAGACTGTTGATCCTCCTTGACATGTTCAAGTGTACCAGGCAATCTTGATAAACAGTCGGCATCTACATTCTTTCGTCCTGGACGGTATAAAATTTCAAAATTGTAGTCTCCCAATGCAGCTAGCCATCGATGACCTGTGGCGTCAAGTTTCGCTGATGTCAATACGTAGGTGAGCGGATTATTGTCGGTGTAAACCAAAAACGATCTTCCATATAAATAATCCTTAAACTTCTCTGTAACACTCCATTTAAGGGCTAAAAACTCCAGTTTATGAGCACTATAATTCTTCTCTGCCTTACTTAAACCTCTACTAGCATACCCTATTACACGCTTCTTTCCATCCTGTTCTTGATAAAGAACTGCTCCCAAGCCTACGGGACAAGCATCTGTGTGTAACTCAAATGGCAGGTTAAAATCAGGATATCCCAAAATTGGTGCTGATGTTAATGCATCCTTGAGTTGTTGAAAAGCAGATTCATGTTCAGGATTCCATTGCCAATTCAAAGGTGGTGCTTGCTTTCTCCGATTACGTTTCTTTGTTGGTGGAGGCATTAAGTTGGAAAGAGGTTTTGCAATGCGACTGAAGTTCTTAACGAATTTACGGTAGTATCCACAAAATCCTAAGTACTGTCTGACATCATCTGGACATGTTGGTACTGGCCAATCTTTCACTTTCTGAATCTTTTCTGGATCGGTTGATACTCCCTCTGCAGAAACAATATGGCCTACGTATTTAACCTTTTGCTGGAAAAATGCACATTTTTTAGGTGACAATTTTAGTTTACACTCCCTGAATCTGTCAAAAATTTGTTGTATACGCTGAAGATGTTCTTCATAAGTACGCGAAAAGATGATAATATCGTCGAGAAATACTAAGCAAATGTTGTAATTGAGTCCATCCAAAATATTTTCCATGTATCGCTGATAAGTCGCTGGAGCATTTGAAAGACCAAACGGCATTCTTTCAAACTCCCAAAATCCAAGAGAACCTACTGTAAAAGCAGTGCGGCACTTGTGCTCTTCCGCAATTTCGATTTGATGGTACCCAGACTTTGCATCTAATATCGAGTAGTACTTGTTACCAGCAAGAGCATCCAACATCTCATCAATCCTTGGAAGTGCATAGTTATCCTTTTTTGTTCTCTGGTTCAACATCCGAAAGTCAATGCACATACGCAGACTGTTATCCTTCTTACGAACAAGCACGATGTTGCTGCTAAATGGACTGTATGATTTCTTTATGATGCCACATGCTAGTAATTCTTTAAGATGATCGCGGACTTCGTTAAACATAGCTGGTGGTATTCGCCTATGACGTTGTTTAAACGGGGTATCATCCAACAGTTCAATACAATGTTTCACTCCCTTAGCATGGCCAATGTCCAAATCACCCTTTGAGAATATATCCTGGTATTGACATATCAAATCTTTTCCTTTTTGAAGTTCATCAGATGTTAAATCCAACTCATTGATTTTCATTTTATTAAGTATTTCATTAAAGTTGTTATCTCCCATAGTTACTTCTTGAAGTGATGGTTCTTCAATCTTAACAGGTTGAATCTCACAAATTATACTCCTTGGTTTGATAGTTACTGTCCTTGTAGTTATATTTGAAATCTCAACATTGATCGGTCGGTCATTTTTATAGTTGTACCTTACTAAAGTTGGTGTAATATCAAGATCAGTTGGTAATGGTGAAGCACTCGATGGTTGAAGTAATGCACAAGTGTTGTGGTATTCCAACTTCTTGTCTATAAATCCTGAAACTATAACGGACGAATTAGCCGGAATAACTATATTTAAAGTTTCAGCTGATCTTACAATCCCAAGTGTATTATTACTTTTTGATAATACCTTCTCCTGTAACGATAAACAACGGAATGCCAAATAACACGGTGTGTGTAACTTCGCTGTCTGTAAATATCGGGCTCCATATTTCTGTTCACATAAACTCATCATATGTTTCATAACATTTGTGCCAAGGAGTAATGGAACTTGACTATTATAATTGCTGTCTGGAACTACAAGCAGCAAACAATTGTCCGGCAAATCAACAGATATCCCTGGTATATCCAATTTAGCCTCAATATAACCATCATAGGGAAGCATAAGTCCATCTGCACATTCTATTTTCAAAATATTATCCAATGGTGTTAAAGGTAATTGATGTAGAAACTCCTGATAAAATGATTTACTAACAGTGCTGACTGTACTTCCTGTATCCAATAATGCTTTTGTTGAAATATCGTTGATACTAACGTTGACCTCATTACAATCTCCAACTAATAATCCTGGTACTTTGTGTTGTTGTTGATTACATATGAGGGGTCTATCGCTATAGTCTACATACGGCCCCTTCGTGTAGACCTCCTGATGTTTAAATTCCCTCTTCCTCCTCTACGATGATCAAGACGAACAACACATCCAATCTGCAAATGTCCTGGTTGCCCACATCTATAACAAAGAGGAACATTATCATCCCATCCTCCATAATCAAAATCCTGCTCCTCAGTTGCTTCCATATTATCTTGTTGATGTCCTTGTCTATATCGCTGACCTCCTCTATACCTATTATTGTTGTTACTATTCCCTCTATTAATCCTATGTGTGCTATATCCATTGTTATTATCATACTGAGTATTGCCATTGTTATTCCTTTGTTGATTGTATCCACCATTATTCCTTTGTCCTTTGTTATTCTGTTGCATTTGTGTTTTTAATGTAGTCATTTCTGTTGTTAGTTTGTTGATCATTCCTCGTATCTCCTTTAGTTCTGTGTTTGATTCCTGTTCTGTAGCTACAGCCGCCTTTGACGTTGCCTTCTTAGTTGTTTCCGAAGTACGTCTATTCCTACTATACTCAACTTCTCTAACAGCTACCCTCAACTCATCAAAATCTGTAATACTCCTCTGTAGATGTCCACAAATATCTTGAAGTTCTGGTCTTAATCCCTCATAAAACATAGCTGCTAGCTTTCCATTTACTTCACTTGTAGCTACCTTTCCTGTATCTAATGCTCTGTTCAATATCTCCTCTAATCTACAGCCCCATGATACTACATCCTCACCTTGTTGTTGTCTGGCGCTGTAAAATTCGGCCATAATTTTCTCCTCCTTATCCACAGGTCCAAAAATCTTTTGTAGCTTGTCCAAAATTTGTATAACTGTAGCATCTGTTCCTAATCTTATCACTATCCTCATAGCTGTTCCTTTCAATGATCTATCTATAGCATTCCTAATTGCAGCCTCAGAGTATCCACTTTTAACAAGCCTCTCTACTTGAAATTTCCAAACATCAAAAGTTGACTCGTTCTTACTACCTGTGATATCTCCCGAGAAATTTTCCAACCTTGGTGTTTGTATATGTGTTGACATTGTCGGAGTAATAACTGGTACAGTTGATGTTGTAGTGTTCATTGATGTAGTTGTTGTTGGGTGATGAACCAATGTAGTACCTGGTATTGTTGAAACAACAGTATGCATTAAAGGTGGCTTAATATCCTCCTTACTAGTTGTTACAGTATGCACCAAAGATGGTTTAGTATCCTCCTTACTACTTGTTTCCTTTAGATATTGTGCTATATACTTCCTTAAATCTGCTGTTGACTCCAATTTAGGTTTAGTTCCTAGTGCTTTCAACATATCCTTCAAAATAGCTAACTCCATTCCAGATAATTCCTCACCTTCAATTCCTCCTTCAGCTTTCTCTCCTTTTGCTTCTAACTCCATATCCTGTTCCTCGTGATCACTCATATCACAGTTATATGTGTTGTTATATAATGTAATATAATCGCAGTGTTCCAACGATGCAATATATGTGATGTAGTAGAACTAATATTTGATATTTGTATTATTCCAACGTTGATAGTTGATATATACAACACAACCAAAATACAATCCAAGAAACCAACAACCAAAGCCGCAGTAAAATAATGCCAAGACACAAACCCAGAAAATACAATTCATAGGTGATACACCTATTATATACCAAATCAAACTAACCAAACACAACTAACTTCACAACTACTACCAAGCAAGTACTTACAATGTTACCCTGTACTATGCTGGTCCACTAGTATAATTTATATATGTTTAGTGTATACCCAGTACACTTATAATGCACTATGTTAACTTTTGATACACCCTGTAATAAATATATTATAATAACCCAATATATATACACCTTTTACAATACATATAATACCACAATATAGTTATATATATTTGTAATGCACCTTGATGATACCATATATTTGTACCTAATATTTGTAATATTTAATATAATTTATACCCAACGTTTAATGCAGCTTTTATAAGCATAAAACGGTTGTGCACAAATAAACGGCGGATTGTTAAACGCTAAAGCTCGCGACTAATTTATACGGCGCGAAACACGGAACATATAACATATAAACATGTAACACATAAACACAGTAAATATATACACACAAATATGGGCTATATAAACAGAAACACTAGTATGGGGTACCAAATAATTTAACACCTGTTACTACCAAACACCTTTACCAATATATACCTGCACACACAATAGCACCTGTAAACAATACCTGGTCAACACCTTTGTGTTTAATTATGTGCTGTATGTGTAATGATTAACACATGTATTTTATTTTATGTGTATGCGAGTGTTTTATATGTAAATGCAATGGGAGTGGCAATGGGAGGGTATGGCAATGGGCAAGGGAATATGTATCTATGATACCAGATGATAGTATTAAATAATATTAGTATGTACCATTATGTAACTTTACACACAAAATACACAATCTCTCCCCCCAAAAAAAAAAAATATCAAATGGAAGGGGAAAAAATATGTGTACGGGTATGTACGCTGGTATTAAATTTCAAAAATAAAAATCAAACAAATACATGCATGGTTAATTAGTATAATGCATGTGAGTATATAGCGCTAATAAACATGGACACACGGACATATGAACTTACTATATGCAAATTGGGTCACACGGGCAAAACATTTTATTTCACAAAAAAAAAATAAAGTCCAAATAACGTCGACTGCAGCCAAAGTCTGTAAATAACTGAGATCTAAAATGTCCACAAATATTCAAGTATCGTTGTAAGTTACGGTAACTTAATGTCAATAAATAAATCACGACTAAATGTCACTATGCTGTTCAAAAATCTACGAACAGCTGATCACGTCGTAAAATAAACAAAGTCGAATTCCAGGAAAAAATCACAATCGGTGGTATAAAATATCTAAATCACTGTAGGCCGTATATCACTAGAGTTACTTACACTCGAAAATGTTATGTAATACAGGGGAAATAATATAAATCAACACAAAATTAAACCATTTCAGCACATCACATTCCACGTCCCAACGTGGGCGCCATTGTTATAGTTGGGTATTATATATATACTCGAAGACTGAATCACTTATATTTGATGTTTATTCTTCTCTCTAATTTATTCTTACATCAAACGTACAATAATCCATCCCTGTATATAAATAAAACAAAACAGACATAAGCGGATGGATAACCTAATTTACATTCAACATAAAAATAGAATAAACCCGTCCCACAATGCAACACTGCACGGACGTGACGTCATAAATACAAACATTTTGCCGGGAATATTCCACCAAAATTCAAAAGACAAGTTTACAATCGTCCAAGCAAATTAATGGATTTACTAAGTGTTTTAAACAAAATACTACGGAACATTTAAATATGTTTACAACAAAATATAAAAAGATATAAGTGAATATCGGCTATTAGTAATTATTACACCAAAAGAATACACGGACTTGCAATCACGTGATAACATTGGAATGCAGAAAGAAAACAATAGCATAGCCGAAAACATATTGAACAGTTAAGAAAAATATAAAATATAAATATCTTACAAGGATATGGTCCTTAGACGACACACACTGGACTATAATCTACATTTTTCGTGAACCTAAATAAACAAATAGGGTTCATAAATATCAGCACGAAAAATACTAAAATATACAATACACATGGAGTATTTGCTTCATATTTACTAATGTAGTTTTAATCAATAAATAGGATGTATTTTACCAATAATTTTAATGGATAATAAAACCAATTCCAAATCACAATACTGTTTAAGGGAAGATTTCATTCACACTGGCTTTATAAAAAACAGCCTCATTCATTCAAATTATCACACAAGCTCTCATTCATAAAAATTAGTAATATTAAAAGAAATATTGCTGGAAAGACTTGACCATAGGAGACAAAGACCAAAATATGGAAAATATGGGAATTATGGAAATTTATAGAAATTATTAAATGTGTGATGTATTGATATTAATATTTACCTTGTATGTGATGTATGCTGAATATAAGTTGAATGTATATCTGAATATGAACCAAATCACTGGTAAAAAAAAAACTACTTCTTCACACCAGAAAATCAAGGAATGCACTGCCAAACAATAGATTTTAAATAAACCAATGAGAAAGAACCTTTGACCAAGAGGAAGTGACCAAATAGTGGACAGGTAACTCCACAACACCTGACTGACCACAATAACCAGAATATGCTTGGATTATACAGGACAACACAACAAGTGTAGACACACACAAAACAATACATGTTTACAAAATAATAACTCAAACACAAAACAAACAAGTAAAATATAACTTTATTTAACATTTATATATAAAATAAAATATAATAATTTTACACTGTCACAATCACATCGTCAATGCCTGATAAAATGTCAATTTGACCAATAAAAAGTTGTACTTTTAAATCATGACCATGTTTCTTCTTCACAAAATTTTTCTTTCTAAAAACTACCATGAAATCTGACAAAACAAAAATGGGAATATGAACAACACCATTTTGTTGATTCTAAGCCAGATTTTCATTTAAATTGATTTTTTTCCAAACAGTATTATATTAAACAATGATAAACAGAAGAAGTTGAAAAAAGTTTTTTTTTAATTTTTTGTGAAGTAAGTTCAAAAGCCTTAAGTACCCAAAAGAAAGTTAAATGTGTGCATTTTATGCAATACATACATGTATAAAACAATACTATGTTCAGTCTATTTTTTTAATATTCATCTTACATCTATGTTCAACAGAAACTAAATTTTATGATGAGAGAAAATTTGGAACTCTTCTTTAAAAGAGTGATTTAGATCGATAACTAACAAACATATCGTAACAGGTAAATAGATAATGATGAAAAATTTTCAACAACCCAAGAAAGAAAATACTGAGCTTGCCAGCATTTCAAACATCCTAGACTCTTGATCTAATGAGAGACTTATAATATAATAATGGTAGAAGAATAAAACAAATAATCAGTACAGAGGTATGACACATAATATAAAATCTACAAATGTAAAAACAAATAGTTACAGATACTGGACAAAAGTATCCACATGGCGATAATGAGTTTTTTACACTTTCTATCATAAATCTTTCTTTTTTTATTTTTTCTTAAAAATATCTTGATACTTGGACCAAATTGGTTAAACTTTTATTGTTAGTAGCAGAATTATTTGCAGATTATTCTGCAATCAAAAACAAACTACTAATGCAGAATGATGCTTCATTTTCAGACCTTCAAAGTTCAAATACATCCTTAGAGAAAAATAACAAAACTATTTCCTCATTAACTATGCTGAAAATACGCCATGAAATGATTTAAATTTGAGCAACAAAATTGATTAATAAATTAAAATAGAAAAAAAAAAGTTTTAAAATTCTGCAAAGTCAGCATAACGGTAAAGTGAAAATTTCATCAAACTTGTATGGCAATACATTCAGGACAATTTTTTAACAAAAACAAAAACACAATTTAACATAAAGTACAGAAAAAATATCAAAAACAATTTCAGCATGTGAATACTTTTGTTCGACATCTGTATATAACAATCCAGTATATTAAATATCCATTATGGTTCATTATTAACAAAGTCTATCATATAAAATAAAACAGAAACATTCCATAACTAAAGCAAAACAATCAACTTATTTATCTGTTTTACTAAATAAAGTTGCACATGCACAATACATGTACAAGTCATGAATAAAGACCCTGCTCAATCAATTCTACAAACGTGAAAAGACTTCAGCCAGGGAATATCCTTGTCAAGTATCATTATCATCTGCTGACTTTTTCTGGAGAAGTTAAATATGTAAAAGTAAAATGATGGACAGACAAAAACAAAAGTCAACATATGTCTTTGACTAAGTAACCTGAAAAAATGTATTTGACTTGAAGGTTGATTGTTAACATACAATTATAATACTAACTTTTTGAGTTAAGTTGTAGATTACAGAAACAATTTATTCCCAATTTTTTATATATGTTAGATAAATTTTACATTCAATGTAAGATTCAAAATGTTAATGTGTGATTTCCCTGCTTAGTTTAGAAAATCTAAATATCTCAATCTTGTAAGTTTAAATTTTTTTCAAAATGTGTGTACTAGTATATTTATCTAATGGAGATATCAAATACATACCTACTTTGGTGCATACCATTTACTCACACACACACACACACACACACACACAACACACACACACACACACACACACACACTCTTTCTCTCTCTCTCTCATATTAATAGATCTGACTAGCAACTTACTAAATAATAAAAACTATAATGAAATGTTACATTGTAATCTTTGACTGAATGACAGATTCATAAACACGAAACAAGCTCTGACAATATAACAGGAACTGGGCCAGTAATTGGCCTTCCATTACATTTTAAGACTATTTGACCATACACTGACCATGACGTTCCATTGCAATTTTTGTACTGTTTGACCATTTATCGACCTTGAGTGAAAAATCTTCTATTTCAATTTAGACAAATTGACAATTCATCAACCATGAGTAAATAATCTTCCATTTCAAGTTGGACAAATTGACTTGACAATTCATTAACCATGAGCAAACAATCTTTCATTTCAATTTGGACAAATTGACAATTCATCAACCATGAGTAAATAATCTTCCATTTCAATTTGGACAAATTGACAATTCATCAACCATGAGTAAATAATCTTCCATTTCAATTCAAATTGTTAGAGTATTTATTGACTATTAGTGAATGACTTTTCATTACAATCCAGATCATTTCAACATTCACTAACCAACAGTTAAAGAAATTTCACTATAATTCAGACTGTTTAAATATTTATTAACCATCACTGAATAAACTTCCATTTCTATTTAGACTGTTTGATCATGAATGAAAGAATTTTCATTTCAATCCTGATCATATGGTCATTCATTGACAGGGAAAGCAGGAACTTCCATTATAAATATAAATCATGTAAAATTATAATTTACTTAAAGACTTAATATCTGTTGGTTTATGGATTTAAACATTTTTGCTTTTATCTTGCATCTGTACATTCCAGTTTTTTACAATTTCTTCAATTAAACTTCAATTAATTTTTAAATCTTGATTCATAGGTCAAGTTTAGCCATTTAAAAAACAAATCAAGATTCTAGCTTGTAATGAGACTGAATATAAAGATGAATTAAGTACAGTGCCTGTATGTACATTCACGCAGATGTAGTACATGTATATATAAGTATTTAAACAAAACCTGAATGGGATATCTTGCCATATTTCTGTATTGTTTTACTGTGGTAGAGGATAAATGTATACTGTCTATACTAGGTAAGTTATTTTGACACACATGTACATGAATCATCCTAAGTCTAGTGGGAAACATTTAGCTTTAGTTTACTTTAGCATGTTTAGGTCAATAGAATATTTGGTTTCAGATTTCTGATGTTAACAAGCTTACTGTGACAAATCATACAATTAATTTTGATATATATTTTTCAATGCACCAAGTTATCATTATTTATAAATTTAGTAAAATCATCAGATGTAATGGTATTTACTTTATTTAATTTCATATCACTTTTGTAACATGAAGAAATCAGAATTAATAAGTTAAATTTTGAAATAATATAAAATGATTGTACATGTATACCCTCTCTCTCTCTCTCTCTCTCTCTCTCTCTCTCATTCTCTCTCTCTCTTTCTCTCTCAGAAACTCTCACACATACCATGTATAGTTGAATTGTTAAAATCTCATGTGTGCTTGTTCTGCAAATAAAAACTGTTTTAGAGAGCTTAAATAGGGCCTTTATAACCATTAACATCGGTAATGATGTATATCTGTATTTTAACATTTTCTCTACGATAAATAGTATACATGCAGTATGTCATGTAACAGAGAGACTACGATAAAAAGAGTTATTTTCACAACAAAATTTATTGAAAAAATATGCTGAATTCATTAAAGTATTGAATATGAATCACCTAGGTCATTAAAAAATAAACTGAATGGAAGCTAAGGACACTGTGTAATATGTGCTGCAAAACTGACAGCAGCGTCCATTCAGGTTTTTTCTTATTGCAATGTGTTGTCACAGACTGAGCAAAAATATGTACCATAGTTTTGGCCATTTTCATGGACATTTTTTTTTAATCTCAAAATGTTGGGCTTTAGATTTAATAATATGCATTGTTTTGATAGTATATACATTATATTTCATGCACAACTAAGACTCTGCTTGACAAAAAGACCATAATGGGTCCTAAAATACTTCGAAAATTGAAAATTTGAATTATATATCAATTTGAAGATTCATTTTATGTCGAATCTATTGCTGTCAAAAAGACACATATAATTTTAATCTTTGATAATTCATCTCAAGATTACATTAGCTTTCATACTTTTTGTGATCAAGTTCACATTAAATATATCATGTATATAATAAAAATCTTTCTCTTTAAAATATTATTTCATGTCAGAATTTCAATTAAAATTAAATGATTCATTCAATACAGTATTGCTTTAACGGAAACGTTTCTATGTACACATGTGCCGCTACTGAATGATAATTGCTGCCAGTGAGAGTATCTTTTTACCGTTACATATAAAACATTCTATTTTTCATGAGGATTTAATCATTTTTTATACAACATATTTACACAGTATTCACAATAATTATAATAATGACTTATTTACAGATTTAAAGTTTTTGCACTTTTGGCAGGTTAAGTCCACACAGAGCACCAGCTATCACTTGATACTACCTATTGGATTCAAATCCTTCAAATCCAGGACTTCCATCAGGTCCCCGAGGTTGTCGGACAATTTGAACACTGTTGCTTCCTATGTTATTTGATAGTCCATCCTTCTGTATCAATCGTGGAGGCCTGAAAAGTCAAACAAATTAAATTTCAAACGCACATAAACACATAAATAAATAAATGTTTATATAACACATATAAAAAAAAAAATGTAAGTATAGTTCTATACAATTTTATATTGTTACCAGATTGATAAGAATTCTTATAATGATTTTTAAAAATAAAAGTCAATCTTTAAATTTCTGAAAGTGAAATACATTTTTAATAATAACAGAAAAATTCAGGTACCGATACTTGTTTCAGAAATCGCCATAACAACATATCATTACCTTTACATCAACCTTAATTTGTATTAAATTCCTTACAACTGGGCAATATCTCTGGGGTCATTTGCTTAAATAAACTAAATGATATTCATGAAACTTTGAATCTATGATTTCAACAAGGACAAAAACACCCACACTGTGGTTACAGCATCTATAAATACTTCTTAAAATAACAAATGGCTCACCAGTGCCTCAGAATTCCTGGTGTGCATTCAGTTTATCCTTATATTGAAAACATAGGGGGGAGAGGGGGAACAATCAGATGATGTTCAAGTTTCAAGTTTTGGAAAAGAAAGAATGTACCAAATGTACCAAACCATGTATTGCTATGCAAAAACGGCCGAAAATAATGATACCATAAACATATGAAAAAGATGATCAGTAATTAAAATTTAATAAAGTTCTATCAATTGTACCTGATCGTTGTTTGTCATTCTTGATAGAGAGAATGAAGAGTTTTTGTAAACCCGATCGCCGTTATGAGAGGGTTCATTCTAGATAGCTTTTGTATGTAACTGGATCATTTGCTATGTAGTCTGGTTTTTAATAAACTGCTGATTATCACTCATATTTCCGTTTCATGTTAATTTTACTTCCAAATCGGTAAACCACGGTATTTAAAATCCACATCCTCAGTTTGCACACGGTACTGTACGATTTATCTCCCTTTCATCAAGGAAATGATGAAATCTAATCGATAAATCAGTTTTAAGATCCTCAACACCATAATACGTTATACTCTTCAAAATAAACTAAACTTAATGCAAATTTCATAAAGAAATTGTTAAATTCACCTGCCATTGTTGCTTATTTCATAAAAAGTTATGATCTTTATTATGCTCTTCCCAGATATGCGGACTACTTTTGATTCTAATCTAAGAGATTAGTTCGCCGTACTGCACAAATTATTTTGATTCATCCGGACGCCGACATGTTAGTAGATGCATTACACATCTCACGATAGAATGGATGTATTCGTTTCAGGTACAATTACAAGGCGCACTGTTTCTCCAACGTACTTTGGTGATTCATTAGTTACAACAAAATGCTTCTTTTACAATGGTATATAACATGATGCAAAATTCATGGATTTTCATATCCAAAAACTTAACACATTGTTACCACGGATGAATTATACAGTAACTGTAAATTTTACAAGTGTCTGTAATATCTGAATTTATGTTTGAATGAAAATAAAGTGTAGATTATAATAAATGAAATGAGATACTTCTAAGCAACAATTTTAACACAAAATACAAACTTAAACAAAACAAATAAAATTAAAAAATTCATTAAAACAACATCAACATTAAAAACTTCATTAAAACACTGTATTTATGATATAAAGTACCAACATCTTCCAATTTCTATTATGTAGAGCTAACACTGAAAAAATGTAATAAAGGGCTTAGATTTATATATCTTAGACAGAGTATTAAGTCTCCTAAACATGGCAAAAGGAATTATTTCTTATTTTTACTTTTTACTTTTTTCTCTAAAATTTGTTTGCAACAATTATTTTTCTTGGGTCACTTGTGATCCAAACTTAGTAATACTTTACAGGATTGTAACCCACCATGCATGGATATCATGCACATTAATTCCAGGCTTGAAACTCAATATGATTACTGTTCCCTTGGAAACCCAAAATTCACATGAAAACTAACGAAACATCAAAATCTCTAACTTTCTTTTTCTCCAACAATAGTGGTCCTAACTTGATATTTTACAGGATTGGATTGTTTCCCACCTGAGTAGATGTACTATACAGGGTTTTAAATTTCCCCCAAAAATACAGACCTGGTATCTTGACTAACAGGAGCTTCTTCATCTTCTTCTGGCGGTACATATCCTGCTCCCATAATTCTACGTCTTGCCTCTGCATACTCAGCCTCTCTCTGTTCAAGTGTTTTCAGAGGTTTGTTTTGTGACCTAGAACTTCCATATTTCTATTTTCAGAATCAAATCTTCTACATATATTAGAAGGTACTGGTACTTGTTATTGTAATTAAGTTATCATCCATATTCCTTATTAATAATGGTTTATTAACCTGGGGATGGATTGGAACTTGCTGGGAGAGTGGGGGAGATAAAATGTACCTGTAACAGGGTGTGCCCTAACTCTTATTTAGTCATGAGTGACTGAACTGAGTACTGTCTAGCAATATGGTAGATGTAAGTCTTGTCATGTGATCTCTGTAAAGTTGCGATTTCCAATACAAAAACAATAGGTGTAATTAAAAACCTTGTTAAATGATGTCACATAACAATTTGTTGTTTGACATAGACAGCCATAGCAATTGTTCTCTGGCATCAAAAAGTGGCAATATTTTTAAATCTGGGCGCAAATTCAAATATTTGGGATGAGACTTACAGATTGAATAAGAAACAACATTTCTCATATTCATTATAACTAAAACCTGTTTTTCAGAGATTATAGCAACATTTTACAAAACTTTACTATTTTTTCTAATGACATCATTTTATTAGGAAGTGACCTAATGAACACTGTTAGTATCTGCTCAAAATCTTATTTCAAAAACTCTGCACAATCTGTAAAATTTTCCATTTCAACTCACACTGAAAAATTTCTTTGTCGAACAACTTTTAAATATAATTATTCTTACATATATTACATGTACAACATTAAAAGCAGATATGTATGAAGGTGCACATAATAATGAAATGTATCGTATATAAGTAATTCTGCTTTTGAAAAAAATTAACTTTTATATTTATAGACCAGACATGACTTCAATCAGTAAAGTTAGTGAAAATTAAGACAACCTTTGGTCTGGTGATACTGGAGAACTTTCTTCAGATCTTCGTTTTAAGATTTTCACTTGTGGTTGATATGGAGTTCTATCATTTGTCTCTGGAATCACTGTTTTAGATGACCTATAACATAATATTACATTAATTTAAACCAGATGTGATATGCATATGATGTGGACACATTACTTTCAAATTTATAGATCTTCAAGTAAAATCAGACATCCAGTATAATCTGTACATGTACAGATCATCCATGGAACCTAAGATATATGGACTTAATAGACAGACAGTTTGTATATACAGGATATTTTGATTGAGATATGAAGTAAAGGTATTTATAACAAGGTCATAATGGACATGTGGTGTTTATATAGAGGTGAACCATACTGCACATTTTGCCTCTTAATAATTCTTCAACAAAAACTAATGCAAGTTGTTAATAAGATCTAAGGCATAGTTAAAATATGTTTTTGTGATTGGTTGCAGCAGGCTGTCTTTGTAGTCTTACTTTAGTATTCAAGGTACAATGACACAATCTGGTTTGTTATTACATTCTAGTATCATATGGTGTTCTTTGATGGCTTAAAATCCAACTGTGAAAAAAACTGTTATGTGACATGATATTGTAGTCACACAGTGGATTAAATTAATTGATTCGAATAGGATTCAATGTCTCAGAGTATTTTACTTATATTGGATATTACCAGTGTAGATGAAGTGTCAAAAAGTTGGTCTAGCAATACACTCTGAAGGACTAGGCCTTGCATTTCTAAATGCAGACAGCTTCGTGAAAAATAGTTTTCAAGTCTAGGTCATAAACTGCCAGAGATTCAAACATGGACATCTCACACACAGAACAAGCACTCTACCAACCGAGCTACTGTAGCAGCTATAGTACAGTAGATTAAACAATATCTTAATTATTAGTCACTAAACATAATAAAGAACTAGTAAAGAGAGCGAGATACTCACAACTGACATCATTTACCTTTATTTCTTTTAACTTTTTGTTTAAAACCTGAAAATCAATAGATATCCATTATCCATATGTGCAATCTTAAAAAATTACCGGTCCGTGCTGGAGATTTCAGTACACTTGCCATATGATCAACATGGCTACTGCTAAAGACTTGCATGCTTTTTAAGCTGACCTGATCTTTGCTCAAGGTGAGTTTTTCCAATGCTGTATTGTACTCTACCCTTGTCTATGATCAGTATAAACATAATTTAAAAGATTTCTCAGAACTAGCAAACCAATGACAACCAAACTTATCAGGGAATGGATGTACAGTGGCTTGTTTGCCTAAAAGTTACTACCAAATAAAGGTAGTTTCTGCTGGGGAAAAATTACTGAATTTCCCAATCTGATCACTAAAATTCCCAGAACAAGAGTGATATACTAGATACTGTCACAATAAAGCATCTTTGCAGTGAGGATTCTAATCTATTGCAAGCATGTCGTTATGCAGTTCCGTGTATTTCAGAAACGTCAAATTTCCCAAATTCAAAGACAGAAGGTAGTTTTAAACAATGTAACAAAGTCAATGATGTACATTTGTTTCAAACCCTTTCAAGTTTGCAAAAAAAATTGATGTGGACCTCCACAGTGAATTAGGATCTCTCGCCAGCAGGTTCTTTTTTGTGATTTGCACTTATGTTCAATGGGCCATAAGTCAGAGGAAAATAAGCAAACAAACTCAGGTTAACAATATGCACATTTCCTATCTATGTTGATACTTAAACTATGCACCAAGTTTCATGGAATAGTGCTTCATAGTTTTGGAGAATAAGCGCAGACAAGAATTTCGGATGGATGGTAGGACGGAAACTCGACTTACCGTAACTTCGGGTTTGTTGTTCTTCTAAAACGCCTTGAAAAAGTCGAGTCAGATTATCAAAATATTTTAATATTGGCTAGTTAAGTCGCATCACATTTAAAATGTTAAAATTTAGGAGAAAAGTTGTGACGTACTATAGAAAATAAGGTATTTGTACCTAGTCCTAACAGGAAATCTGTATGCGCATTTGTGATTAGCAAAAATATCTCTGCACAGAGCAAAATGTTGGCACTATGGAGATTTTAAATGTGAAAAACCAGGCATATGGCAGACTATGTTGAACATATGATATAAAACGTCGCCAAGGGACATCACTTCCAGTGTAAACTGTCATTTTCGTGAATAATATCAGTTTTCATTTAGATTTATTTTGATTTCTATGGGAAAAATGAGTAACTCACTGTCACAAAAAGACTGGCTCTGACAGTAAAAATAAATTGCGCCATCAAAGAACACAAAGTGCATGTTAAATGAATTAATTATGGGTGGGTGAGACAAGTTTTGTATTAATGCTTTATAACTTTTAAATAGATAAATAAAATTCATTTAAAGATGAAAAATGATTTACATACTTTATCTCGAGTAAAAAGTATAATTTTTCTACCCTATACACCACTATCCTCATTCTAAATTAAAAGAATGTCTTAAAGAAATTATCCATTTGTCATTCTTTTAAAAAAACAGCAAGCCTAGAAACAAATATCTGGTGCTGAACAGGGATTCTGATTATTTTGTCAAGTATCATACAGATTCCAAACAAAAATATACTGAAGATACCATCAACAAAATGTTAGAGTTTTTGATAGATAACATATTTGTTGTGTTTAGTAATATAGTTTTTCAACAAACAATCAGTTTCCAATGGCTACAAACTGTGCATTATTGCTTGCTGATTTCTTTCTTTATTCTTATGGAGCAGAATTTTTGAAGAACCTTGCTAAATGTCATCTATCCTATTGAGCTTGAAATAAAAGACACAACTGATTCCTTAAGTTCTGCTTCATATTTAGACTTATACCTGAATTATGACGACCACGAAAGGCTACATTTGAAACTTTATGACAAACATGATGACTTTAATTTTTCTATTGTCAACTTTCCTTTTCTATGCAGCAGTATACCTGCTTCTCCTACTTATGGTGTATTTGTTTCCGAATTAATACCCTATGGTATAGCTTGTTCCCACTACAGGGACTTTGTACAGCGAAGCAGGCTGCTTGCAAATAAATTGAGGGATATTGCAAGCCTAGGCTTATCAAGGCCCTCTAAAAGTTTATAGCCATCATCACAGTATTGTTGATAAGTTTGATGTCTCTGTATCCAGGATTGTCCTGGATATATTTGACATCCCATAGTTCCATGTTACTTTCACACAATTTTGATTACATACATGACAGGTGTAGCTAGCTAAACAGGAGGTGCTTAAACTCTTCCGGAGCACCCGGCCTCACTTCCATGGTTCAAGTTCGCGTATCTGACCTAACTTGTCAGTTCCAAAGTTTTTACTTTGCTTCTGCATTGTGATTCAGACATGGATTAGTATGTTTGTTTATTTTTGTATTAAATTTAAATTAAAAAAAATAGATGTTAATTTTGTTAATTTTCTTCAATGTTTTCAAGGGTACGAATAGTATGGTATGTACCAATTTGGCAATTAACCTTGGTACGAGTTGTCTTGATATCATTTTTTACATGTATATATGGCATAACAAACTTTAGATTTTGGAATGACCATGAGGACAAGATTTTTTCTCTGCAAAGAAACATAATGGGGTTCGCCGCTGTACCACGTAATCAATACCTCTTAATGTTTGTGCAGAACATTTTTGAAAACGCCACCGTCAAATTCCCGGAATAACGGCGTTTTTACGAGAAAACGTCATATTGTGCGATTCCATGTCCATTGGAAACAAGCGTTTCATAGACACGTTAGAAGGTATCACGTGGTACAGCGGCGAACCCATTTCTGGTCTTTCCCGGTCAATGTTATTTTCCATACAAATATTGTCCCTGTACACAAGTTCAACGATTCGGGAAGTACATATGTATTATGATTATTGATTAACCAAATTATTATGGCGATGTGGAGTAATGTAAGAAACCACTTATGATATCTGAATTCCGATCCTGTCAAATCTAAAAATTTTTACTTTGAAGTTTCATTTGTTCATTTTGGTATTTTTCTGACAAACAATACAGTTCATAAACAATCTTAAAACAATAATTTTATCAGTCAGTCATATTAAATAACATCAAAACAAATAAACAATTTACCCCAGTATCTTCTTCCCAACTGTCTAAAACATCGCCACAGCCATCGCCGTGATCACGATCGTCTGATATCTGTTCGGCCATTACAACTTGAAAGTCCTAAATTTTTAAAAAAAAAACGAAATAAATTCTCAAGAAGACGATTCTTTTGTCAGATATCCAAATTTGTTTCATTTGTAACTTTAAAAATAGCGAATCATAGCTAAATTTTCAGTTCATTCCATTTTCGATTTACAAAAAATAACGGATGTGGTCTGTCTAATTTTTTCTTTGAACCAAAAAACGGTTCAGATACTTATCAGTTACGATTATTGAATGTCAGTTTTGTATATTTCTATTTAATGGAGCATATTCCATTTTTAACCTGAACAAAATGTTGTTTTAATACTGGTAATTCTTTTGTTTAAAAACTCTAAAGTCTTGGTCCAGCATTCGGCTGCGTTTCTAGTGTCAGTTAATCCCGGAAATTGTGAAATACGGTAGTCAAGTTCGTCGAACCATCTCAAGAGTTTATAATTTATAATTTATATCTTTGAAACGTTTGAATAAATCCTGATTCATAAGTTAATTTAGAGTAATAATCAAGAGAAGAGACTACATTGATAAATTTGTTTTGTGTGATATGAGTGACCAGGATCCAATCATTTCAGCTGATGGCAAGGCGATTTTACAAACCATATTCAACCCAAACTTACCTTATGGATGTTGTTGATGAAGAAGAGCAGTTACCACTGAAAATTGGTAAAAATAAATTAATGGCATACTGGCAGGCATGATAAAATCGGGTTTTATATGTCTCTGCATGGTTGGACAATTTTTTTTTCTGACTACATTTAACATCATAAATATATTGTCATTGTCATGATGTGCAAATGCGTAAAGCAGTAAAATGTTGAAAAAGAAATAAAAACAAGATACAATCAAGTTGAATGCAGACTAATCCTTTTCACAGTGTTGGAACGGAAGTTCAGTCAAACTATACAGTTGTCGGTAGCTATATTTTCTGAAGCGAGAACTGACCATTGCTGAAACAGTTGGTGAGTAATTTTTTAACCAACAATAAGCATACACTGTAATATCTTGAACAAACTTTTATGGAGAAATTTAACGATGGAAATTGTACTCCATTTCAAGGAATCGCTATCATATATATCTGCATATATTCGACGATAACGATACTTGAACACAAACATCTGACTGGTCGCGAAAAACGCAGAAATTCTCCGATATATTGTATTTTCTATTAAAACAAACAAATCTCAAGGCAACGTAAAGCATAAAGATACACAGTATTAAGAAGCCAACACACTCTTGTGAATGGTTATCGCTAAAAATAAGATTTTTCTTTGCACCATGGAAGTTGTTTACTGTGCAGGTAGCTTGGATCATACTGTTCAGGTAGCTCTATATTCTCTGTCCAGGTAGCTTAAAATTAAAACAAAATAATTCAAAGCTTTCTTCATTATTTATTGACTGCGATTTTTGCTATAAGATGCTGAATATTTCAATATTGCCTATTTTCTTTTCATTTCATATGTTAACGAAAAGCAAATATAGTCCAGTCAATTTACAGTTTGATATCTAACTAATTGCAACAGGAAATATTTTGTTACTAATATGCTCGTAAATACATTATTTAAACAATATTTATTTAATAACATACATAGTACAAAATCACAAATATAAACAATAAAGGATTCCGGAACAAGAGTTAATTACAAGAAAAATAAAAACAAGCAAACAAACACAAATAATATAATATAATATAATATAATATAATATAATATAATATAATATAATATAATATAATATAATATAATATAATATAATATAATATAATATAATATAATATAATAATATAATTAATATAATATAATATAATATAATATAATATAATATAATATAATATAATATAATATAATATAATATAATATCTGGGTGTTTGTCAGTAAAGAATAATTATCTAATAAATCTTTTTCATTGTAAAATAAATTCTTGAACAGATAGAAATATTTCTTTATTTTGTTGGGGTGATAACAAGGGGTCCCCATATAATAATTTATTTATACTTAAAACATAAGGAAGAGTATATATAGTTCTTAATCGTATGTGTCTGTAGAGTTGACAAGATAAAAGAAAATGTCGTGCCTCTTCAACAAGGCCACAGTGACAGTAAGGATCATTAACTAAGTTTTTTTTTTGTTTTTTAAAAAAACAAAAGACATTGCAAGGAACTACATTCCAGCCTTACCCTAGCATGAAGCATTTGCCACATTCGGGTTCCGCAATTATAGTAAATAGGTACTTTAAAACTGTTAGTTATTGTGTTTTTAAAAACCTTTAGGAAATTATTTTCAATATCATTTGGCAAATCGTTTCAATTTCTTATAACTGGAGGTACGAATGAATTAAAATACAAAGAGGTTCTGCACTAATGCTTTCAAAATTTTGGAATGAATTTCGTTATAGGATTGTGGAACAAGTTTGCATAAGTAAGAGGGGGCTAAATGATTTTTCATTTTGTAAAACTGGATTAATTTGTGGTTTCTTCTTCTAGTAGCTAAAGTTTCCCGGCCTGTTTCAAGAGTCGGATACTTGTGAGCTTTGTAGCTCCAAAAACTATACGGACAGTTTCAATATTAATATTTTCAACTCTTTGCTTAAGCGTTTTAGATATGTTGTCTCAGATAATGTCGCCGTATTCCAATAAGGGTCTGATAAAACTAACAAATATATGTTTTCTAAAACATTGCGTGATAGTATAAATTTATATTTACGTAATATGAAAATGCTATAATTGGCCTTGGATAAAATATTGTTATATGTCTGTCCTAAGAAAAGTCAGAAGTAAAAGTAATGCCTAAGTGCTTGTGTTGTCAACGTCTTGTATTAATGTTTCGTTCATATAAAGGGCAGGGTGGGATGGTTTTATTGCATTTTAGATATCAACATAGTCTCTGTTTTATTTGGATTAAAAGACACCAACATTTTTTGACCACTCATTTATTTTGTCTAGGTCGTTGTTGAGCATTGTTGCTGCGTCAAAAGGATCATCACCGTTACAGTAGAGAGTTGTGTCGTCTGTAAACAGTCTAATTGTGCTATTTATATCTATGACAATGTCATTAATATATAAGAAATAACATTGGTCCAAGTATTGAACCTTGAGGAACCCCGGCGTTTATATTAAGCCATTCAGAAATGCTGTTCTTTATTGTAACTCTATTCCGACGATTTGAAGAGATACGTGTAGTTTTGAAACCATGGAGCAATTTGTCCGATATGCCGATTGCACGCAATTTTATAAATAAGCCAGTATGGCAAACCCTGTCGAATGCTTTACTAATGTCGCAAAAAATAACCCTCACTTCTTTACCGGAATCTAAACCCTTAACAAAAACCCAGATTGTAGATTAGTGATGATATTATTTTCTGTACGAAACGCATTAAGATATTTAAGAATACAGTTTTCAAAAACTTTACCAAGTATATTGCAGAGAGATATCGGTCTGTAGTTTTTTTACGTCGAATTCCGTTTTATACAACGGGATGACGTTTGCAATTTTCCAGCAATTTGGAAAAGTGCTCTCAGGTAACAGTTTGTTAAATAGCTTTGTTATTGGTATACACAATTCGTTGCTAGCATACTTAAGCAATCGCAGGTTGATATAATCAAGACAACAAGCTTTATATATATCTAAAGAAGATAGAGCTAGTCGAACATTATCAACCGTTAATATAATATTATCAAATTCAAAATTTGATGTACCCGAATCGGTAATGTCTATATTTGAATCGTCAATAATTGATTGCTTACAAAAATATTCGTTTAAAATGTTAACTTTATCATTATCGTCGTCATAAAGTTTACTATTGTAAAGCAAAGCAGGAATAACATTCTTTTTGTTATTATCAATAAACATTCTAGCGATTCGCCACCATGATTTAGAACATATAGCGTTTTCTCGTAAGTTGTTCGCCAGTCGGTTCATATAGTCCTTTTTCGCGTTACGTATCGCGGTGACACATTTCTTATTTCTCTGAAAGAAGCCCAGTGAATACCAGAATTTGTTTTCTTGGCTTTATTGTGTAGCCGTCTACGCTTTCTAATCATTCTTTTATTCCACATTTGACCCAGGGTTTATTGTTTTCTCTTATAGTTACTAATTTATTCGGTATGCATTCGGATGCAATTTGTAAAATGGTATTTGATATCTCAATGGATGATAGCAAAATTTTGTCCCAGTCAGTTTGTAATATTTTTTGTCGATAAAGGACAAAATTTCCATTTTTATATTCCTATACTTTACGAGTGTAGGACGTTTTAGTTGGTTTTTCTATACTTATGATTAAAGATATTGGACAATGATATCGAGTGTTAACATCAACAAAAGTTTCACAAACATCACTATGTTCAACAGAAGTAGTATCATTTACTAAAAACAACTCTATAAGCGAACATGAATGTTCAGTATAATAATGAGTTGGTTCAAGTTGAGTAAGGTTACAATTTGACATTAATTCATGTTTATTACCAGTAGGATTTTAAAACTGATCTACATTAAAATCACCAGTTATAATCATATAATCATACTTACATTCAGAAGCAAGTTCAATAGAATATTCTATTTCTTGCCAAGATGTGTAAGCATCTGGCGGTCGTTAAAAAGAATCAAGTAAAATTACTTTTCCTTTAACAATCATTTCACACCAAAGGCATTCTATATTCTGAACCTGTAGTTCAGGTCTGTGTTTGAAATGTATAGAATCATTTATATAAACAATGACTCCCCGGCCCACTCAGTCTAGCTTCTCTATCAAATCTTGATGGAATTGAGCCAAGTCTCTTAAAAATTAAAACATCATACTGACTAAGTTCAATATTGATTAAATCAATTTTTGGTAGTAAGCTTTGTATATTGGGATGCATAAAAGGAAGATATTTGCTTGACAATTTTTCAACATTCGAGCTTGTATGCGAACTATTTGTGTTTGGGTGTTGGTAATCGTTTGTTGGGCCAGGAGGATTCCTTTCAACGTCGCCTGATCTATACAACATGTTTCTTAAACAGGTGACTGCTAATGCAAGATAAAATATATCGAGTATAATGCGATATATACGAATACATACGGGTAGCTTGATACGATAACGAGTTAACGTAATACATCGCAATATTGAGTATATACTTGTATACTCATTAACAAAAAAAAATCAATACATCTATACACAGTGACTAACAAAGGTAACATCAACACACTATTTGCGTCATTACATAGAAAAAAACGCACTACACACAAAATTATACATGGGTTTATCAAATGTAGATAACAATTTATAACTAACAAAATATTAGGAACAGAAGAAATAATACCGTTCAAAACATTTAAATCGTTTACGATTAAACGAACATGATTTATAGACATGTTGAAGAGGCCAATTCTTGTACGATGGGTAAGTGCTGATACAGGTATTATGTTATACCTGTGGGAAAAGTATAACAAATTACGTACAATTTGGTATCTTTGACTAGTAATAAATCAATATTGTACATTACTATAAACAAAAGAACAAGAACTACGCGCACCCACGTTATAAAGTGAAATATATATATAAAAAGGAAAAACAAACAAGTAAACAATATATTGGTGAAAAATAAACATAACGAAAAAACAAAATAATTGTACAGTAAACTGTGTAAAAGGATAGAACACATTGAGATCGAATTGGAGAACTATTTTGCGTATGCTTAGAATATTCAAAGTCTACATGATAGCATAAGATAGAATCCATGACCGGCAAAAAATACGTAAAGAAATATCATACACGAGTATAGGATGTCCAAGATAATGATGTTTATTTAAATAATAAGCAGAGTAGAATGCAAGTGATTGGGTACTGTCCCTACCAACACGTCTAGTTCTACAATGCTTATTATCTAAACTAAGCAACTAAGATAAGCACAAGACCAACTCCCTCCTTTAAGGGTCTTTAAGGAATCCTTAAAGATCCTTAAAGATGTCCTTAAAGATCCTTAAAGCCTCCTTAAAGACCCCTTTAAGGACCACCATCTTCTTTATCATCATCTAATTTATTTATTTATTTATTTATTTATTTATTTATTTATTTTTATTTATAATCTATACTGCTCCGATTATTATGTACCAGCTCTAAATTGATTCAATGTACAACTTCTTATTTATTTATTTATTTATTTATTTATTTATTAAACTAAAAAAAGTGTAGTTTTGACTATTTATCATTATGGATTTATGCCCATAGGTAATAAACAGATCATGGTTCATAATTGATGATCATCAACATGTCCCCGGTATCTCATCAACAACTTACCTAACTAATTGATAACAGAAGCAAATTCAAACTCATTTTAACCAGACGATAGTATACTCTACCTGAAAAATTTACCGTATGTTATTAATCTCTTTAATTACCTAGATGGATTTGAATTTTAATGGAATCTGATGATTAATCTATGAGTAGTAATGTTAGGGATACTTTAGATACTTTTTACCAATTGTTATTTGTGTGTAAATAAATAAATAAATAAATAAATAAATAAATAAATGAATATTTTTAAAAACTTTAATAAGTATATGAAATATGAGAGAGAGAGAGAGATAGAGAGAGGGACAGAGCGAAGACTTGTACATCATCAGTTTTAAACTACCATTATTTGATATTTCTTATTTCATGACCTTGAAATGTGCATTCATATAATAAATAAATAAATAAATAAATAAATAAATAAATAAATAAATAAATAAATAAATGAAAATAAATAAATAAATAAATAAATAAATAAATAAATAATAAATAAATAATCAAATAAATAAATAAATAAATTATCATATAAATTAATAAATAGATAATCAAATAAATATATAAAATCATATAAATAAATAAATAAATAATCAAATAAATAAATAAACACTCATATAAATAAACAAATAAATAAATAAATAAATAAATAAATAAACCACAATTTCATAGACAAAACTGGTAGATTCATTTGCACTATCTTCTTCATGTAATAATTTCTCGATCGATCCAGTAAAATAACTTGTATTCTCTGATCAAGTTGTTTATGAGAGAGAGAGAGAGAGAGAGAAAGAGAAACTCGGAGCTGAGAGTTGTCTATCGGAACTTTTTCCCACAAGCGAAAACTATAAGCATGATTTTCTAATCATAGAATAGGTCCGCAATTCAAGTTAACGAATTTCGGGCTAATAAAGTTGTGATTTATAATGAAACAATTAAAAGAAAAAAACATTTATATCATCGGCATTTATTTTAAGTTAATTATCGTTTTAATTTGTTTTCTTGTCGAAAATGGGGTTCTCTGTGTGTTTCCGTTTCATTAATAATCCTAGAACTGACAGCCTCAATATAACTAGCAAAATCTTGATCTCACTGTCTTGGTTCACATCTTTAGGGAAAATCTAGTGTGAGAAAACTCGCTTGTCGAATATTGGTTCTAATCTCAATGCACTTCGATTTCTTTCACTATCCTTGAACTTAAAGTCTCTACACAAGACTATACAATTTTGTTACAAACTGACAAAATATTAAACTGGGACAGGCCATAATCTCAGAAAATTGTCAGTTCGCTCAGGTTTTACATTCTTGGCCATTCTAGAATTCTTATTCATTGAATCAAATAATGATATAAGTGAAATAATCTTGACACAGGAATGAAACTCTATACTCTGCTATCCCGTTATCCTGATTATGTTGAGAAAAAAGTAAAAAAGTTTTCTCCAGAAATAAATCAAATGGTGTTGTTCAAACACAAAAAGGTATTAGCAGTCTGCAGATGACGTTGGAATATTGTCATATCTAGGAGAGAAAGAGAGAGAGAGGAGAGAGAATTTGGATTTGCAGTGTCGTGTACTTTTTTCGTTCTGTTTAAAAATAATTCAAAAATGGTAAATCATGCAGTGTCAAATCCAGCGGGATGGAGGTAGGTGGGCGGGGAGGGGGGCACCCCAACATTTGCCCCTGCTTTCCGACTTTTTTCCCTCTCGCTTACCGCAAATGTCAAGCAACCAGTGGATGGACCAGTTAATTAGTGGTACTGATTAATTAATTCGTGTACAGGTAGGTAATTGCAATCAGAGGATGATGTAATGTACCAGTTAGCTGAGGTATGAAAGAATTCAAGTAGTGCTGACCAGTCTTAGGTGATAATGTTATTTACCTGATCACTTAGGCATGAACGAACCCAGTTAGTATTAGTAAATGACGTTAATTAGTATTACTGATTAAGACACTTCTGTCTTGTCAGAAAGCATGAATTTTAAACTGGGCTGTTATCAGTACTTCAAAAATAATTCTTATTCAAGGACAGATTCCATAAAGAGTGATTCCATTAATCATAAATGAATATTGGGACCAAGGGTCAGGGCCCAGAGAGAGAGAGAGAGAGAGAGAGAGAGAGAGAGAGAGAGAGAGCTAATTAGAATGGTACATTTTTAGCACATAAGATTATCTTTTTGTATATTTTTATAGCGCAAAGTCCTATTTTCATATAAAAGTCCCAATTTTTGTACATTTTTTGTACATTTTTTTTATTTTTAATTGGTTTCAATAGATAAATTCCATCTCATTTGACTTTTTATTCTATCCGTCCGTTATTGGCTTTATGGAACAAATCTAAAATGATAAGTGCTATTTTCTGGTAAAAAGGATTCTTGTGTGTTGCACCATTATACTGATTATTTAGTATAATAATGTAATAATTTAATTAATATAATAAAATTAACTTGAATGTTCAGATGGATGTCATATAGATAATTTTAAACAAGTGTGGAAAAAAGGGGAGGAAGGAGACCTTCCACTTCGGTAGCAGCCAGCTCGGTAGAGTGTCGACTGTCCGCTCCAGAAGTGGAAGGTCGCGGGTTTGGTCTCTGGCCGGGTCTGATCCAAAACTTGAAAAAGGGTAGTGACTATTCACTCGGATCCGCTTTTGAGTATGACAATGGTAATATTTTTTTAAACAGTTTTACCAGATTTATAACAGTAGGAAATGTCGCTAGTTCTACTGTTTCAATTTGTAAAGAGTACTATTATTATAATGTTTAACATGTGCACCCCCTTTTCTCTCTCTCTCTCTCTCTCTCTCTCTCTCTCTCTCTCTCTCTCTCTCACCGTGAATTGAATTAATTTCTGAAATTATTTTATTTAACATTCTCACTGTTTCCCTCATAAAACAGTCATTTAAGTTAAATGCGAGATTTTGAAGGATAGATTAAGATTATAACAAATTATCATTAAAACTCGTCCTTCCATTTTGTACAGATTATTAAATGTCGCTGGTACAATATTATAGTTGTTTATCAAACAAGGAAATAAGTATTGGTATTACAACAAAAATGTAACTAAATTATAAAAGACAATTTTAAATAAAATTTACTTAAAATTATTGTTTTAATTTCAAGAATTATTGAAATATTTTAATAAAAAAGCAGTAGTATGATTAAGATTATACAAATAGGAATGGATATCTGATCGATAATTGATCTTTATAAAAGTGATGTTTGCCAGTCAGATAAATAAATGTATTACAGGTAAAGGTTTGATATGCCCGTCTTCCTTTGATCAGAAATCTTAAGTCAGTTAAATTAACCTAAAAATTATTCCTCTCAAGAATGAAAGAGCAAACTATAATAATAATAATAATAATAAATAATAATAATAATAATAATAATAATAATAATAAAATATTTTTTAAATGGAGTAAAACATTTTATTTATATATTTTATTATTAAATCTGAAAGATTTAGAGCTAGTCACGTGATCCTTAGGCTACCGGGTACTAATATAGTTTAAAAATATAAAATGCATATTCATGTCTTCCGTGGCCTAATGGATAAGGATGTAGAGTCAGGAAAGGATGTAATCTGGGGAACTAAGGGTAGTGAGTTCAAGTCCCGCTGCGAGCGAAATTAGATAAGTAAATTTGTAATAAATGATGTTAAATAATGTGTTCTTCTTTATTTGTGATTTCAGGACTACTTGCAAAACAACCAAAATTAGTATAAATTGATAAAGAAAAATGATTAAATAAATAAGTTTATTTTTTATAAATTTACAAATTTTATAAATAAATAAAAAAATAAAATAAAATAAAATAATTTTTTTTTAAATAAAACAATAAAATAAAATAAAACAGTGTAAGAGTATAATAAGTTAAATAATTATATTTAACATCTCATTTATATAAATTTAAAATTAAAAAAATGTAAAGAAATTTGTTTTCTGTGTTTATTAAACGAATCCTTAAAGATCCTTAAAGCCGCCTTAAAGATCCTTAAAATTTCAGTTCCATTAAGGATCTTTAAGGATGTCCTTAAAGAGACCTTAAAGACACATTTAAGGTCCTTAAAGACCCCTTAAAGATCCTTAAAGCCCCATTTAATGAGTCTTTAAGGGGGCTTTAAGGATCCTTAAAGGTGACTTTTCTTCTTGTGAAGGCAAATGTGTAACAGAAAGTAATTCTGAAGATTGTATACATGGCTTTAGTATGCTCAAGATAATGATACTTATTTGAATAACAAGCAGAGTAGAATGCAAGTGATTGGGTACTGTCCCTATCAACAAGTCTAGTTCTACGATGCTTATTATCCAAACTAAGCAACTAATATAAGTCAAATGTGTAACAGAAAATAATTCTGAAGATTGTATACATGGCTATAGTATGCTCAAGATAATGATGCTTATTTGAATAATAAGAAGACAAGAATGCAAGTGATTGGGTACTGTCCCTACCAACAAGTATGGGTCTACAATGCTTTTTATCTAAACTAAGCGACTAAAACACGTGTACTAGAGGAAATACGTGGCAATTGTAAACAAATTTACATAGAATGTTATTTAAATACATTAAATCTTTATGGGAAAAAATCTACAAAAATCTAATAGAGGAAAGCAGTTCTAATTTCTTACGGGATGGGGTCTATAAACAACGGTCATAACTCTTGTTAAACCGGTGGGACCTTAGTGCCATTATCCATTTTTTTATTTTGCTATTTGAAAATAACGTAAATAAATTTTAAAAATTCTTTTAAATGACGGACCTCACTCATGACATAACCTAGTGTGACAAAGTTTGTGAGTTTACTTGCCGATGGTCGTTTTGGTTTTCTCTGAACTAAAGAGGCATCAACAAATAACTATTGCGATGTCCTTATAGTCTCGATGTAAATAAAATATTCTTAACTTGAATATTGCATTTCGTGAAATCAAACCTTGCTTTAAAGTACGATTCAATTCATAATCATTCTATTAGAGGAAGTGTTCCTTATTCTCGATGCCTGTTGCCTGCCGAGCTCCTGTACAGTATAATATGAGCTACCCTGTACAGTAAAATATAAGCTACCTGTACAGCAACAGAAAAGCATGCAGCCTAATAAATTTTTTTTCTCCAATCATATAAACACTGTAACAAGTCACAATTACTTTTTAACATAGCTCGCTAACTGTCGGCGTCGTGGTATTAAATACTAAACAAATATAGAGAAAATAAAAAAATATATAGTGAATTCATGAAAATTCCGCTACTATTTAGCGTGTACAACAAACGAATGAATGTCTTAGCTTAATATTTTCATAAAGGTATTGAATAAATCATAAACACATTTATTCAGTGAGATCCATGTCCGTATCAAAAACCGTAAAACAGTTCATATAACAACTATTTTAGATAATCCCACATAGGTTTGACCTAATTGTTTTCATTCGTCGCTTCAGAAAACAGAACTACAGGGGACTGTACAGTTTGACTGAACTTCCGTTCTCACACTGTGCTTTTTATGCTTATGCTGCCACTTAAGATGCTAGCTTGTTTAATCCTTCACTGCATTACAGAATAATTACAGACGTTTCCATCCTATGTCATTCCGCCCAAATAACTTTATTTTCCGCCCCAATCAATTTGTCTGTCCGAAAATTTTTCGCCCCAACTAGATACCTTCCACCCCAATCTGAAAATGTCCTACTAAAGTTCTCAGGTCCTAATACTTCAAAAGTTCCAATGATTTTAACAATAATAAGAGATTTTAAAAGCCAAATTTATTGAATAAATAAGCCTATTTATTTGGCGAATAATGCGGTTTAAAAAAAATCATGAAACGTTGAGAAATATTCTTCATATAAAATAGGTTCGTAACAAAACCGCAGACTTGAAATTTATTTCAGTATTTATTATTCCGATTTTGTACATTGTCAGTAAATATTCGCATGGTATTTTTCTACGCATCACATTTATAAAAAGAAAAAGTATGACCAATTGATATTTTGACCTTCACCCTATATAGACAAGCTAGTGTGCTCTTTATACTACTTGGCTACCATTGACCCTCACCTTATATGGACACGTTAGTGCGCTTTTTATAGCACTTGGCTACCGATGACCCTCAACCTATATGGGCAAGTAAGTGTGCTCTTTATACCACTCGGCTACCGATGACCCTCACCTTATATGGACAAACTAGCGTTCTCTTTATACTACTTGGCTACCGTTGACCCTCAAACTATATGGACACGTTAGTGTGCTTTTTATAGCACTTGGCTACCGATGACCTTCGCCCTATATGGACAATCTGGTGCACTTTTTATACCATTCTGCTACACATAACCCCACTCTGTATGGACGAGCAAGTGTTGTCGTGATGTGCCACTCTTATAACAGACCTTGTTAAAAACAGATCGACTTTAAAATATAACTCAAACGATTTCATCGGCTTTTGTAGTGTTTTATTAGACTCAAACTGCTGGTTTCTCACAGATAGAAAACACTTTTTGCCCATACTTTTGGCAAAATAAATCGTACACCAAATAGTCATAATTACTATTCACAGCCATACAATCCTCATCACCCTCAAGGTTGTTTTGCTCGCCATTTTGCCACACTAAAAACGATCCAACATCAGTTTTACTATGCATCCAAATGTATTTTCCTTCTTGATCTACGTCTGATGCTCCAAGATACCACTTAATGTCATGGCAAGCTATAATAATTATAATAATAATAATAATGGTTAGTCACCCTCCTTCGCCCCTTGTTAACGTCTATATGAACTATATATTTTTTTATAAACAGGAGGTGCTTATCCTTCCAGAGTAGCACCTGGTCTCGCTTTCCTGTAGGATACACGTGTTTAACTTACATATTATACCAGTTTTATATTTACAGCACTAGACGACCGTTTCGGAATACAATTCCTCATCAGTAGTGCTTGGACCAAAATTATGAAACCAAAATTATTTTGAAAATGTTAAAAAGATACCCAAAGGACCAAAATATATTTTACCAAATTAAGCTAAGGAAATACTTTGCAAGAGGAAGTATACCTTAGTTTTTGAGAAATTTCAAATTTTAACTTGCAGGAAATTTAGACAATTATAGTTTGCCTAATTTGCCAGTTACAAAGTTTTCACTGTGGTATTGTGGTTTGGACATGTTAAACTTACATTTGGCAAAGTCAATGTACAAACATAAATCACGAGCATAGATATGCTGATCTGGCAAATTCTCATACAGCATAGCAAATAATAAATCAACCAGGGCACTAATACCACAGTCCAAATGTTTGAATTACAGAACCAAACGTGGTTAACGTACATCGTCACCGCCAATGGACTGTTTATGTTGAAAAATTATATATCATGGATGCGAAAAATTGGCCAAACTTGCGAGATTTTATCTGAAGCTTGTACAGGCAAAAAAAAAAAAAAAAAAAAGAATTTAAGCTGAATTTAATTTTGTTCTAAATTCTTAAATTTACGGGTGGGTTGGCAAGTCTGATTCACTGAAAATTAATTTGTCTTGGTCAATTAATAAATCAACCATGGTATCGTTATTGGAATTTGCGGAAATAACAAACACTGATATTGGTTTTAAATGCATTGTGTACTGATTATGTTGAAATACAAATGTATATCTCAGACACAAAATAATGGATCCAAATTTTACCGTAAACAGACAGGTGGAAAAACGAGTTGACTGAATTTCCTCTTTTTTCATTCTAATTTTTATGGTCAGATGTCGACGAACTACAAATTATTTTAGCATGTCCTACGAAAAAATTTTCCAAACTCACATTTGTGTGCTATTTCTCTCAGCGTATTCTCATAAAGTAAATTCTTCCATGAACCCAATTCAATCAAATATCCCCCTTGATCTATGCAATTTTCCTGAAATGGTAAGATAACTGCATATTAAGGAAAGTGAACAAATGAACGCTGATGTTACGCACAGCCTGTACAAACTATGCACTTAGATGGTATTATTCTTAGTCCCACCTTAAGGAGTCTACAGAGAGAGCCATGAAATAATTCAATTATAAATTTAATAATTTTTTGCAGACATTTAATAAACCATGTATCATATATTAAAAATTCAAGTCTACTTCGTGAGTTAAAAAAGAGTTATTCCCCTTGTCTCCTCTGTCTTGTTCTAGCGGCTGCGCGGCCACTCGATATAAAACATATCTTTATGCAAATACATGTAGTTGATAAATAGGCAAACTTTGGTTTAAATTAAGTCTGATGAAGGGGGTTTTAAAAACTCATCAATTACAATGATTTGATCAAGGTAACAGAATTAAATGGGAATTGAATAGAAACAAGTTTCAAAAAATGCAAAATTCCAATGCAATTATACCCTCTAAAATGCGAATTAATTTTTTTTTTTTTTTTTTTTTTTTTTGACTATAAATTGTTTTTAAAAAGATGTATTTTAAAGAAAGCATCGAGGTGTATATTATATCTGAAAATGAAGATACTTTTGTGACTAACTTTTGAGTTGGTTATTGTGACGGAAAACGTGCAAAAATCGGGAAATCCGAAATGGATAGTATTTGAACCGTTTCCGATTTGGACGTAATATTTTTTTATTTTTAGCTTGCCTACAGTTCTGTTTTTGTTTATTAAAGTTACCGCATTTCATTCATTTGATAATTGCCAGTTCTTGTACTCTTTATCAAACATCAGACATTTCAAACCTGGCGCATTGATTAGTTTGAATAAATAATAAATAAGCAATCACTTGTTTTTAAATTGTCGGGATTTTAATGAATGTCGGAGACAGAGTGAAGGTTCTTTCTCTCGGACGATGTTAGAAGTAGGATAATGTACGTTCCAATCGGACTCTGGATTATTTTATTTTATTTATTTATAACCCGCTATTTATTTGGAAAAAATCTCACGTTAGTTGTATTACCCATCTCTTGTTTTTTTCTTCTTTTTTAAGTCAGTGAACTACAATTATTCATTATTTCGGCTGGATTTCAAGTCGCGTGATCGTTTCCGAATCAAGTTCGCTCCGTTTCCCGACTTTGATCTTGTTTAAAATCACGTGACCGCTGTCCGTCGCTATCTTAAGGTACTGTAATATTTTGATAAATAACTTACAGGATTGGTTGGTTGGTTGGTTGATGTTTCTTAACGTCGCAATCAGCATTTTTCAGCTATTTGCGACGAAACTTATAAATTTATCTATAAACAGTTCCGTGTATGCATGTGAAGCCGAGTTTGTTGTATGGTCTGCCTTGTATTAGCGCGCCACAGGTCGAATTGTTTAACGTGCTAGCTCACGGAGTCAGTACAAAGGAATAAATTCAACAGATACCAATAATTCAAAATGGGTTTACCCTTTTTACTTTAAATTGATAAAGCCGTTTTTCCACAAATTTAATTAATGATATTTTTTAAATATTGTTTCGATTCTCAAAATTCTTTCAGATTTATACAATTTTGATTTTTTCGCAAATATGACGTTTAGATTTATTGCAATGACGTTATAAAAATCTATACGAAATAAGGGGTGTTGTTTCAATGGCGGACAGATTGACGCATTTCCGAGCTTGGTTTTTACAGTCACTTTCTTTTGCCAAGTAAGTGTTTTTGAATTACAGTGATTTTTTTCACTTCAGTTAAGATTTTTGTCTCAATAGTTTATTTTTTTAAAATATAGCCTTAATTATATATCCCTGACTCTGATCTTGCATTTTTAAAGTATCATAATTGACTCTTATTTCGGATGATAAGACTTGTCCTTATGCTATTCGAAGTGAGAATGTTTCTAAATCTACTATTCTTTAGTGACTAGGAATACAAAAATAATTAAATTGATAAGTAATATGTATACAAATCATAAAATTAATATGTAGTCATTTTGCATCATATACAATGTCCTTTTAATTGCAATATCCGACCTTGGACGAATCAATGAGTATAACATCAAAATGAATGGCAGTTCAAGTACTATATATTGAAGGGATCTTACAGGATCTTGCGTAAACCTTTCCGCAGCACTGGACCTCACTTCCCATGAAAGTGCACGCGTTAAACCTTAATTGCATAATACGACGTAAGCTTGTTACATTATGCTATATGCTCACCAGTATATATTGCATTATTCAAGTTTTTAAACTGATTCCATAAATGTGATGTTCCGCATGGGGATGTCGCGGGTTTGAACTCCAGCCGGGTCTAATAAGTCTAATAAATAAGTAGTTACACTCGACATTTAAATGAATCGCGGGGTCATTCGATGGCTCGTCTCTTTTCTAAGCACCCTGTATTTCGAAATTGAAAGTCACGGATTCCTTCAAGATAAATTCTGAGCGCTATGCAACGGTCTGCCATTTCACCTATAGGCCGGTGACTCCTACTTAACGTAATAACCCCATTCAATCAATTTATATACCAGTATAGAAAGAAAAAGGTACTAAAATAAATTAATTATGTTACTGTTCCAAATAAGAAGAATTCTGAGAAAAATCTGTTACAGCTGAACCTTTGTCCCAATTTTCAATTAAACAAAACCAGCTAATAAATGCAGGTCCATACCTTCAAACGAAGTACTTTGGTAATATTTTGACTCCAATGATAAACTAACTAACGTACGGTTAAATTGTTATGATATAAATGCTTGTTATTTTATGGTATCAGGTACTGAAACCTGGGTGAACGAGGCCTAAAGGTCTGAGGGTTGATTCTTGTTAAGTTATTAAAAACCAGTTTCTTACGTGTCATTCCGATTTATCAAACAAATGAAGAACTATTTCATATAAATGCGTGTATCATGGAACAATGTTTGATGTTAAAAGAAATAAATGAAATGTCATGAAATTTATATAACTTATAACAAATATACCAATCAATGTTCAAATCACAATTCTAAAGCAAACTTAAAACTGAAAAAAAATCTGAAATTAAGTTTACACGTGAATTTTTTCCCAAAGTGGCACACAGACCGGTTGTTTTGGAAAGGTAACACCTCGCCTACCTTGCTACACCCGCCATGTGTGTAAATAAAACTGGGAAAAAGGAAATATACCCAGGCTTATTTTGGATACAGAGACATTACTTAAAATCACGAAGATGTATGATAAAACATATTATCTTGATTTAACTAGAAACTGCTTCATTATCAAATAATAAAAGTGTAAGCATTTAAAATTCTTTTGTTCGAGCATAGTGTCCTTTTTGTAATCAAATTGTAAAAAGCATTCATTTAAAGTACCTGTGCGTGTGTCCATTCCTATTAATATTCGAAAAGATAGCAGGAGTCTCCAAATCTTCTCCATTCTCCACAACCTTTAATATCACAGTAGAGACATGTCAAAAGTTTAACATTGACCTAGGAAAAGGAGTTGAGGTTTTGGCCGTCCAGTTGTCGAGACATGGAGACCTATTCAGTACTTCAACGATACATACAACCGAGGAAGGAGATGAACTAGCACGATACATACAGCCAAGGAATCGAGATGAGTTGGCACGATACATACAGCCGAGGATTCGGGATGTACTGCACAATATATACACCCAACAGATCGTTGTGAGGTGCCACGATACATACAGCCGAAAATCGGGATGAGCTGACACGATACATACATCCGAGGGACGGGGTGAGCTGCCACGATGCATAGAGCCGAGGAATCCGGATGAGCTGGTACCATACATACAGCCGATGGATCGAGATGATCAGCTGGCGGCACGAATCATACAGCGAGGACGGTTGAGTTGCCATGATGCATACAGCCGAGGAACAGAGATGAGCTGGCACGATACATATAGCCAAGGGATCGGGATTAGCTGCCACAATATATACAGCCGGGGGATCGAGATGAAGCTGCCACGATACATAAAGCCGAGGGATCAAGATGAGCTTGCCATGATACATACAGCCGAGGAATCCGGATGAGCTGCCATGATATATACAGCCGGGGGATCGAGATGAGCTGGCAAGATACATACAATCGGTGGACCGGGATGAGCTGACACGATAAATACAGCTGAGATCGAGATGAGCTGGTACGATACATACAGCCGAGGGATCGAGATGAGCTGCCATGATACATACAGCCGAGGAATTGGATGAGCTGCACGATACATACAACTGATGGACCGGGATGAGCTGGCACGATACATACAGTTGAGAGATCGAGATGAGCTGGCAAGATACATACAACCGTGGGACCGGGATGAGCTGGCAAGATACATACAGCAGAGGGACCTGGGTGAGCTTGCAAGACACATACAGCCGAGGGATCAGGTTGAGTTGCCACCATACATACAGCCGAAGGATCGTGATTAGCTGCCACGATTCATACAGCCGAGGGATCGGAATGAGCTGCCACGTAACATACAGCCGAGGGATCGGGATGAGCTGGCACGATACAACAGCCGAGTGATCAGGTTGAGCTGGCACGATACATACAGCCGAGGGACCGGGTTGAGCTGCCATGATACATACAGCCGAGGGATCGAGATGAGCTGGAAAGATACATACAACAGAGGGATCGGGTTGGGTGCCACGATAACATACAGCCGAGACACCAAGATGAGCTGGCACGTTATATACAGCTGAAGGGTCGGGTTGAGCTGCAACGATACATACAGCTGAGAGATCGAGATGAGCTGGCAAGATACATACAGCCTAGGGACCGGGATGAGCTGGCAAGATACATACAGCCGAGGGACCGGGTTGTACTGCCATGATACATTCAGCCGAGGGACAAAGATGAGCTGGCAAGATACATACAGCCGAGGGATCGAGATGAGCTGCCACGATACATAATACCGCGGGTTGGAGTTAAGTTGAGTAATGGTGTTAAACGTCCTAGTCAAGAATATTTCACTTATGTCGAGACATCGCCAGCTTTAGGCGAAGTTGCAGAAATCTTTATCGTGCAAAGCCAATCCTGACACGGGGTCTCGTTTATTTTAAGTTCCCGAGGGAAGGGATGAATGGCACTAAGTCGTAAGCTTATTGTTTAACTTTTGACGAATCTTTACTTGTAGCGTTTTTAATAATTAAGACAACTCAGAAAAATTCCTGTATTGTCAATGGAGTTGAATACCAATATTGTACAGTACAAACCTGTAGAAAGTTTCACAATGAGCCAACCAGTCGAGCTCGGTGGCCAACATATAGAAAGCTTTTTATTATAATTCATATTATTCGAAGTTATTTGATTCACCTAATCATGGAATCACGTAACATCTCCCAATACTCACTGCGAACTGTAGAGGTCTAAAGGATTATGAAAAGCGTAGGGATGTATTGAACTTCCTAAGTTCAAATCCTATAATATATACTATTACAAGAAACTCATTTGGTAGACAATTTACATTGGGTAGTAAGATCATAATGGGGTGGAGAAATTATTCTAATTCAGTTACAACAAACTCAAGAGGGTAGGCATTTTGTTTAATAATAACTTTGAGCAGAATATACACCAAATTAAAAAAGATAATAATGGGAATTATATTACTGTATTGATAAGTAATAAGATGGGAGTAAAACTGATTAAAATGTTTGCTCCAAATAAGGATAACTCACAATTTTTTTCAAACATAGTAAAATTCTCCAAGATTTTGAAAATGAATATTACATGTATATCATAAATGGTGATTTTTTATGTTCAGAATCAAGAACTGGACACCTTTGGTTACCTTCATCACAATAATCGAAAGTAAGAGATGTTCTCATAAATATGAAAGAATAATTTAATCTCATAGACCCTTTTAGAGAATTATATCCAAAGGAAAGAAAATATACTTGGCGAAAAAAACAACCATTAAATAAGGGAGACTCGACTTTTTCCTTTTATCAGAAAATTTTATGTCCAAAGTCATAGACGTCAAAACCAACCCTAGTTATAGGTCTGACCATTCATCTGTCTCCTTATCATTAAAATTAAATGATTTTGTTAAAGGTAGAGGTCTTTGGAAGTTCAATAATTCCCTACTAGCAGATAAAAACTATATAGATATAGTAAAAAATGTATAAAAGATATAAAATACAATATGTAGTTCCTGTTTATAACATAGAAAACAAAAATGAAATAAGTAATGATGATATTCAATTTACTATTACGGATCAATAGTTTTTGGAAACTGCTTTGCTTGAAATTAGGGAAAAACCATACCATACTCATCTTACTACAAAAAATGTCTATCCAAAAAGAGAAACAGATGATTGATAGAATTACTAGACTAGAAAGTAACCCCTTATCAAATTTTAATGAAATTAATAATAAAAATAATGATTTAGAGGAATTACGTAAAGAAAAAATGAAAGGGATTATGTTAAGGTCCAAAGCAAGGTGGATAGAGGAAGGTGAAAAACCAACACAGTATTTTTGTAGTCTAGAATTCAGACATTTTGTCAGTAAAATAATTCCGAAAGTTGTAAAATGACAACTCTATAATTACTGATCAAAAAGAAATCTAGTAGAAACAAAGCAATATTACTTCAATCTTTACAATAGAAATAATGATGAGTATGGTATGGATCTCAAGGGTATACTTAAAGGTATCAAAGATATGAATATTTTAAATGAAGATCAAAGCAAGTTTAGAGGGGGAATTAACAAACCGAAATTCATAATGTTTTCCAAAAAATGAAAATTTGAAAAGTCCCGATTCAGATGGTTTTACATCTGAATTCTTTAATTTTTTTATAATGACTCAGTAAGTCTTTAAGACGTTCATTAAATGAGGGATTTCAAACTGGAAAATGTCAATTACACAACGTCAGGGTATTATAACATGTTTACCGAAAGGGGACAAGCCTAGGCAGTTTCTAAAAAATTGGCGCCCATTATCGCTGTTGAATGTTGTATATAAAATAGCATCTAGCTGTATAGCTGTAAGATTAAAAAGGATTTTCCCATTTATTATTTCAGAAGACCAGACAGGATTTATCAGTGGCAGATATATAGGTGAAAACACTAGACTAATTTATGACTTAATGCAATATACAGAAGAAAAAATTATATTCCAGGTCTACTTTTAATTTGATTTTGAAAAGGCCTTTGATTCAGTTTCTTGGTCTTATATTGATAAAGTGCTACACTTTTTCAATTTCATCGAATCCTTTATAAAATGGATTAAAATATTCCGACAGAAGTTATGTCAGCAGTTCTACAAAGTGGAATTTTTCAGAATTTTTTAGTATAACAGAGGTTGCGTCAAGGGGGCCTATTTCACCCTACATTTTCTTAATGTGTGCTTAGAACCTGTCTGTTCTTACTAAAAATAATAAAAATATCAAAGGTATTAAAATTGGTGATGAAGAATTTAAACTGTAACTTGGCAGATGAGACTACTGGCATACTTGATGGAACAGAGTCACCACTTCAAGAACTTTACATGTCTTAGATGACTTTGCATTGCTTTCTGGTTTAAAATTAATAATAATAAAACAAGAGCAGTGTGGATTGGATGTAATAAATATAATGGTGAAACTTTTAATCATTGGTTTAAATTAGATTGGAACAAAGGTTCATTTACATTGCTTAGAGTAAATTTTTCTGTTGATTTAGACAGAATGACAAATTTTAATTATGATAAGAAATTACAAGACATTGAAAAAAGCCTAAAACAATGGTCAAAAAGAATTTTAACTCCTTAAGGTAGAATAACGGTTTTGAAAACATTGATAATTTCTAAATTAAACCATCTATTTATTGCTATTCCAAATCCACCACAGGAAGTAATAGCAAAACTGAATAAGATGTTTTATAACTTTATTTGGCAACATAAAAATGATCGCATAAAAAGAGAGTTAATGTCACAGAGCTATAAAAAAGGAGTCTTAAAAATGATAGACATCAAACATTTTATAGCATCACTCAAAATAATATGAATTAGGCGACTACTTCAAATTGAATCTATATACAAAAAATTATTTGAGATTTCATATTCTAAGATTGACAATTTCTTAAAGAATGGAGATGATTATTTAATAAAATAAAACGAAATTCTAATAATTGTTTTTGGAATAATGTTTTTATGCTTGGAATTCTCTGTCTATGAGACAAAAATGATGTTAAAGATGTAAGTATCTGGTACAATAAGGATATCTGTATAAATAATAGTCCGGTATTCTTCAAGTCTTGGGCTGACAGTGGCATATATTTCATAAAAGATTTACTTAATGAAGATGGAAATTTAATTTCATATAGAGAATTTCCTAGAAGGTATGTTTCTCTCAGGACAAACTTTGTTGAATATCTTGGTATAAAGTCCACCATTGAATCATATATTAAAACACTGAATTTACAAAACCAACCAGTGAATTTAATGCAAGTTGATATGCCATATTTTTTCAGAATAGTTTTTAAAGTGAAAAAGGGAGTAAGGACTTTTACAATGTTTTTAATAATAACAATCCAACTGTCATAAGTCAAGAAAGATGGAAATCCATTCTAGATCTAGATATTAACTGGAAATTGCTATATATTACCCCCTTTAAAAGTTGTAGAAATACCAAATTATAATGGTCTCAATATAGGATAAACCAAAGAATAATTTCTACAAGTGATTATTTGTTCAAAATTAAACTAAGAGATAATAATCTTTGTACCTTCTGTAACAATACAACTGAAAAATGAAGCATCCGTTTTGGTATGTTCTACTTTTAACTATGAGACATTACATATATAAGTGCAGAATTGATAAAAGAAACTACCAAATTTAAATACATGGAAAATGAATCTTAAATATCAGCTTGATATTGAAAAGTTCATCGCAATAAAACATAATCTGTATGCCAAATTTCAGGACTGGGTAACTCGAAGCAATCTTAAATATGATTTGTAAGTAGTTGTTACGACGATCGTAAGTTTATACTGCGACAAATTTACACGGGTAACTCGAAACGTACTTAACGCGTACTTACGATCACGGTTTACTTGTAGAGTTACGAATTCGTTTCGTTATAATATTCTGCAATATACAACGTGTTTCTTTTACTTCTTTGTAGTTTCTTCTAATGTTCGGTTACCCCGTTATTACTTTAGACAGTAGAACTTACAAAATAACTAAATGTCTAACAGTCAAAAGAAAAACGGCAAAGTCACTAACTAAAAAGCAACTGCTTCGAACAGGGTAAAAAAGTAACACTGGATTACGAAGTGGGCCTGTTGAATTTTAAAAACGTTAACTCCATAAAATTCAATATATGAAAATGAACTATTATGTATGTAGTAGTTTGAAAACACAACGTACACTGAAATAGGGAAATTTTCAGGGTGAAATTAAATTATAGTTCCCATCGGATCACATTCTTTACGAAAAAATCCTGCACTTGTCTATGTTTTAACATTTTTGCATTTAGGTTCATTGATACTTCCAATGCAAAAATCTCTCTCTCTCTCTCTCTCTCTCTCTCTCTCTCTCTCTCTCTCTCTCTCAATATCGGGATCTAAAAGAAATATTGAAATGAGCATGGAAGTTAGGCTGGTTCATTTTCGAATAGGAAAAGTATGGTATATAGAATACATGTAGATACGTTTGTTTAATTTAATTGTGAATTTTTATAACATTGTGACATTCCGTTGTTTTCTTTATCCTATTTTGATTAAACAATTATTCTTAATAACAAAATACGTGTCATAAAACAATAAGCAAGTTTCAAATTGGAAAATCCTTGAAGCAAATTCGTCGATTTTTTTTTAAATGTTAAATAAATTATACAGTTTCTGTAGTTTTCAAGAAAGCATGCTTCGCGCAGAGTGTCATACACAAGTTACTTTGTTAAATATGATGGAAAGAAAATGCACATAGACATAGGATCATTTTGATTTAAGGTGCTAAAATAGCAGTATTCAACATGAAATGGTTAAATTCTGCTGTGAAAAAAAATATCCATAAAAAGAATTACTAACAAACAATTCTGACGGAGTATGAAATGCTACACGTGTAGATTTTATGTCATTTACAAATATTAATCTTATTTTCTATAAAGATTACGACCCAAGACACACACACACACACACTCTCTCTCTCTCTCTCTCTCTCTCTCTCTCTCTCTCTCTCTCTCTCTCTCTCAATTATATAATATTAAATAATTCAAGGTAACACAAATGGTTACGGTTTTAATCATTAGCTGAGAACTATTCCGATTAAATTTTAATTTGATAATTATTATCATAATATCATTTATGATCATAATTTGAAAGAAACCATTGTTGTTTTAAAAACACAATCACTTTAATGTTTATTTTTTTATTGCTTTTTATCAACATGATCAAAAAAAACTTTCATTGATGTTGTCAAAATGAAATAATAACTAGAACACATGCAATTAATGTGTAAATCTCTTGTTTGAATGTGCAATGTTACGCTAAGTATAGTCTAAGGGAGGTATTCCGCTGTTGTGAAGTTAAGTACACGTTACGATGACTGCCTCACTTACGATTGTTTCGAGTTACCCGATTTTATTCTACGAGTTTCGTAAGTATATGTTAAGTATTCGTAACTGTTAAGAGAGCTTCGAATTACCTACCCCTGGAATTTTGGGACCCATGGATAAATATCTTTGATGAATGACTCAATGTCTCCATCTTGTGTGACTGTAGTTTTAGTACTGTAGAAAAAAGTTACATCATCATCTATAGTATACATGTATGTTTTATAATTCTTAAAACTAAACCTGTATAAATATGTTTATAATTACAATATGTATCTGAATTTCATAGGGGTTGACACATGCACCTTGCACACACACACACACACACACACACACACACACACACACACACACACACACTTTAATAAACACTATAATAAACCAAAACCCAGACAAAACTGAAAAGGAATGTATATTAAAAGTTTGTAAATTCTAAAAAAATGATATAACTATGAATATTGGAAACAAAACCCTATATTTTTTATTTACTTAGTCACTGATGAAGGGATTAATCTAGCTTGACTTTACTAACTGTTCATCCGATATTTTTAAAAATCTCATATCTTTATAACCTTTCTATAAATGATTGTATTGCGATTTTTTTCAAATACTATATTGAACCTACTCTCAAAAGCTTAAGCAATACTCATTTAATAGTTACTTGAATAAGACCCCTCGCAATAATCAGATATGTGCCTACAAATACTAGATTAATCCCTAGAATCCCCAAATATATATATATATATATATATATAATATTTGGGGATTCTTTTATGTATGTTAAGTTGACCTTTTGTTATCCGGCAAGTGAACCCAGCGGCCCCAACCCTGGCACTTGACCATCCCGTATTTAACATCTGGGACAATAAAAACAAATTAAAAAAAAAGATATGGGAAGCTAGTGGCTAAAAAGTTGCCTTGAGAAAGATAGCAGGTATCGAAAATATGTCGAGGTATAACTAGAGACAGAAATGACATATCAATTCGGCGCAAATATGTTAGCTTAGTGTTAAACTTTCGACCGGCCTGTGTATTGCAGACTTTTTATTGCCCTAATTAAGCATATAATACTGTCCATTGCAATACATACTTACATACGTACATACATACAAACGTCTTCGATCATTTTTCATGAAAATAAATATCATTAACATTTTCTGACCCTGAAAGACGTATCAGATCAATGCACTAAAATCAAAGTACTGAAAGTACTGATGGTCTGGTTGCTTAGGTTCAGGAACGGTTGAACGATCTTCCCTGACCGAAAATATTGATTTTCTTTTGACATGTGCTACACAAATGTAGCAGGCGGAATGACATTTTAAAAGAGACACAGTAAGCTATTCATATTGATGTAAGTAAAATAGATAATATATAATGTAATACTTACAGTGTTTTGCACCGATACCTAAAACAAAAATAGTAGAGTATGCTATTGAGGAATTCTGAATATAAAGTGTAAAAAATTAAATTATGACCAAAAACCTAAAACTTGGGTAAGAGTAATCCCGAAACAATCTGCAATTCAATTGGTCTGTTCATTACTGCTCGTTTCCTACTTGCCGATTTTTTATTTAATCGAATTGTCATATTTAAAAGAAAGGTATGAACATTTAAAGTTATGTTTTGTAAAATGCCCTGTGCGTAGCCTGAGGTGTAGACCACGATACCAAAGTAAAGTAAACTCCCTTCATAACTGGCAAATTCAGTTAGACACGTGAACTAAGAAAAGGTGACTGGGTGCTGCAGAAGGATGTACGTTAGTGCCTCCTGATAAAGAAGATACACACGTCATGTGTGTTTTTAAAATTTGTCAAAGAAAAGAACATGGAACTAGTAGACGTCAAACAAGTTAATCCCAACTAGGGAAGTGAGACCGGCCAGACACACCGTAAACCAAACTGAGAATAAAAGGAAAGCAGAACATATTAAGTGATATCCAATATCTTTATTGTGGACTTTACTATCCCATTAATTTTACAACCATAATTGTTACGTACCTTTGTAGAAACATGAAGTTACCGCTCCAATCAGCAGAAACCACGTGATGGTAGCCATTTTTACACAGAAAAATGTATCTGAAAATCATTATAATAATGATAATAATAATAATTATATTGAAAAATATGTAAAATGCACTTGTCAATGCAACCTAGACTATATTATAACTATATTGAAAAAATTGAGGACTTTCGTGGAGTAATGGTACTTCAGGTCCTAGTCAGCGGTTTTTCACTTATATCGAAACTGTCAGCTATAGGATCCTGGTGTGAAGTAATGGTGATTCACATCCCAGTCAGGAATGTTTCACTTATATCGATACGGTCAGCTATAGGATCTTGGCGTGAAGTAATGGTGCTTCACATCCAGTCAGGAACTTTTCACTTATATCAAGACGGTCAGCTATAGGATCCTGGCGTGAAGTAATGGTGCTTCACATCCCAGTTAAGAATCTTTCACTTTATCGATACGGTCATGATCAGTCCTATGATGATTGCATGGAGAAACGGTGTTTAATGCCCCAGTAAGAATCTTTCACTAATATTGAGACGATCAACTCTAGGATGCTGACGTGGAGTAATGCTGTTTTTACCTTTTGAATGACAATTGAAATGACAAATTAATCGTTTGCAATTTCCGCAAAGCATAGGAAAAATTAAATGAATAATAATTCATGATGTTACGATTTGATGGCGCTTGTTTTCTCCGAAAACAACCACGTTTTTTCTACCGTCTAAGAATTGATTGTTTCGATATATTTGACAGAATCTCGACTTGGTCGTTGAATACTATTTCTAATTTCACTCATCTTATTGATTCAGAATACTATTGTTATCGATTTTAACCGGTTTTATCATCAATTTGACCAAGAACATATCCGCTTTAATATAAACATTAACAAATATTTTCAGGTATATTGCATAATATAATTATATTATTTATCAGGTATTTTCATATTGGCCCAATTATTGGCCAAGGTGTGTCATATTGGCCCGATGCCGAAAATACCTGATTAATGATAAAATTATTCATTAACATTTCATACTCTCAAAAAATTCATCAGTATCGTCGATTGTTACATCAACAAAACTATGTTCTGGCAAGTGTTGATTGGTATCAGAGAACGTTTTCTAAGTCAGAATCTTTAATTTCTGTCATCATTTCATAGTGAGTTAGGTCCTGCGATAAAACCTTAAGCATACCTTTCATAGAACAAACATGTTTGTCTGACATTCGCTGCACCTCGTTGTTGTCGTCCGATTGTTTGTAAACATACCGTGTCAAAGAAATGCTTACAAGACATGAGAGACGAGCGAGTGAAAATGTTTGGTTTTTTATATTTGCGAAATATTTTATTGATAATATTTTTTTTATCAAACAAAAACAACTTTTCCACATAAAATAAGCATATATTGTCACCGCAAAAAGTTTTAATTTGCACTTACCCCTATTGGATTTTCAGAAGCGCTATATGGTCAGCAATTGTGGTTTTTTAATGAAATGACGTCAGAATATTTGCACGCTCCCATATTGGCTCAGTTTTTTCATATTGGCCCAGTTTATTCATATTGGCTCAGGTAATTTCATATTGGCCCAATTTATCTCATATTGGCCCAGTTTTGTGAATTGATTTGCGAGGCAGATTTTTACGTATTGTATAAATAACACATGTTGTTATTTAATAAATACATATTCAGACCCATAAGACCCTTTTCATTGTGATCAGTTTGAAGAAAATGTCCAAAGAATGGGTTAAAATTTTAAAAAATCAAAAAAGCAAAATCTTCATGTCAATATTCAACAGTCATATCTCTCCATCAAATCGGTAAGAAAATGTTTAAACTAAGAAGCACGTCCTGATGCAAAAGAACAGGTTTAAACTAAGAAATACTCCCTCATGCAAAGTATTTCCTTATTATTAGCTTTTGGTAGAATATATTTTGAAAACGATAATATAAAATTAGCTCTTAGTCGATATTTCGGCTTTACAGCCTTTATCAAGACACAAGATTATTATCTGTTGTCTTGATAAAGGCTGTAAAGCCAAAATATCGACTAAGGGCTACTTTTATATTATCGTTTTCAAAAGCATTCCCCCTCAAGGAATAATGTTAAGAAAATTATATGAATATATTTGATTTTTCAACCCAAAATGTTGGTTACACAATTTTGATCCGATACTACTGGTAAGGAATTGTATTTCGAAACGGCCGTATATAAAACTAACATTGGTATGTAACTTTACAGGAAATTTTGGACTCCTCGGAAGACATGCACAGATGGAGACAAACACTTTGATACCATTAACCTTCAAAAATTCAGAGACAAACACTTTGATACCATTAACCTTCAAATACTCAGAGACAAACACTTTGTTACCACTTACCTTAAAAAACTCAGAGACAAACACTTTGATACCACTAACCTTCAAAGATGCGCACTGCTTGAAAATTCAAACATGTAAACAGTTATATAGTCGGCCGATGAGTGACGGAATCCTTATGTTTCTTCCTGTATCACAGCTGCAATATTGCTTATCTGTAATGTTTTTGAATTATTCAGACGTAACGTATCGCTAGCAACACATAGATTATTTGTAGAGATTAAATATTTCAAAGCTGTATGGCGTAAAGTATACAGGCATGTCCATCGTTTAACACTAGCTAGCGAATAAGTGCATTTAGGACACTCCTTAGCTACATATCTACATCTGTTTTGCCTCGGCCAGGCAGCTTTTTGCCCACTAGGTATCCATACATCAGCCTATCAAAAGTAAATCTTTGACTACTTCGCGTTACCTCGGTGAGTGGCCTACGCATCACGGCATGTTTTATCCGCTGGGCTTCCGAGAAGCGAAGCGGTTTTTAGTCATTGTGTTTTTCACCAGAAAGCTTAACTCTCTCCCCCTTGTAAGTTCTTATTCTGCTCATTTGGTATCTATCCAATTTCGACTGGTCACTCAGCATAATTTGGGAAATCTTGTTATATCGATACTTTCCGAATTCTTCCATATAACGAAAAAGAGAATTATATTTAATATAACAATAAAATTAGGTTAAATTAGAATTGTAATTGTGACAAGCACAATGACGCAAGTCTTCCACTACCTCAACAATATTTACCTATTTATGACTACCAGAAGTACCTAGCGCATTCCTAAAATCATTTAAAGTTCAAATGTGATAATTTTATTCACTTAAAACATTAGCTTTTCAAAAACATCACATAACATAATTTGAAGAACTTACCCAATATTGCATGGCATGTAAAGCTTTTTAAGGAAATACAATATGTAACTCAATCGAAAGTTTTAATCAAAATTGAAGATATTTTTATTTCTATGTTTTTACTACAATTATAAACTAGACACACTCTAGAAGACCATTCTAAGAAATTTGACTCATTGTTCTGATATATATAAATTAACTTAAACATTCTGTAACATCTTTAGTTTATTATCAAACATTATTATCCATACATAGTAGATATAAACTTAAGACACATCAGATATGGATTCCAGTTTTAAGGCATACATTGTATTTTTTATTTCAAAAGTTAAATGAAACAACTATCCAAAAGATGTTGGATTTGATTGGTCAATTTTTTAACAAAGAGGGGCAGTGTGCTAACTTTGATATGTTGAGATCCCAACCCCTAAACTATATATATTCTTGTTCTGTATTAGAAGTTGAAAAGAGTGATACTAAAGAAAATACCATATGGTCGTTCCTGATGGAGGGTGGGGACGGGCGGGGCTTGGTACTAACTTAAAATGGTTGATATCCCCACCGTGAAACTATATATTTTCCGGTTCTGTTTTAAAAGTTGTATACAGTGATACTGCAGAAATACCAATGACGTTATTCCAGGGGAGGGCGGGGACAAGCGTGACTGGGTATTAAATTTTGATCAGTTGAGAACCCCACACCTAACATACATATTTTCTTATTCTTTATGTAGGTAGGTATAGGTACAAACTTTGAGATCCCCACCCTCAAACTATAGTTTTATTCATGGGATGGTTGCTAGCATTTTTGATAAGAATTAAAACAATAAGCATGAATTTTCATTGTCAAGGATACTTAAGTAATCACTGATTCAAGTCTAAAAGCTCTCAAGCTAAATCTTTTTTATAAGCAACACTAATGGTCAGTTATCCCTGGGGCATGATTCATTATTCAATTTGATAGAACCTGCATTTAGTGATCAATATGACATTTCATGTGTAAATGCTTGGATTAATTAAAAATCAACACATCATTAGCTCATCAAAACAACAGGTTGTGAAATTGGGTATAGGTGATGTCAATCAACTTTGCCTATTGTTTGAATTTTAACCAGTTGGATTCATGTACTACTCTTCTTTAATTTGACAGCAAGACAATATTTTTTTAGAATAAAATTTCGGAGAGAGAGACCATACATAGACACGCTTGCTTCAAGTATACATTCTAGTTGACCAATAAGGTTACATCTCTTGAATCTTTATTTCATTTCAACCTTGAAGTAATAAAACTGGTTATTTCTAATAATATGAGTTTTGAACACAGGGTTTATTATTATTATTATTATTATTATTATTATTATTATTATTATTATTATTATTCCTCTTCTTCTTCTTCCGGCCATGAACTTGTCCTACCATTTTCTCAAAGACCGTTGGTCCAATCTTAACCAATCTTCAAAAGACGGTTGATCCCCATCCCCTTCCCAAAAGCGCATGCCAAAATGCCCATGGGTTTATTAGGGGAGGGGCAGGAGGGTGGGGTCTTAAAACAATAATGATCAATTTTGCCATTTATACTTTATTTTGTACTATAAAACAATATATATTCATGATTGGTGTCTCAAGATGCACAAGTCTATATCACAAAATTTCCCCGGGCGTATCAGGGAGAGGTGGGGATGGGCGGGGCAGTGTCCTAACTTTTAAACGGTTGAGATCCTTAAACACAAACTATATATTTTCTGGTTCCACATGCAAAGTTTAATAGATTGATACTAAAGAAAATCACATTGGGCCATTACTGATAGAGGGTGGGTGGGCGGGGCTTTGTACTAACTTTTATATGGTTGATATCCCCACCATGAAACTATACATTTTCCGGTTCTGTTTTAAAAGCTGAATAAAGTCATATTGCAGAAATACCAATGACGTTATTCTAGAGGAGGGTTAGGACAGGCGAGGCTGTGTACTTACTTTTAATCAGTTAAGATCCCCATCCCTAACATATATATTTTCTTATTCTTTATGAAAAGTTGAATAGATTGATACTAAAGTAAACCCGTATGGTCATTTCAATAGGAGGAGCTCTCAAGCTAAATTTGTTTTATAAGCAACACTAATGTCCAGTTATCCCTGGGGCATGATTTATTATTTAAATCGATAGAGTAGCGGCATTTAGTTATCAATATGACATTACATGGGTAAATGCTTGGATTAATTTAAGTAATCTTTAGTATCATTCTTTTCAACTTAAATACAGAACAAGACTTTATATAGTTTAGGGGTTGGGATCTTAACCCTTTCAAAGTTAGCACACTGTCCCGCCCATCCCTACTCTTCACTGATACCCCCAGACCTAGGCATCTTGAGACACTGATCATGAACATATATTGTTTTATAGTACAAAATAAAGTATAAATGGCAAAATTGATCATTATTGTTTTAAGACCCCACCCTCCTGCCCCTCCCCTAATGACCCCATGGCCATTTTGGCATGGCCTCTGGAAAAGGGGATGGGGATCAACCTTCAGGTGAAGTTAAGTTAAGCTTGGACCAACGGTCTTTGAGAAATTAGTGGGACAAGTTCATGCCAAGAAGATGAAGAAGAGGAATAATTATAATAACGAGTATTATTTTAATGATGAATACATCATTACAAATTAGGCGCCCAAACGAATAAAAAACAAACCTTGTATTCAGAACTCATATTAGGAGGACAAGTACTTTTGTCGCTTTTTTCCATGTCTATGGCAACGGCTGCCATTTTGAAAATTTTAAACCTTTTATTACGTTCTACATACAATAGAAGAAATGCAGAGAAACCAAATGACTTTTTGCCATTGTTTAAAGGACAACAAAAATATGATCACTGAACATAATTTACAAAATGTATCATTTATTCATTTACATGGTATTACATTATTGTAAACATGTACTTAGTTAACCCTTTTTTCTATCAAATTCTAGGTTTCCAAACTTAAAAATTTGTTAATCAAATAGTAATACTTATTTTAATCCCAGCATGCATTATTAGAAATTTTAAACTTGTAATATTCTTTTTATTTTAATATTGAATTTTATATATAGAAGTAGTACATTAATCCAATTGGTTGAAATTCAAACAATAGGCAAAGTTGATTGACATCACCTATAACCAATATCACAACCTGTTGTTTTGATGAGCAAATGATGTGTTGATTTTAAATTAATCCAAGCATTTACCCATGTCATGTCATATTAATAACTAAATGCAGCTACTCTATTGAACCGAATAATAAATCATGTCTCAGGGATAACTGATCATTATTATTGCTTATAAAAATATTTAGCTTGAGAGCTTTTAGACATGGATCAGTGATTTCTTAAGTATCCTTGACAATGAAAATTCATGCTTATTGTTTTAATTCTGAAACAAAATGATAGCAACCATCCCATGAAGAAAACTATAGTTTGAGGGTTGGGATCTCAAAGTTGTGATTCGGGCATGGATTAGTATGTTTGATTTTGATTCGTACCTAGACCTACCTGTCCCCATCAAAACAATAGGTTGTGATATTAGGTATGGGTGGTGTCAATCAATTTTTCCTATCGTTTGAATTTCAACCAATTGGATTCATGTACTGCTTCTACTTTCATTTGACAGCAAGATAATAATGTTTTAGAATACAATTTCAGAGAGAGACCATACATAGACACGCTTGTTCCAAGTATACATTCTAGTTGGCCAATAAGGTTACATCTCTTGAATCTTTCTTTCATTTAAACTTGAAGTAAAAAAAACTGTTAATTTCTAATATGTGTTCTGAATACAGGGTTTGACTTTTATTCGTTTGGGCGCCTTATTTGTACTGATACATCCATCATTACATTTATACTCGTTATATTTACTTTCGTTATTGCGTATAACAAGCTGTTTATATTTAGGTTATAATTCGTTTCACTCAAACGAACATAAAACATTTATTTAAAAACACTGAAAATTGCAATATCGTAGTTGTATGTAAAGAATTTGTCATTGGGTTTCCAGGTATTGATGTTTACATGAGGTGACATTCAAAATAGTGTCACATCAAAAGTCAAGGTTTTGATCTAGTTTTTTTTCCTTTGTACTTATGATACCATTTTAGCTATTTTTATATATTTCAGTATATATATCAGTTATTACGTATAACAAGCTGTTTATATTTTGGTTCTAATTCGTTTCACTCAAATGAACATAAAACATTTATTAAAATAAAAATTATAGATAGGGATTAAAGGGCTTTTCGGGGGTCTTTACCTATAATTTTACCTATGAAATAGCTGTATTTAACGTAATAAATAAATATTAAAAACAAAATTGAAATAAAAGTAACATTTAAAACAATTAACAACAAAACTATCCTCATCTTTATTAAAGTAAAGGGAAACCATTTAAATAATAATTATCAAATACGCAAATATTATGATTTTATATACTGATATAAACGCTTAAGAGAATTTTATGAAATGTGATTTTAACATTACAACGCATTATGTATTTTGAACAAATATTAACGCCCTTTTGAAAAATTTGTCATTCATTGTTTATTTTTTTTAATAATTGGTGAAAATAAAATTTCAATTTAGTCGTAAGAAGCGTTGAATTTTTAAATTGTGATATTTGTGTTTTTGAAGGCACACTGTTTCAACACACCAAAGATTATATTCCAATTAACCTTTTTATAAACTTTTTTCATTCCAATGGTGAAACACTCACTAGAAAGTAGGTTAATTAAAATGAAACTGGAACTTACCCTGTATCTCATCCTATTAACTGTAACACATAAAACTTTTTAAAAACATGCATGCTGAGATTTGCTAAGGAAAAAGCACGTACCAGATATAATTTTAAAACTTCAATCAATAAGGGAAAAAGTGTGAAAACTATGAAAGAATAAAAGCATATGATTATACACTATATGCTCCGGCATATTTTATTTTTTATCCATTTTATTTCATATTCTATATAGATCTATTTATTCAAAGAGGTTTTTTAAGTTTTTTTTCAATTTTTTTTTATTAAACTTAAAAAAAGATATATTTTAAATTCAAAATTTAAATATGCTGAATTCAATAGTCAACATTTATCACCTAGGTAAATAAATAAATAAAGAAATAATTAAATAAATTAATAAATTTTAATGGATCCGTTTCACTTTGTATTTACTTTATTGCAAAATAGTGTTATTTGATAATTTGTGCCTAGTATGTTTAATTGTTTAAATCTAATTATAATATGAATAATATTTATCATTTATATTACTTATTGGGGTTTTAGTTGATTTCTACGTTAAGTATGCATAAGATTTCTAATATTTATACAGAAATGAGAATTTGCTATTGCTTTCATGTTATTTAAATTAAAACAGTTTACATGTAACATGTTGAAATTTAAGTCCCTCCAGAAGGCCTCTTAATCCCTAAACTAGTTACTTGTTTGTTTTAATCGAGTAGGCGTTCGGAGAATAAACCAAATGAACAACAACACTCATTTTGGGTGGTGCCACTAACTAAACAGCAACAGCGCAACCATCTATAGCTTGATATAATTAAAACTTCACAAAAAAACAAAAAATTTATTCACACGCGATGATGCCATCCTGTTGATCCTCTATATTAATCTACAAAAACATAAAAATAATAATAATTCATTAATTTATATATATATATATATATATATATATATATATATATATATATATATATAACATATATATATATATATAACCTGCTCCTTGAGAAGTTATAGCTCGAATGACAACACCTCATATAACTATTCATATCATCTACTTCGTACAACCCGTGAAATTATTCACGCATACACAACCGGTTATCATCTAATACACCCTTATAGTATATATTTGACAGCCCATACATCCCGTAACTCGCTAAGATATACCTTTTATAAATAAATATGATATCAACTGAAGACTGACAACTGATTACAAATTTACACCCAGACCTATGACCTAATATTACTGACCCATGAAAATAAAAAACAAAAAATGACCAATCAAATCAGTTTTTACATAATGAAACAAGTGCTAAGACAGACAACACTTGCAAACCTAAACAACACACATGTATAGGAATTATATGCAAGACTTACCTGAAGCATACCATACTGTGTCATATAATATTTACAGTCATCTTTATTCCGTATGTATTAAATCAAAAAGAAACATACTAATCCATGTCTGGATCAGAATCCAGAAGCAAAGTAAAAACTTTGGAACTGACAAGCCAGGTTAGACACGTGAACTTCCACCAGGGAAGTGAGGCCGGGTGATTTGGAAGGGAAATCATATCCTGTTTAGCTAGCTATACCCGCCACGTGTGTAATCCAAAATGTGTAAAAGGAACATGGAACTATGGGACGTCAAATACATGTATTTATGTAATGAATTTAATACTTACCTTAAATACCAATTTAAGAAAATAATTACAAATAAGTAATATAAATAAAACAAAAAAACATTTCACATACTAATTATATACAAATATCCACACTGCTACAAACTCCCCTTTTTAGAAAAAATGTTGTTCTCAACATTTTGATCCAAATTATTATCCAACAAAATATCCAGAAGCGATTGTGCTTTTTTTTTATCCTGTACATGATAAAACTCTACTAATTCCTTCAGAAAATTGACTTTTTTCGAATTTTCTAGATCTACGAAGTTGAACCGGTGGTTTCTGTTTAGAATTGCTCCTGTTCAGTATTCTGAACTGTATCCGATCTTGTTGCTGTAACTGATTCGGTGACAACTACTTCTTTTGTACTGGTTCCCTGTTTATCTTCATATTTTAATTACTTTTAGCAACAGTCATACGAGGAGCTTCTGACCTAACTATCGAAATACTAGTACATTTAGACACCTTCACCAATACTAGACTGTTGATTGTCTCTATCTGAATTTGTAAGCTCCACCTCAGCAATTGTGCCAAAATTGTCTGTTATCTTCAGCTACCGTTCTAGCTGCTGCTATCTATATTTCCTCTTCCTTTGAATCAGAATCTTTCTGATAAACTTTCATCTTTATTTTCTACTTCTGGTTTATGTTGTTTGTGTCTTGGTATTGGTTTTGGTTTTGTCACATTTTGGTTTGCCTTGATTTGTTAATGTCTTCTCCAAGATATTATCTCGTATGTAAACTGATTCTATGAGCTTTCATCTTTATTTTCTTCTTCTGGTTTATGTTGTTTCTGTCTTGGTCTTGGTTTTGACACACTTTGGTTTGTCTTGATTTTTAATGTTTTCTCCGAGATATTATCTAGTATATGAACTGATTCTATGGGTAAAAGGTGATTACGGTGTATTATACTAGATTTTACAATTTACCTGCTCTTTATATTGTGTAAACTGGAATATTATTTTTTGTTTATTATGTCACAATATAAACATCTTCCTCTCATTTATTAAACACCTTATGTTTACCATCAAATGTCATAATAATACTCTGTCTCCTAATTGTAATGTTGGGTGCCTTACTTTCTTAACATAATGCTATGCTTGTTTACGTCTAGCCTGCTTTGTTGTCTTAGCTGCTGGTTCATATCATGCTTTAAGTCTAGTTTGTAGATCTTTTGCAATTTTTGTAGTTGATTTGGCAGCACTGTTATTGTTTATCCCAGTGCTATATTCAGTGGTAACCTTGGATGCCTTCCAAACATTAACAAATTGGTTGAATGTCCTGCAATAATTATTTCATATTGCATATTGCTACATAACTTTAAAATGGCGGGTGTAGCTAGCTAAACAGGAGGTGCTTACCCTTTCGGAGCACCGGCCTCACTTCCCTGGTGGAAGTTCACGTGTATAACCTAACTTGTCAGTTTCAAAGTTTTTACTTTGCAACAGGAATGTAATTCGGATATGGATTAGTATGTTTGTTTTTGATTATTACTACTGGGTCGGTGTCTCTGCTGGTGAAATTTTCCCCGAGGATACTATTAGACCAGTCTTATCTATTATGCAGCACACACAAAATGACATTAGAGAGCCTGAGACGTCTCGCTCTATTAAAAGGTCTCTTGCTAGTACTACGGGCACTAGACTAGCAGTTAATATTGGTGCCCCAAGGATTATCCTTCAGGATATTATCAAAACGTCATATGTTGCCAGTTCCGATCATCGTTACCTCTATAAAGATTCACAAGACACTTTCAAACAAATAAAAAAGTCAACAATTAAACTTTCAGATATTTTAATTATGATGACAATTTAACTTACTGCACCGTTACAACTTGTAAATAAAAAAAACTGCAAAACCTTCCAATGTTGTATATGGAATGGAGTGCAATTTATGTAGACTCATATATGTGGGTGATACCAAAGGTAGACTTAATGTACGTGTAAACGGACATCGGTTTGAGATCAATAACATTGGTAATCAGTTTCTTTACCAACATTTTAACCAGCCGAGCCATTTTGTATTATCTTTGAAAGTAAGACTTTTTGAAAAAATATACCACCATACAAATAGTCCTACATTAAGCACTCCATACCGATTCCAACGGGAAAATTACTACTAAGAGAACTAGGCACTGCTTCGCCATATGAATGCAATGACAAAATTGTAAGCGTAGGAAATCTTTCAAGCCCAGGTTGTTACAATGTAAATGTTTTACACTTGTTCAACAAAACTACACGTGACAATAGAAGTCATGGACATCGGTGTTACAACAAACCCAATATCCATGATATTAGTTTCCTTAATGTTTTACCATTCCTGCAGAAACCTCTCTGATTACACCATATCCGAACTAAACTCTACTCTATACCATTATCCGTCTCAGACAGACAAGAAGAATGCATATTAAAAATTATTATAGATTCCAATACACCAGAATATAAGTTTACTGCTATCATCATGGATATTGCTTTTAACAGATTATTTAATCCTGCTCGGGAAAACAATATTGAGAACAATGGTCAACGACAATATCTTAAGTTACACTATGCTAACAAAGGCATAGATGATAAACACTTTCCATATTCTTCAAAATAAACGTACAATCTAAAGTTTCTGCTTATAATTCGGCACCTCTAGTTTCCTACTCAATAACCTATTGCATCCAATATTTATTATAACACACATTGCAGTGCTTGAACTTTCATATTTTACTCCACCTACCTGCCCTTGCTCGCTTCTCCCTATATTTATGGACCAGCTGGACATTTGATAGCTGGTGATCTCAATATAACAGAGAACACTAAATTAAGATCTTTACTTTCAAAAGGTCCTAAATATAGAGAACCTCAACCTTTTACTTGGGGACAGAAAATCAGACTTGTCATGGATTCTGTTGAAGAGTACGCCAGACGTTGGGCTAAATAAGATGTTGAGCTTGATACCTTATCCGACTGGATAATGGTTGTGAGATCTTCCGTTAAAACTAGGATTGCCTGACTTAAAGGGTTTATGGGTACTAACCGTCTTCAGTACTCAAGGGTTCAAAAATCAAGGCAATTCTAACAGACATACACAACAAATATGTTGTTGTCCCAGCTGATAAGGCTTCCAACAACATTATTCTCGTTTGTAAGAGATTCTACCTTGAATGTCTTATTCAGGAGCTTGGTTTAGATGGTATATCAAATAACCCTGCATATACTAGAACTAATTTTACCAAAGATGAAGTTCTTTCCAACCATAAGAGAGTTCTCGAGTCTTTTGGTATCAATCTTAAAGAAGACGATCTTGATCTTCCTTACTTGTATTGGATTCTTAAACTCCATAAAATCCATAAAGGAAAGATATATAGCAGGCTCATTTAAATGTACTACTAAATCATTATCGGTAACTCTAACACAAATTTTGACAATCGTCAAAGATTGTCTTCAGTCTTATTCAGAAAAAGTATATTCTACATCTGGAATCAACCAAATGTGGATTCTCAAAAATTGAAAAGAATTACTTGAACATCTTGCTTCTAATACCTTAACTCATGTAAAAAGTATAAAAACATTTGATTTTTCTACACTATACACCACTATCCCTCATTCTAAATTGAAAGAAAGTCTTAAAGAAATTATTCACTTGGGTTTCTTTTACAAAAACGGTAAGCCAAGATACAAATATCTGGTGCTGAACAGGGATTCTGGTTATTTTGTCAAGCATCATACGGATTCCAAACAAAAATATACTGAAGATACCATCACAAAATGTTAGAGGTTTTGATAGATAACATATTTGTTGTGTTTGGTAATATAGTTTTTCAGCAAATGGTCGGTATACCAATGGGTACAAACTGTGCACCAGTGCTTGCTGATTTGTTCCTTTATTCTTATGAAGCAGAATTTATGCAGAACCTTGTTAAATCTGGAAAGAAGGCTGTCGCCAAATCATTCAACTCGACATACAGATATATAGATGACGTTCTGTCTCTTAACAATCCTAAATTTGGAGACTATGTAAATGTCATCTATCCTATTGAGCTTGAAATAAAAGACACGACTGATTCATCAAGTTCTGCTTCATATTTAGACTTATACCTAAATTATGACGCACACGAAAGGCTACATTTGAAACTTTATGACAAACGTAATGACTTCAATTTTTGTATTGTCAACTTTCCTTTTTTTAGCAGCAATATACCAGATTCTCCTGCTTATGGTGTATTTGTTTCCCAATTCATACGCTATGGTACAGTTTGTTCCCACTACGGGGACTTTGTACAACGAAGTAGGCTGCTTGCAAATAAATTGTTGACTCAGGGATATTGCAAGCCTAGGCTTATCAAGCCCCTCAAAAAAGTTTTATGGCCGTCATCACAGTATTGTTGACAAGTTTGTCTCTGTGTCCAGGATTGCGCTGAATATTTTTGACGTCTCATAGTTCCATGTTCCTTTCACACAATTTTGATTACATACGTGACAGGTGTAGCTAGCTAAACAGGAGGAGCTTACCCTTCCGGACCACCAGGTCCCATATCCCTGGTGGAACTTCACGTGTTAACCTAACTTGTCAGTTCCAATGTTTTTACTTTGCTTCTGGTTTGTGATTCGGATATGGATTAGTATGTTTGTTTTTGATTAAATCAAATTGCTGATTAAATGGTAATGTTTCTAGCATTTTAAACAAAGGCCTATTGCAGTTGTTTTTGCTGTCTGATTTCTACTAGGAAAAGCTAGAGCATACTTTGTGAAATGATCTGTCACCACCAGTATATTTTGAAATCCTACCTTCGACGTTTCCAATTGTAAATAGTCGATGTCATCAGTATATTTTGAAATCCTACCTTCGACGTTTCCAATGTTAAATAGTCCATGCATAGTAACTCTAATGGTTGTGATGATGTAATTGATACCAAAGGTGCTCTTGTGTTTTCAGGTTTCTTTCTGAGTGTGCATTTGTTGCAGCTCTTTATCCAGTTGTCAATATCGTTCAACATCCCAGACCAGTAAAACCGTTCTTTTATCAGCGAAACTGTTACAGGATGACCTACATCATTATGCAATCCTTGTAAGACTTCATTCATGAAGTGGGTTGGTATTACAAGCTGTTTGTGCTGATCACCGTCTTTATTACCTACCCTATATAACATTCAATTAGTAATTTCTATGTTCAAAAATCCTTGCAAAACTGTTATGTTCTGTCGTCTTTGAAACATGATTTTTACTTAAAATCCGTTTACTTCTTACCGCATTATACTTCATTGTCTTGGACAATTTGATTATACCCTCACAGACTTACGAGAAACGTCTAGATGGGTTCAGACAAGTTTCAATTAAGTTCTCCTAAAAATTCTTCATTAAACGCTGATACGTGGCTAGTCAATTTTAAGAAAGACCGAATGACATTCTATTCCACTCGAAAAACCCTAATGGACCCATTGTAAACGCTGTCCTTTCGTCTACTTCCACCTAGTGATAACCTCACTTTATATTTAATACAGTAAAGTACTTTAATCCTGCCATAGAATCTAGAATTCTATCTATCCGAGTTAAAGCATAAACGTCTTTAATAGACATCGATTAAGTTGTCGATAATCACAGTATAACCTTAGTTTACAATCTTTCTTCTTTGCCAAAACTATATAAGAAGCTTGTGGTGAGTGTGAAGGTCTGATAACCCCAGTATTTAATAGCTGTTGTAAGTGATTTCCAACTTCATCTTTCATTTCCTGGAGGTATACGCTATGTCGCTGCTTGAATGGAATCTTATTTGCTAATTCAATCTTATATGTAAAAGATTGCGAATGTCCTATGTCTAAATCGTGTTTAGAACATATATCCTAAAGTTCTTGTACTAGTGCTTTACCTCGCTCTAATTCTTCTTTACTTAAATCTGAATGTTCAAACTTTATTTCATATAAAACTGTAGCTCCATTATTTGTTGTTATTGTTTCAGAATGGTGTATACACTCTGGTTTATCTTGAATCTGAACTGGTTGAATCTCACAAATACAACTACTGTCCTTACGGTCACCTTAGAAATATATACTGGAATATGGTATATACATTTTTTAACATACTTAATCAGTGTGGGAGCAATGCTTAAATCTTCTGGTACCGACAAATACTTGCTTGTTTGTAATAATGCACAAGTAGGCCGATATTGAATTCCTTTATCCACATATTTTGTAATAGTAACGTTTTAATTAACAGGTATCGTTATCCTTATCTCTCATTATTTCTAATAAGTCCAAATTTGTTATGATTCTTTTCAGTCCTTTCTCTCTTAATTTTATATTTCTGAGAGCTATCTGCCATAGTGTATGTAAATATGTTGTTTGCATAAATAAATTGTTGTTTGCACGTGTCCAGATAGGATTTAAATATGTTAGTTCCTAGTAGTATGGGTGAAGTGTTATGGTATTCATTACTTGGTACTATTAAAAATAAGCAGTGTTTTGGTCTTTCATTCTGTATTCCACTGATTGTGAATGTAACCTCTGTATCGACATAACCTTTGTATGGTAGACCCTGGCCATCAGCACACTCTATCTTAATGAAATTCTTCAGTGACTGCAATGGTTTATTGGCAAGATATTCTTCATAAAATGATTCTGAAATGGTTGATATTTTTGACCCAGTATCCAAAAGCGCTTTAGATGGAATATTGTGTATAAAACATCAATTTTATTTGTCTCTCCAATCAACTCTTTTGGAATCTCAACATTTGACGACCTTGAGGACTGGAAATGACATTGGCTAATAGACACCTTATCCCAAGACGACCTAGATTTTCTATGCATCCCCTCGCTAAGTGACCTGGCTTCTTACATTTGTAACAAATAATTTCTTCTTCATCTGCATTGGTACTATAAACCTGTGTATTAAATCCCCCTCAACCTCTTCTTCTGTAATCACCTCTATGACCTCCTCTGCTATCTTAAGTTGTGGTCTCCCCTATAGATGTTTGCTTTTCAATAACTGGTTATTGTCCTGTCTGCTACTCAGTTCTTGTTCTTTTCTTAGCTCCACTAGTAATGACCAATAATCTTCAATCTCGTCAAACTTGTGAACTGTAATATCTTATAAGCTATTTTTCAAACACTTATACAATCCTGATCTTAACATGTTATCTACATCTGCTGGAACCACTAAACCTTGCACGTCCTAGTATATATTCTAGTCTGCAATTCCAATTACTTACCTTCAATAACATTTTCAAAAAATAATAAACAAAAGGCCCAATAGGCTCTGTGATGCTCAACTGGCAGGTAATTTACATTTTTGATAAATAACATGCAAATCTTGTGAAATAGCATTCTTCCTCCTTTTTACAATTGCAACTGGAACCAAAGTGGTTGGAAAACAAATCTGCATTGGTCTTTCATGTATTGCTATTTATAGGAACAGAAGCCACTTTGGATTTTGGTTGATATGCAAGACACAACTTTTTGATTACTGTTACTAAAGGACTTTTCATGCTGTATTGGGTTAAAATTGACCAATTCAGGAGAAAATATTCAATGATATAATTGAAACAAACATCTCATTTGTACACTGCCTAAAAATTGGGTCAACAATTTTTTTCAAGAAAGGTAAAACATTAGGTCATAACCTTCACAATTGACCTTGACTTCATTTTGAAGGTAATTACAAGAATATTTCAAAACTGAAAACTCCATGTCATTATCTGATCAAATAGTGAAGATGTAACAATTTCAGCAAATTTTTGAATCCGTGACCTTTACCTTTGAACACATAACCTTTTTCTATACATCAAAATAGCAGTTAAATTAATATCTATAACATTCTAATATATATGCCTATAGAAAATGTTAATAGTTTTTAAGATAATTAACCATTTCAATATTATTTCGTATCTGTGACTTTGACCTTTGAACCCCTGACCTTAATATATATATCACACTTTATAGACAAGCCCGAGAATTTCCCTTCGTTCTAGGATGTCAATCAAATTGACCACATAATACTGGGATGACCATCCACTTCTTAATTTCAATGGAAACACAATTACTTTCTGGCCACATTGTATGAGGTGGACATTCATGCTGATTTATTGCTTAAATGTTGTTACTGTAGTAATTTAATTCATCTCCATTGCCCCTTAAGTCCAAATTTAAATAAAACCTTTTCAAATTTTGTTATTTGAATTTAACAATTTTTAAATCATTGGGGTGTATAGAATTCATTTAAAATGGAAAACAAAATAAATGATTTTTGTTAATTACGAAGAAATAAAAATGTCCAAATACAATAGTCCATAATGTGATTTCATTTTATCTTAATTAATAAAAGAAATTTTGCATTAGAATGTTTGAAAAATTATAAATAATTAAACTATATCATGCTAATTTGATTACATGGATGATTATTACCTTATATAAAATATGTAGACATACAGGTAAGTGCCTGTATAAATACACTTTGAAACAAGAGACACAAATTACCTGTTATGCTCACCTGGCTAGTGAGTGATCTTAATTCGATTAACAATGATTCAAAATATTAAATATTTTAAATAGTTAGTTATATATCTATTTTGTATATTAATACAGTCCTCTAGATGTAGAGTTTAACCTTTTTTTGACACTTACGCAATTATATCCCCTGTAAAAGTTTATGGGCCATACACTAGAATTTACTCTACTTTTGAATTTTTATAAAATAATCAGGGTTTGTACAGGCCTGGAAAAGTCCTTAAATCTTGAGGTTTAAAAAGAGGTTTAAAAGAGGCCCTAAAAAGACCCTAAAACAAGTCTGGCCCTAAAAGCTCTTGAATTTATCCTGAAGGTCCTAAAAGCCCTTGAATTTTGGCCAGTTGGATGTCTGTATTTCGCTATTAAGTGGTTGCAAATAGGCTGATATAAATATATAATTAATCAATGTTACATTGAAACGTGCAATTTAAAGGTACCTGGCCCAACCAAACGCCCAACTTCAACCTTCCTTTCAAGTGCCATTACTATGGACATGTTTGATTGATTTAGTTGCCTTTGCACCAATTTTTTTTGGCCAAAATTGTCCTTCTGATTAGGCCTTAAATTTGCAAATAAGACCCTGAAAATACCCTGAAAAGTCCTTAAATTTGGAGTCACAGTGTCTGGACGAACCCTGATAATGTATACGGGTACTTTTAAATGCATTATTTTATATAAAAAAAAAACAAAGTAGCACATGGCATATCCATTTTTCTCCCATCATCAAAGTACCCAGTGTAGGAAAGCCTTGTAGAATATTTCCGTATTTCATCACGTGGTTTTGTTGTCTTTCATCACATGATTTTCAGTGACGTAACAATCAAAGGATAATTGAATGACGTCATTCTATGAGGACATGACGTTGTCTTGCGGGAAAATGACATCCAAGACTCAAAAATTTAGAAATTTTCATTACGTTTCAAATGTTTATTCTGAAAGATTAAAATAAATAGCTTTGTTTTCTAGTTTATACATTGTGTATAAACCATTTTCAGGTGCATTCTGTCCGATGGTCATATTTATTTTTATGTAAAACATTAAATAACAAAGTTAGATTTTCTAAGATGGCCGCGTCGATGCCAGCGGTATTTATTATTTATGTTAATCATACATGAATCAATATAGAATCTGAAATTGCAACTCAACTTGTGCACCCTGTATGGTGCCTTCTGATTTTAAGAATTTCAACTATGATTTTTAGCATGCTACAAGCAAGTTGAATGGTCATAGAACATGTTGTAGGTATGAATTTGAAAAAAAATCAACAAATGAAGTTTGTTCCCTCTAACACAACAAAGTTTCGAGCACATCCTCTGAACATGTGGAGTCATTTTTAATTAAATTTATGATAGAACTTCAATCAACAGTCGTAAAGTGAATTATGTATGATGAAACATTTAATTTATTTAAGAAATAACATTGTATTCATTCGTAATAATGAACGAGGGTAAGGAATAGCATTGATTCACAGTTCATGTTAAATATGCTATTCCTGACTCTCTTCATAATGTTGAATGAATACTCACAAATACAATGTTATTTCTTATATTTCCAATCATGAGAATTATTGTTAGCAAGTCAGAAACGTTAACCTATCGCTACAATTATTATATTTATTCAAGTTTCTGACAAACATATGGGATTGATGGAACAGCCTTTTCCAAATAAGGATGGAATGCCGACCAATCAAACGCATAACGTAATAGGACATGTCATTCCATGGCGTCATCTGATAGTTAAAATTACGTAATCAGAGATCATGACTCATACCGTATTCATGAGCAACTGAATGCCAGCAAAAACAAAATTAATTGTTACATCTAGAGAAGGTCCTTTCGAATTTATATATGTAAGAGAAAAGATTCCTTCTTTTGGTTAAGTCCTTCGGGGTTTTCTGTTGAACACGTTTTGCCACTCTCTTTGGTGTATAATCAAAACTCTGATTTAGGTATATCGCAGGATTACACTAAATCCGCGAAAGGGAATACAAAATTTCAATTTACATTTTTACATTTTTTTTTTTTTTTTTTTTTTTTTTTTTGCATTTTTGGTGCCATTTTTCAATCAAAAAAATACCATGACAATATAAATTCACTTTACAAAATTAATATTGTATAAACGATAATCAATTTATTAAATAGAATAAATGGATGGGCATTAGTTACACTTTGTATTGTGCAAAAGACAACATACTGAAATTATGTCCCACATCTCAGTGCTTCAGTACTTTTATTACTTTGATTTTCTGTTGGGGGAAAAATGAATTTAAGTTTCAGTTGTATGATCTTGTCACAGGTAAATGTACCGTTATTGAAGTTTAAAACTGGTCTTTTCTGTGTGAATCTTCAGTGATGTTACACTGGTCAGTTTTAATGTTGACTTTCACCACAGGAGATGACCCAATGGTTTTTAATTGTCCCGAAGGTTGGTTAAAAGGATCAATTTAATGTAGCATGAAATGACTATTTCTCCGCCCCTTTTTGAGAATCCGGGCTTGTCTATAAAGTGTATCACAATGATCGTTACATCAATACCAACAATATTCTAATATACATGCCTATACAAAAAAAAATTATAGTTTTCGTGTTAATTAATGTTTTTGATTTTGTTTTGCATCTGTGACCTTGACCATTGAACTCATGACCTTTTACTATATACCAAAATAATCACTGTATCAATACATAAGATATTCTAATATGCATGCCTATACAAAAAGCTATAGTTTTAAAGATAATGAACGGTTTCAGTATTCTTTGGCGTCTTTGACCTTAACCTGTGAACCAAATACCTTAATCTATACATCAAAATGACCGTTGCATCAATACCAACAATATTCCAATAAACATGCCTATACAAAAGTTTATAGTTTTCGAGATAATTTACCATTTCAGTATTCTTTTGCATCTGTGACCTTGACCTTTGAACCCATGACCTTATTATATACATCAAAATGACCACTGCATCAATACCAACAATATTTCTATATACATGCCTATACAAAAAGTTTATAGTTTCCGAGATAAAGAACCATTTCGGTATTGTTTTGTTTCTGTGACCTTGACCTTTGGACCCATGACTTTTTTCTATACACCAAAATGATCATTGTATCAATACCTACAACATTCTAATATACATGTCTATACATAAAGAATATAGTTTTCAAGATAATGAACCGTTTCAGTATTCTTTTGCCTCTGTGGCCTTGACTTTTGAACCCATGACATTAATCTATACTTCAAAATGACCGTTGCATCAATACCAACAATATTCCAATAAACATACCTATACAAAAGTTTATAGTTTTCGAGGTACTTTACCATTTTGGTATTGTTTTGCTTCTTTCACCTTGACCTTTGGACCCATGACCTTTTTCTATACATCAAAATGATCGTTGTATTAATACTTACAGCATTCTAATATACATGCCTATACAAAAAGTTTATAGTTTTCAAGATAATTAACCATTTCAGTATTCATTCGCATCTGTGACCTTGACCTTTGAACCCATGACCTTAATCTATACATAAAAATGACCACTGCATCAATACCAACAATATTGCAATATACATGCCTATACAAAAAGTTTATAGTTTCCGAAATAAAGAACAATTTCGGTATTGTTTTGCTTCTGTGACTTTGACCTTTGGACCCATGACCTTATTCTATACATCAAAATGATCGATGTATCAATACCTACAACATTTTTATATATATGCTTATACAAAAAGTTTATAGTTTCAAGATAATTAACCATTTTGGTATTGTTTTGCTACTGTGACCTTGACCTTAGAACCCATGACTTTTTTCTATACAGCAAAATGATCATTGTATCAATACCTACAACATTCTAATATACATGTCTATACAAAAAGGTTATAGTTTTCAAGATAATGAACCGTTTCAGTATTCTTTTGCCTCTGTGGCCTTGACTTGTGAACCCATGACCTTAATCTATACATCAAAATGACCGTTGCATCAATACCAACAATATTCTATTATACATGCTTATACAAAATGTTTATAATTTTCAAGATAATTAACCATTTTGGTATTGTTTTGCTTCTGTGACCTTGACCTTTGAAGCCATGCCCTTAATCAAAACATCAAAATGATCGTTACATTAATATCAACAATATTCTATTATACATGCCTATACAAAAAGTTTATAGTTTTCCAGATAATAAATAAAATCAGAAAGTTAAATTAGGTCACGATTTTCACAATTGACCTAGACCCATTTTGAAGGTAATTACAAGAATATGTCAAAACTGAAAACCCCATGTCATTATCTGATCTAATAGTCAAGTTATAACAATTTAAAACAATTTAAAGCTATTTTACGATTTTTGCAAAATTAAACACAAGAACATGTTACCTATTTTTTTGTCAGAATTCCAAGAAATGTACAAACTTAGAGGTTAAGACCAACTAGAAGCTAAATATCAAATCAGATCTTGCCTCCAATGACTAGTTCTGGAGAAGAAGATTTTTTTAGGTTTTTTTCTATTTTTAGTAACGACAGCCATCTTGGATATCTAATCGCCATGATTTTTACAATCTGCAGTCAGACTCTAGCAAGGACCTTGCACAGCAAATTAGGTTTCAAAAGGCCTCGTAGTTTCAGAGTTTTTGCTGTTAACGGACACAAGGATGCACACACGCATTATGCCAATAGCTCATCTGGCTAAAGCCAGTTGAGCTAAAAATCAGTAATACAATTAAAACAAAAGAACATTTAACAAACTAATTACATACAAATTTCTCACACCTGTGACATGGAAATCCCTTGTTTTCACCCATGAGGGATTTCCTTTCTCACCCTAGGGTTGAGACAGGCTACACGCTGAATTTCCCGCGTAGTTATACCTGCTCTGGATTTATCGTTGGGAGGACTTAATAAGTTGAGAAAAGTTCCGAAGTCAACCAACAATTTCTTAACGTCACAATCACTTACACACGCTAAATTGATGACGTCATAATCATTTTACGTGAAAACGTCAACAAAATTGATTACGTCATTTTCAGTAGGCACGGATGGTGACATGAAAACTGAACATTTGATGCAATTGTTTGCTTACAAATCATGTTTTATGTTGCAAATGTGTGAGAAAAAGAATCCTACACCAGTAACAGGGTAAGACAGAGATATCTCAAACATGGATGAATAGTTTTAATGTCCAGCACTCGCTAAAGCTCGTTCTGGACAGAAAATATTCATCCTCGTTTGAGATATCTCTGTCTTACCCTGTTACCGGTGTACGATTCTATTAATCCACACTGCTACAGTGGTGTCAAGTACATTAAACATGCTTCCCCGATGCTACCATAACTGACAATGTTTGGTGCAATGTGTTATGAATTGATCTGCCATGTACCACTGCTGTTTGTAATCAAGGCATCTTTAAGGTGCTAGCTTACTTAGATGGCAGTCGCAGACAACATAAACCATATTCCATCCGGCCCATTATTCTAACAACGGATAAGCCATTCATTCTTCTAGCCAATTAATGCTAAGCACCAGACGAGGAAGCAAGAATATATATTATATATTATAAGCAGGGTCGTATGAAACATATAAAACGAACATTTCAATAGTCAAACCTTTACAATTACCCTTTTTTTCTTATGGGTTTAACATGTGTTACAAAGATTAAAACCTTTTTAATGAAAAAGCCATTTCTCCATTTTCTGCCTACTTTTTGATTTCTGAAGTGCATACACGTGTGTATTTGCGTATAGGCAACTACGCCCCTGCCTTCAATTCGACAGCCATTTTTCTACAGCTACGCTCATGTAATAAGCACTTTATCAAGATTGTCTATAGTTTTTAGTTGATATTCACATTAAAATTTATTGTTACGGTAGCTCAGTTGGTAGTGTGCTCGCTTTGTTTGTGGGCGGCCGTGAGAGACTTGAAAATAGATAGTGAATATTCTTTCGCCAAGCACTCAGAAATGAAAGTCATGGGGTCTAAAAGAGACCCTGAAACCGATGTCCTGTGCCACGCTCTCCTTGCACATTGTCCTGAGTGCACTGCAAAAGTATTTCGACCAAAAATATTCCTGACTGGAATGTTAAACCCATACAATCAATCAACGTTGAAATTGACACTAATCTTGCATTATATTGTGTTGGATTTTTTGTCATTGTGAAAATGACAATAAAGTAACTAGTTTTACTATGACAAAGTCTTAATATAGAAATAGTCTTATAATAATTGTCAATAATACACTACAAAACCGTGAATTATGCATTTCATAAAATAATTGAACAAAAACAAAACATTTACAGGCATTTTATCACATTTTACACAAAAATAAGCAACTTCTAGTTTAAAACTGACTGCTTGTACTACGACCTGCAGTCAACTTTTACAAAAATATGCATTATGTTCTTTATTATGTTCTTTACAAAGAACATAATGCATATTTTTGTAAAAGTTGACTGACTTTTTTATTATGTTCTTTACAATAAAAAATCATTCACAATGTAGAACATGAATTTTGGGGCACAGGAAAAAAAGGGGGTGGAATGAACAAATTTGGAAAGATTTTGATGTCAGTCCGCACAGATGCAATGTTATAAATGTTTCTTTCGACATCGGGTTATCCTAATAATACAAATACAAGCCTTATATATCTCATTTCTAAGTATTTAACCGTAAAGACCTTTTTGTTTCTGTCGCACGCTTGATTTCAGACTTTGATCATATGTATTTATTTAATTTATTACTCAAACGAGGATCTTCGTAGATGTAAGTTTCGTACTTCCTAGTTTATTCTAGCGTTTAATAGAATCATGCCGGAAAATATTTCTCAATAAAGTTGAGTGTAGTTTAATAACATATCTGTAGCTACCAAGACCCAACCTTGAGTTAGCAACACGATACTATTATTATCATCAGTATTATTATTATTATTATTATTATGAGCCGGTATTATGAGTAACTAGTATGTATTATGCTGGAAGTACAAGTACACATTTTAATACTCATACTACACATTATTACACACATTACACACAATATAGATATTACATGTGCAACTGCTTATGTACGGTTGATGTACTCTTGTTTTTATATTATTTTTGGAAATAGTACAGTGTTATCTCATTGTGTTTTAAGTATGCTATATCTCTGTATATGGTGTTGACATTTAGTTCATCTATATATGTTAAACCTTGTATATTAATTAACTTAATTACACTCCCATGGTTGGCAGTAAGTATTGATATCCTTATTAATTCTTTATTTTTATATTACAAACGTGTACTTTGCAATTATATAAATAGCGTCACATAATGCATTGTTGATACTCACTGCCAACTGTAGAGGTTTGAATGACTTTAATAAGCGCAAAGATGTGTTTGAATATTTGAGGAAAAAATCGCAAAATATATATTGTTTACAAGAAAGTCATCTTATCGATAATTTATACCCAGTGATAAGATCAGAATGGGCGGTGAGGTCATTCTTAATTCAGTGTCTACAAATTCGAGGGGGGTTTGTATTCTCTTTAATAACAATTTTGAATACAAAATACATAGAGTAAAAAAGATACAGATGGAAACTCTTTAGTCGTTGATCTGACCATTGAAGGTAAACGGATTTCTCTAGTTAATATATATGCCCCAAATGAAGATTGTCCACAATTTTTCTTAAAACTATTTGAAACTCTTGAGGATTTTGAAAACGATTCCTTTATTATTACTGGAGATTTTAATTTAGTTCAAAATCAGGAATTAGATACGTCTAATTACAATAGAACAAATAATCAAAGAGCAAAAGAGACCCTTTTAGCTATAAAAAACGATCTAAACTTAATTGACCCTTTTCGAGAATTATTCCCCAATGAAAAAAGATACACATGGCGAAAAAAAGATCCTGTCAAACAAGCAAGACTAGATTTTTTTCTTGTGTCAGAAGATTTAATGAGCAGTATAACTGATGTAACCATAAACCCCAGCTATAGGTCAGACCATTCATCTGTACCCTATACTTTAAGTTTAATGATTTTATAAAAGGGAATGGTCTATGGAAGTTTAATAATTCTTTACTAAGTGAAAAATCATATGTAGAAATGGTGAAAGAATGTATTAAAATGTAAAATTACAGTACATGATTCCTATATATAACATTGAAAATTTAGATATGATTGACAATGACAACATTCAATTTAATATAACTGACCAACAGTTCTTAGAGACTGCTTTGTTAGAAATTAGGGGAAAGACCATATCGTATTCATCATTTCGAAAAAAACAATTTCTAAAACAACAAGAAAATCTTATACATGAAATTCAGTTATTAGAACAGGATTTAACAACCGATTATGAAAAACTAGGGAACAAGAAAAAAGAGTTAGAAAGTATTTCTGCAGTCTTGAGTAAAGAAACTATATTAATAAAACCATTCCAAAGATTGTTAAGGATGATAACACAAGTATTACTGGTCAAAAAGAAATTTTAAATGAAGCTAAATTTTTTTACTCTAATCTTTATAGTCAAAGAAACGATGAAAACGATATGGACTTGGAAAATTTAATGAAAGATATGAGGGGTATTCAAAAATTAACCGAAGAACAGAAAAACGATTTGGAAGGGGAAATAACCAATAATGGAATTCTACTTACATTGAAAAAAATGAAAAATAATAAAAGCCCTGGCTCAGATGGTTTCACTGCCGAATTTTTTAAATTTTTTTACAATGATCTTGCTAGTTTTATACGAAGATCTATTAACACAGGCTTCCAAACCGGGGAACTATCTATTACCAAACGTCAAGGTATTATCACTTGCATTCCCAAGGGGGATAAACCAAAGCAGTTTCTTAAGAACTGGAGGCCAATATCTCTCCTGAATGTTATTTATAAAATAGCATCGGGATGTATTGCAGAAAGACTTAAACGTGTATTATCCTATATTATTTCAGAAGACCAGACAGGTTTTATTAGTGGCAGATACATTGGGGAAAACACAAGACTCATTTATGATATAATAAATTATGCCGAAAACCAAAATATCCCGGGATTATTATTAATGATTGATTTTGAAAAGGCGTTTGATACAGTCTCATGGCCATATATTGATAAAGTTTTGCACTTTTTTAACTTTGGTGAATCCTTTATAAAATGGATAAAATTATTTAGACAAAATATTACGTCTTCAATTCTTCAGAATGAATGGTTATCTGATTTTTTTACTATATCAAGAGGCTGTAGACAAGGTGATCCTCTGTCACCTTATATTTTTCTTATCTGTGCTGAAATCCTGTCTGTTCTCCTGAAAAACAATAGCAATATCAAGGGTATAAAAATAGGATAACTGTATTAAAAACATTAATAATCTCCAAATTAAATCATTTATTTATTGCTCTACCCAATCCACCTGCTGGAAACTTTAATACAAAATTATGAAAATGGTGGCTTAAAAATGATTGAGATCAAAAGTTTCATTATGGCTCTGAAAATTACATGGCTTAGACGTTTAGTTCGAAATCAATCAAAATACAAAAGGCTATTCGAAATTGTGTATGCAAAACTCGATAAGATCATTAATAATGGAAACCTATATACTCTTGTACTAAAGAAAAAAATATAGTAACAATTTTTGGAATGACGTGTTTGAATCTTGGAATAACTTGTGTTCCAAACAAATACCAAAAAATATAAATGAAATAAAAGACGTAAATTTATGGTATAATAAAGAAATATGTATCAATAACAAACCAGTTTATTATAAATCCTGGGCAGATAATAATATATTTTTTATTAAAGACATTTTAAATGAGGATGGTAGCATTATGTGTTTTAGAGAATTTTCACAAAAATTTGTATTTGTCAAAACAAATTTTATTAGATATGCAGGTATAAAAAGAGCCGTGGAACATTATATAAATAAACTAAATATAAATAACAGAGAAGAAGTTAATTGTGTCAAGTTAGATTTACCTTTCCTATATAAAATACTACTTAAAAGTCCAAAAGGCAGTAAAGACTTTTACAATATTTTGATTTTAAAAAATAGGACACCAAAAAGTGAAAATAAATGGAATTCTATTTACGAGATACCTTTAGACTGGAAGGCACTGTACAAATTACCATTTAATGCATGCAAAAATACCAAACTACAATGGTTCCAATATAGAATTAATCATAGAATATTATCTACAAATGATTTCCTATGCAAAATTAAAATACGAAATGATAATTTATGTACATTTTGTAAAGAATCTTCAGAAAAAATCGAACATCTATTTTGGGAATGTAAAGTCGTTAATGACTCTTGGTTAGAAATTGATAATTTTATTCTTGCAAATATTCATCGTGCTATTAATATAAATAGAGAGAGCGCTATTTTTGGAATTAACGGTAACATTAAAAAGTTGATACCTCAAAATTATATACTTTTACTCACTAGATACTACATATACATATGTAGAATAAAATAAAATGCCAATGATAAGTTTATGGAAAAGTCTGGTCAAAACCAAATCCAACTAGAAAAAATTATAATGATAAAAAAGACAAATACGGGGACTTTTCTTGAAAATTGGAAAAACTGGCTTGTTGGATTTTTTGATAGTTGATGCAGAAACCTCAACTTAAACCAAGGTGTCATCTGTAATATTATTATTATCATTTAGTATAACAAGTATGCGATCAAGCTGACGCAGTAATACTATTATGTAGTATAACAAAATATTATCACTAGAGCTGACGGAGTAAGTGCAACACACACACACACACTCTCTCTCTCTCTCTCTCTCTCTCTCTCTCTCTCTCTCTCTCACACACACACACACACACACACACACACACACACACACACACACACACTTTTACAAAAAAAAACATAATTAATATTTAGATTCAATATGTAAGAAGAATGAATGTCATGTTGATATTTCTAATATATATATATATATGAAACTGTACATTACAATTCTGGAAATAAAAAAATTAAATCACAAAAAAAATGTTCTTTACAAATACATCAACAATGGTTTTAATAAAACATTTTTTAAAACAGACATGATGAAAAAACATTTGTAAATCAAGAATTATTTTTCTTACAAAGGAAAGCATTAAAACTCCACTTAACACTTAGTATTCTACGTACTGCAGTATGTCTATATCTTGTCAAGAGGAATGAATGGATTAGTGCCGTTTTATGCCACAGTCAAGATTCTTTAACTTATATTGATGTGGTCAATTCTGGGTTGGGATTACTTAGTGTCAAAATGTTAAAACACACAACCAAATTAAGGGGGTTAATATAATTGTCACAGAGATGTAAAAAATGATATTGCCATGTGTAGATGAGTGTATATTATGTATGTTCACAATGTACTTTGTTGCCATAATTTCTGTGCATTTTTCTGAATTTACAGGTAATGTGGCATTGACGACCAAATTTAAAAAAAAACAAATAAAATAATTTGCTTTTCGTCACAAGGAATAAACAAAATCAAAATCAATTCAATGACAAAATTAGGTGCTTTGTATGTTAAAGTTGAAGCTATTTTATGCAAACATTTTTTTTCCACAAAACTTGTCATTCTAACATCTAATTGACATAGGACCAACATTTTATAAATATAACCACTGGTAAGTTGATACAATTAAACTTAAAACCCTGTACTGGGCTAGTTGTTGGTTAACTATTAAGAAATACACAACATTTATTTATCTTTGTTTCATCTTAAAATAATGCACATACTGAAGTACAAGCCCGACAGAGTACAATAAGGAGGTGACGAGATGTTAAGTGACAGAGTATTTTATCATGCCACATGTGTACCTGGTTCCCTGCATTATTGGATAATAAAACATAAATAAATGAAAATTATATAAATCTTAAATTGACTAAATCAACAAATCTATTACACAAACACTTTTATCAGAGTAACAAATGTTAAACTTATAAATGGGTTGTTTGTGACATTTTTATTATCTGATCCTACAAACACCCATTAAAATGAATATCTTGATAAATAACAATTACATCATAATGCAAAGTGATGTATTGTCTAAAGCAAAATCATAAAATAACACTGGGATCATTGGGAGTGAGAAGAAATGGTGGAACAACTGTTCACTGTTTGATAAAACGTGGTTTAGTTTCTTCTTATACAGCAGAAACAACAGTTCTTCACAAATGTTTTTGTACATCACATGCACATAATCCAAATAAAAATTGTCATGTTTATGTCCAATACAGCACTGTTATACATACACAGACATACACATATAGCTATCATATATAACTAAGTAGTAAACCAGCATTGTGACAGTCTAGAATCTACAACTTCATTCCAAATCCGATATGTACAATTAAAATATCAACTGACCAATTTTTAAAATATTAAGGCAACATTTCACCAAGAGAAATTCTCTATCACATCGTCAATGTCTGATAAAAATGTCAATTTGACCAATAAAAAGTTGTACTTTTAAATCATGACCATGTTTCTTCTTCACAAAATTTTTCTTTCTAAAAACTACCATGAAATCTGACAAAACAAAAATGGGAATATGAACAACACCATTTTGTTGATTCTAAACCAGATTTTCATTTAAATTGATTTTTTTCCAAACAGTATTATATTAAACAATGATAAACAGAAGAAGTTGAAAAAAGTTTTTTTTTTATTTTTTGTGAAGTAAGTTCAAAAGCCTTAAGTACCCAAAAGAAAGTTAAATGTGTGCATTTTATGCAATACATACATGTATAAAACAATACTATGTTCAGCCTATTTTTTTAATATTCATCTTACATCTATGTTCAACAGAAACTAAATTTTATGATGAGAGAAAATTTGGAACTCTTCTTTAAAAGAGTGATTTAGATCGATAACTAACAAACATATCGTAACAGGTAAATAGATAATGATGAAAAATTTTCAACAACCCAAGAAAGAAAATACTGAGCTTGCCAGCATTTCAAACATCCCAGACTCTTGACCTAATGAGAGACTTATAATATAATAATGGTAGAAGAATAAAACAAATAATCAGTACAGAGGTATGACACATAATATAAAATCTACAAATGTAAAAACAAATAGTTACAGATACTGGACAAAAGTATCCACATGGCGATAATGAGTTTTTTACACTTTCTATCATAAATCTTTCTTTTTTTATTTTTCTTAAAAATATCTTGATACTTGGACCAAATTGGTTAAACTTTTATTGTTAGTAGCAGAATTATTTGCAGATTATTCTGCAATCAAAAACAAACATACTAATGCAGAATGATGCTTCATTTTCAGACCTTCAAAGTTCAAATACATCCTTAGAGAAAAATAACAAAACTATTTCCTCATTAACTATGCTGAAAATACGCCATGAAATGATTTAAATTTGAGCAACAAAATTGATTAATAAATTAAAATAGAATAAAAGAAAGTTTTAAAATTCTGCAAAGTCAGCATAACGGTAAAAGTGAAAATTTCATCAAACTTGTATGGCAATACATTCAGGACAATTTTTTAACAAAAACAAAAACACAATTTAACATAAAAGTACAGAAAAAATATCAAAAACAATTTCAGCATGTGAATACTTTTGTTCGACATCTGTATATAACAATCCAGTATATTAAATATCCATTATGGTTCATTATTAACAAAGTCTATCATATAAAATAAAACAGAAACATTCCATAACTAAAGCAAAAAATCAACTTATTTATCTGTTTTACTAAATAAAGTTGCACATGCACAATACATGTACAAGTCATGATTAAAGACCCTGCCCAATCAATTCTACAAACGTGAAAAGACTTCAGCCAGGGAATATCCTTGTCAAGTATCATTATCATCTGCTGACTTGTTCTGGAGAAGTCAAATGTGTAAAAGTAAAATGATGGACAGACAAAAACAAAAGTCAACATATGTCTTTGACTAAGTAACCTGAAAAAATGTATTTGACTTGAAGGTTGATTGTTAACATACAATTATAATACTAACTTTTTTGAGTTAAGTTGTAGATTACAGAAACAATTTATTCCCAATTTTGTTATATATGTTAGATAAATTTTACATTCAATGTAAGATTCAAAATGTTAATGTGTGATTTCCCTGCTTAGTTTAGAAAATCTAGATTATCTCAATCTTGTAAGTTTAAACTTTTTTTCAAAATGTGTGTACTAGTATATATTTATCTAATGGAGATATCAAATACATACCTACTTTGGTGCATACCATTTACTCACACACACACACACACACACACACACACACACACACACACACACACACACACACACTCTCTTTCTCTCTCTCTCTCATATTAATAGATCTACAATATTAAACATGTTATTAAACCATAGGATTTATCAATGCAAACTTCCTTTTAACCCTTTAATTGGCAGATACGCCAAACTACGCCATTTTGATTTTCGGCGTGTCAGGTGTACTATTTTCGGCGTGGAAATGTGATTTGTGGACGGATCTTTAAAACCCTGATACCAAAACAAACTAGAGAAAATTTCCTATCAACTTTGTTCTTTCTGTTTTTCTTTACAAACACTCTGTCCTACATATTTTTTTACTTGAAATTCCAGCACGCAATTCAAATTTCTATTTTCGTGAAATTTGTTCTACATTATTTAAACCCGATTTTTTAATTTATTTCTATATGTTAAAATGTTGTCAAACTTATATGTGTGAAAAATATAGAAAAAATCATATTTACATTTTTTACAAAATCATTTATATGACGCGAAATGACGGAAATTGAGAACTTTGAATTTGTACTACATGCAGGCGAAAAATTCGTGTTTAGGTAAACACGTCGTTTTACGCCGTAATTTTTGCACTTTTTGAGTACTTTTGAGGCATCAGCTGTTATCGACACCATGTAAAACGTGTGTTTTCGAATGGATTGTATCATATTTTTTATCAATTGAAAGGAAATTTAATGCAGAATTCAACTATATGATTTTTAAACTCTAGAATTAGATCTGCGAAATTAAATGGCGATTTAATAAATATGCTTTAAAAAGTGCCAAATCCTATTCAACTTTGACGTTTTTGCCCAGTCTTTCGAGACCGGTACGCTTTATTCACTTCAAGATTTTTCGACACTGAAATGTCAGATCAGAAAGATATTTGTAATATAATAAAGAAAAGTATTTCTAATGAATTCTGTTCATTTACATTATTCAAATATTGACTTTTGATTACATTTTTATTAGTCTAAAATAGAAGGTCTTGAAAACAGCGTTGAAGACAGCCAATTTTCAGGTTTTTATCCCATTGGTTTGCTCAATTAAAGTAATTAAAATGAAATCTTCATATGATGAAAAAGCAAATTTCCATAGCTACTCATTGATATATCAACGACTAACAGAAGTCAAATAATGTAAAAGATATCACAAATTGAATTTGCATCGCATCTGGTACATTTTGCCGATTTTGTAGTGTTACGTACGACGGTAGATAAATGTCTTCTACTACGTCCGTAACAGACGATATAAATATACCAGACTAGGGGTCAAATACTAGATCGGTGATTCTGAAAGGATGGTTTTTTATATTATCAATATCATCATTGAAAGTTTTTAACAGTTCATTGATAATCGCAGTAATGAATTGAAGATTTTAGTGATCCAAAATATCACATACAATAATAAAATTTAGAAATGTGATCTTGGTTTTGTTCTGATCCATCAGACGTTATTTTAGAACTGATAATGATTGTTGATGGCTTTCCCACATATAAGCAGGGGCGCAGCTGAGCATGTTGGTAAATTACGCACTGTAAACGTGAAAGATGCGCCTTTTTCTAGGGGGTATGCTCCCATGAAATTTTGAAAAAATACAAAAATGGTGCGTTTTCCATGAATTTCGACCCTTATCTGCAAAATTTTTAGACTAAACTTCAAAACGAAATTCAAACGACCACTGAATTGAACATTGATACATGTGCATAAATCGTCTTGTTCATTATGTTTCAGTTTCGAGGCTTAAATTTTGTATTGCTTTCAAGTTTTAAAATATAGCTGTCATATAATTATTTTTAACATGTTTAAATATGATATTTGACAAAATTAACTTATGCACGGTCGTATTTGCGTATGCTCAGCTACGCCCTTGATAAGTTATGGATCCCCTATCCGCTCAGGCGCATTTCTTTTTTAATACCATAAAATGTAAACAGCACGACTGCTTTTTTAAGTATTTCACTTGTCGGATATGATAATTAACCACTAGTTATTTTTTAATATTAATAATTATTACTTATATTAATGAGAGCGATTGTCAACACGAGTATCATGGCCATCGCATACTATGAGACAACCGATGTATTTGCCTCGGTAAAAATATTACAGACATTTATCACCATTAATATGAGAGAGAGAGAGAGAGAGAGAGAGAGAGAGAGAGATTGTACTTTTACTACCCAGTATACAAAAAACATACTTGTAAAAGGCAACTACGGGTAGGAAAGCCTGAAGAACGCTAAACGGTCTGGTGGGGTAGCAGTGAACAAACACTATAAACGGTTAATCCTGGCAAGGAACAAGCAGCTCAAACACGTATATATGTACTGTGGCTAAATACAAAACTTGAATAGCACATGGTCTCATTGCAAGTGGCTGAAAGATTTCCGATGTGAATTTAAACACCTTTTTTAATGCAAGAAACACATTTACTGTTTTGCCGCGTGCACTAAATAACATTTTTGAAGCATTGTTAATTAATACTAAAAAGTGTTTTAACTATGAACACTCGAAATGATTCAAGAACACGTCAGATTGCTGCTTTTTGTACAGTTTTATTATTATTTTAAATTTTTAAGGACCCTCTGGGAAAGTGCGTTTGGTGCTTCTCTGGACTTATAAAAACTCCCCCATTTATACCACACACACACACACACACACACACACACACACACACACCCGCACATTTTAATAAAATGGCATTGCTGCTGAACTGAAAATTCGGGTATGTAACGATATTATTCAGTATAGAAAGTAAATTTGACAATTATACAATTATAGCCATTTTATGATAGAGGGGACACTTTCTTGCATTTTTCAGTCTATTGGTTCTTGAGTTTTACTTTTTACGCCCTTTGAACAACAGATACAATTTGTTTACAAAACAAACCTTAATAACCTTTCGCACTTACAGTATATTTCATTTTGGTACATTCTTATCAGAGTCCAATGAAATACAGAAGTTCGAAGCTGTCAGTTATCCAAATCGATCTTTTTATGTTGAGTTATGGTGTTTTACGTCCCAATCAAGAATATTTCACTTACATCGAGACGTCGCCAGCTAAAGGCGAAGGTGTAAAGATTTTGCCTGTGCGTTGCGCTTATGGCAATATACAGCAGGGTTCTTTAGCGTATCAAGCTTACCGTGACGCGGTATGTTTGGCGAGAACAATCTGTAGTTAAAAAAAATTAGTCTCTATTTGCCAGGCTACACACCCATTTATAGCAAGGTCCACTATCATTATTTTCCACCATCAGTAAATTAGTAATGGTAACTTAAAACATATGGAGGGTTTAGGTGGTCAAGTGGACTGAAGTGTGTAGTTACGGATCACAAGCCTACGTTCGAACCCCACTCGGAACACATCCTAATGTGAGAATATTAGTCATTTCCTTTGCCGAAGGTTGTTTTTTCAAGACCATCCTTGATCTGACCGCCTCGATATATATAAAAGAATTTTGACTGAGTAGTAAAACATACTTGACAACATACAATGTAACCAAAAACAGGACACAACCGACAACACAACACTATCATCAGTGATGAAATCAATACAGGAAAAGACATAAATATATTAAGACCACTGATAATAAAACTCTTAACTGTACAACCACTGCGTTAGATCAGTTGATAAATTGCTCGCTCTGTAAGGGAGAGGTCGTGGGTTCGAACGCCGACCGGGTCTGACCAAAGACTTAAAAGTGGGTATTGACTTTTTTCACCAAGTACTCGGCATTACGAAACGTAAGTCACGATTCTTTCGGATGGGAACTAAAATAGATGAGGCCCCGTGTCACAATAGGCTCGGTACGATAAAGAACCCTGATGTATAATGCCATCCGCACCTTCACCTATAGCTGGTGTCGACTAGATATTAGTGAAATGTTCTTGATTGGGACGTTAAACATCATAACTCACTCACTCACTCTCTCCTAACTGTATAAATGTGTTGGGTTGGTAATACAATACATGATGTAAGTCCTGGTGATCTCAATCCCGACATTGAGAATATGTAATGATCATTTGAACTACACTCTGTTGAACAGACACCAGTTGTAAACAGTGTTCTGTTTTGGTTACCATGGTAATGGAATTTGAGATTATTAAAACGAAATAGTACGAGTCTTCTAAAAAAAAAAAAATGTTTACCATTGATCACTTCATTTGTATAGTTGACGTTATCAAGTCAAAGTAACAGTCTCACCTCTTAAAATAACAAAAATAAAAGCATTTGCATGTTTTTTCTAATATTTGACCGAAAATCTATTATTTTCAGAGTTCCTATTTTAAGTGAAACATGCCAATTTTGAATTTATTCCCGTCTATTCATCTTCACCTAATAATCAAGTCATGTGAATAACAAAATTTAAGTTTTATATCAACCCAAGCTCAAGGCATTATTAGAATAAAGTCACTTTATTGATCTCTTGTGTAACTCAGTTATCACACTTTTGGTTACCATGGTAACGGATTTTTTTGTTTGAAATTACCATTTTTGTGAAAGAAGAATACGAGTCTCCTTAATATATACAATTTATTAATAATCCGACCCCTGGTATCATTAGAGTTTTGGACTAAAATTTCTCGCCTCCACTTTTCAAAAATAAAAGGTTTTTGCATGTTTGTATTAAATAATTGGCCGAAAATGCTACGGAAATCGGAATTCATATTTTGGGCGAAAACATAGAAATTGTGAAACCATCTTTCGTATTCAAATGTATTTAATAGTTTCTTTGATATTATTTACCAAAAGTCATATATTTTACACCTGCCAATATTAGAAAATAGCAATATAAAGTGAAATAAAACAGAAATATCCTCTTTATCTTCGTATTTGCATGGCTTTCGTTGCCATGGCAACCGTAATTTTATTGAAAATATGTTTAAATACAAATTTTGGAGTAACAGTTTATTTATATGTATGGTTGGGTAGTGGTAAAATTTCAGCGAAAACTTAAATATTAGTGTAAAAATAATGATCAACTTTAACAAAACAAAATGCATAATTCGCATCAATAGTATGCCATTTTTTATATTTTTGGGCTAATAACTATGACATTTCTTCTTTTTATTTTTTGTGAAAAAATGAAAATTTTGAAATTATTTTTTTGCAGCGTCTCTCATTGATACATAACTTTGATTTTCCTGCAAAATCATATTTTTCTAGCGTACTAGTCTCAAGATATAAGAAATTTATTTTAAGAAACACAAAATTCAGCGATTTTTCACATGTTTTTGTCGTAAATGTGGTGTTTATGTTGCCATGGCAACCGATATATTGATGAAACATACCTAAAAGGGAAGTATAGTATATGGGGATACAAAATATATATGGGTTGGTTATTAGCATTTTTAATGCAAATACCCTAAAATCTGCAGTGAAAATAGGGTACAGTTTTTGCACTTTATCCAAAATTTCTCTGCCAATTAAAGGGTTAAATACAGATATTTTACATGAATAATCATTACAAATGAATGACTAAATTTTAGATTTAGACGCAAACTTGATGATGGTAATTAATGACTGACTAGCAACTTACTAAATAATGAAAACTATAATGAAATGTTACATTGTAATCTTTGACTGAATGACAGATTCATAAACACGAAACAAGCTCTGACAATATAACAGGAACTGGGCCAGTAATTGGCCTTCCATTACATTTTAAGACTATTTGACCATACACTGACCATGACGTTCCATTGCAATTTTTGTACTGTTTGACCATTTATCGACCTTGAGTGAAAAATCTTCTATTTCGATTTAGACAAATTGACAATTCATCAACCATGAGTAAATAATATTCCATTTCAAGTTGGACAAATTGACTTGACAATTCATTAACCATGAGCAAACAATCTTTCATTTCAATTTGGACAAATTGACAATTTATCAACCATGAGTAAATAATCTTCCATTTCAATTCAAATTGTTAGAGTATTTATTGACTATTAGTGAATGACTTTTCATTACAATCCAGATCATTTCAACATTCACTAACCAACAGTTAAAGAAATTTCACTATAATTCAGACTGTTTAAATATTTATTAACCATCACTGAATAAACTTCCATTTCTATTTAGACTGTTTGATCATGAATGAAAGAATTTTCATTTCAATCCTGATCATATGGTCATTTATTGACAGGGAAATCAGGAACTTTCGTTATAAATATAAATCATGTAAAATTATAATTTACTTAAGACTTAATATCTGTTGGTTTATGGATTTAAACATTCTTGCTTTTATCTTGCATCTGTTCATTCCAGTTTTTTACAATTTCTTCAATTAAACTTCAATTAATTTTTAAATCTTGATTCATAAGTCAAGTTTAGCCATTTAAAAAACAAATCGAGATTCTAGCTTTAATGAGACTGAATATAAAGATGAATTAAGTACAGTGCCTGTATGTACATTCACGCAGATGTAGTACATGTATATATAAGTATTTAAACAAAACCTGAATGGGATATCTTGCCATATTTCTGTATTGTTTTACTGTGGTAGAGGATAAATGTATACTGTCTATACTAGGTAAGTTATTTTGACACACATGTACATGAATCATCCTAAGTCTAGTGGGAAACATTTAGCTTTAGTTTACTTTAGCATGTTTAGGTCAATAGAATATTTGGTTTCAGATTTCTGATGTTAACAAGCTTACTGTGACAAATCATACAATTAATTTTGATATATATTTTTCAATGCACCAAGTTATCATTATTTATAAATTTAGTAAAATCATCAGATGTAATGGTATTTACTTTATTTAATTTCATATCACTTTTGTAACATGAAAAAATCAGAATTAATAAGGTAAATTTTGAAATAATATAAAATGATTGTACATGTATACCCCCTCTCTCTCTCTCTCTCTCTCTCTCTCTCTCTCTCTCTCTCTCTCTCTCTCAGAAACTCTCATACATGCCATGTATAGTTGAATTGTTAAAATCTTATGTGTGCTTGTTCTGCAAATAAAGACTGTTTTAGAGAGCTTAAATAGGGCCTTTATAACCATTAACATCGGTAATGATGTATATCTGTATTTTAACATTTTCTCTATGATAAATAGTATACATGCAGTATGTCATGTAACAGAGAGACTACGATAAAAAGAGTTATTTTCACAACAAAATTTATTGAAAAAGTGAATTCATTTAAGTATTGAATATGAATCACCTAGGTCATTAAAAAATAAACTGAATGGAAGCTAAGGACACTGTGTAATATGTGCTGCAAAACTGACAGCAGCGTCCATTCAGGTTTTTTCTCATTGCAATGTGTTGTCACAGACTGAGCAAAAATATGTACCATAGTTTTGGCCATTTTCACTGGACATTTGTTTTTAAATCTCAAAATGTTGGGCTTAAGATTTAATAATATGCATTGTTTTGATAGTATATATATTATATTTGATGCACAACTAAGACTCTACTTGACAAAAGGACCATAATGGGTCCTAAAATACTTCGAAAATTGAAAATTTGAATTATATATCAATTTGAAGATTCATTTTATGTCGAATCTATTGCTGTCAAAAAGACACATATAATTTTAATCTTTGATGACTCATCACAAGAATTTTATATTTTCATCCTAAGATTACATTAGCTTTCATTCTTTTTGTAATCAAGTTCACATTAAATATATCATGTATATAATACAAATCTTTCTCTTTAAAATATTATTTCATGTAAGAATTTCAAATAAAATTAAATGATTCATTCAATACAGTATTGCTTTAACGGAAACGTTTCTATGTACACATGTGCCGCTACTGAATGATAATTGCTGCCAGTGAGAGTATCTTTTTACCGTTACATATAAAACATACTATTTTTCATGAGAATTTAATATTTTTTTTAATCATTTTTTATACATATTTACACAGTATTCACAACAATTATAATAATGACTTATTTACAGATTTAAAGTTTTTGCACTTGTGGCAGGTTAAGTCCACACAGAGCACCAGCTACCACTTGATATTACGTATTGGATTCAAATCCTTCAAATCCAGGACTTCCATCAGGTCCCCGAGGTTGTCGAACAATTTGAACACTGTTCCTTCCTATGTTATTTGATAGTCCATCCTTCAGTATCAATCGTGGAGGCCTGAAAAGTCAAACAAATTAAATTGCAAACGCACGTAAACACATAAATAAATAAATGTTTATATAACACATATAAATAAAAAAATGTATGTATAGTTCTATACAATTTTATATTTTTACCAGATTAATAAGAATTCTTATAATGATTTTTGAAAATAAACGTCAATCTTTAAATTTCTGAAAGTGAAATACTTTTAAAATAATAACAGAAAAAATTCAGGTACCGTTACTTGTTTCAGAAATCGCCATAACAACATATCATTACCTTTACATCAACTTTATTTTGTATTATATTCATTACAACTGGGCAATATCTCTGGGGTCATTTGCTTCAATAAACTAAATGATATTCATGAAACTTTCAATCTATGATTTCAACAAGGACAAAACCACCCACAATGTGGTTACAGCATCTATAAATACTTCTTAAAATAACAAATGGCTCACCAGTGCCTCATAATTCCTGATGTGCATTCAGTTTATCCTTATATTGAAAACATAGAGGGGAAGGGGGGAACAATCAGATGATGTTCAAGTTTCAAGTTTTGGAAAAGAAAGAATGTACCAAACCATGTATTGCTATGCAAAAATGGCCGAAAATAATGATACCATAAACATATGAAAAAGATGATCAGTAATTAAAATTCAATAAAATTATATCAATTGTACCTGATCGTTGTTTGTCATTCTTGATAGAGAGAATGAAGAGTTTTTGTAAACCCGACCGCCGTTATGAGAGGGTTCATTCTAGATAGCGTTTGTATGTAACTGGATCATTTGCTGTGTAGTCTGGTTTTTAATAAACTGCTGATTATCACTCATATTCCTGTTTCATGTTAAGTTTACTTCCAAATCGGTTAACCACGGTATTTAAAATCCACATGCTCAGTTTGCACACGGTACTGTACGATTTATCTCCCTTCCACCAACGAAATGATGAAATCTAATCGATAAATCAGTTTTAAGATCCTCAACACCATAATACGTTACACTCTTCAAAATAAATTAAACCTAACGCAAATTTCATAAAGAATTAGTTAAATTCACATGCCATTGTTGTTTATTTCATAAAAAGTTATGATCTTTATGATGCTCTTCCCAGATATGCGGACTACTTTTTATTGTAGTCTAAGAGATTAGTTCGCCGGACTGCACAAATTATTGTGATTCATCCGGACGCCGACATGTTAGTAGATTTCGAAAATTCATTTCAGATGTCCATATGTCAGCAAATGCATTACACATCTCACGATAGAATGGATGTATTCGTTTCAGGTACAATTACAAGACGCACTGTTTCTCCAGACGTTACGTTGGTGTTTCATTAGTTACAACAAAATGCTTGTTTTACAATGGTATATAACATGATGAAAAATTCATGGATTTTCATATCCAAAAACTTAACAAATTTTTACCACGGATGAATTATACAGTAACTGTAAATGTTACAAGTGTCTGTAATATCTGAATTTATGTTTGAATGAAAATAAAGTGTAGATTATAATAAATGAAATGAGATACTTCTAAGCAACAATTTTAACACAAAATACAAACTTAAACAAAACAAATAAAATTAAAAAATTCATTAAAACAACATCAACATTAACAACTTCATATAAACACTGTATTGATGATATAAAGTACCAACATCTTCCAACTTCTATTATGTAGAGCTAACACTGAAAAAATGTAATAAAGGGCTTAGATTTATATATCTTAGACAGAGTATTAAGTCTCCTAAACATGGTAAAAGGAATTGTAACCCACCATGCATGGATATCATGCACATGAATTCCAGGCTTGAAACTTAAAATGATTACTGTTCCCATGGAAACCCTAAATTCACATGAAAACTGGCGAAACATCAACATCTCTAACTTTCTTTTTCTTCAACAATATTGGTCCTAACTTGATATTTTACAGGATTGGATTGTTTCCCACCTGAGTAGATGTACTATACAGGGTTTTAAATTTCCCCCAAAAATACAGACCTGGTATCTTGACTAACAGGAGCTTCTTCATCTTCTTCTGGCGGTACATATCCTGTTCCCATAATTCTACGTCTTGCCTCTGCATACTCAGCCTCTCTCTGTTCAAGTGTTTTCAGGGGTTTGTTTTGTGACCTAGTTTCAAAATGTACAAAAACAGAAAATGTTATATATAATCCATATATGACACAGTAAGATAAATAAATGCATCTATTTATACTTCTACAAGAACTGTATCTGAATGGCAGATTGTGGAGAGATGAAGATAATGTAAATAAAGGTTGTAACTCAATGTGTATATGGAGATCTAAGAAGCTATTTTCCGTGAGTGAGAGATGCACAAGTACTTCCATATTTCTATTTTCAGAAGCAGAAAATCTTCTACATATATTAAAAGGTACTGGTACTTGTTATTGTAATTAAGTTATCATCCATATACCCTATTAACAATGGTTTAATAACCTGGGATGGATTGGAACTTGCTGGGAGAGTGGGGGGAGATAAAATGTACCTGTAACAGGGTGTGCCTTAACTCTTATTTAGTCATGAGTGACTGAACTGAGTACTGTCTAGCAATATGGTAGATGTAAGTCCTGTCATGTGATCTCTGTAAAGTTGCGATTTCCAATACAAAAACATAGGTGTGATTAAAAACCTTGTTAAATGATGTCGCATAACAATTTGTTGTTTGACATAGACAGCCATGGCAATTATTCTCTGGCATCAAAACGTGGCAATATTTTTAAATCTGGGCGCAAAATCAAATATATGGGATGAGACTTACAGATTGAATAAGAAACAACATTTCTCAATGATTAAACCATAATCACTATAACTAAAACCTGTTTTTTCAGAGATTATAGCAACATTTTACAAAACTTTACTATTTTTTCTAATGACATCATTTATTAGGAAGTAACCTAATGAACAATCTTAGTATCTGCTCAAAATCTTATTTCAAAAACTCTGCACACTCTGTAAAATTTTCCATTTCAACTCACACTGAAAAATTTCTTTGTCGAACAACTTTTAAATATAATTATTCTTACATGTATTACAACATTAAAAGCAGATAGGTATAAAGGTGCACATAATAATGAAATGTATTGTATATAAGTAATTCTGCATTTGAAAAAAATTAACTTTTATATTTATGGACCAGACATGACTTCAATCAGTAAAGTTAGTGAAAATGAAGACAACCTTTGGTGTGGTGATACTGGAGAACTTTCTTCAGATCTTCGTTTTAAGATTTTCACTTGTGGTTGATAGGAGTTCTATCATTTGTCTCTGGAATCACTGTTTTAGATGACCTATAACATAATATTACATTAATTGAAATCAGATGTGATATGCATATGACATTGACACATTACTTTCAAATTTATAGATCTTCAAGTAAAATCAGACATCCAGTAAAATCTGTACATGTACAGATCATCCATGGAACCTAAGATATATGGACTTAATAGACAAACAGTTTGTATATACAGGATATTTTGATTGAGATATGAAGTAAAGGTATTTATAACAATGGTCATAATGGACATGTGGTGTTTATATAGAGGTGAACCATACTGCACATTTTGCTTCTTAATAATTCTTCAACAAAAACTAATGCAAGTTGTTAATAAGATCTAAGGCATAGTTATCAAATATGTTTTTGTGATTGGTTGCAGCAGGCTGTCTTTGTAGTCTTACTTTAGTATTCAAGGTACAATGACACAATCTGGTTTGTTATTACATTCTAGTATCATATGGTTGTTCTTTTGATGGCTTTAAAATGCCACTGTGAAAAACTGTTGATGTGACATGATATTGTAGTCAACCAGTACAAGCACAGTGGATTAAATTAATTGATTGAATAGGATTCAATGTCTCAAAGTATTTTACTTATATTGGGATATAACCAGCTGTAGATGAAGTGTCAAAAAGTTTGGTCTAGCAATACATTAGCGCCTTGCATATCTAAATGCAGACAGCTTGGTGAAAAATAGTCAATTTTCTTTTCAAGTCTATGTCATAACTGCCAGAGATTCAAACATGGACATCTCACACACAGAACAAGCACTCTACCAACTGAGCTACTGTAGCAGCTATAGTACAGTAGATTAAACATATATCTTAATTATTAGTTACTAAACATAATAAAGAAATAGTAAAGAGAGCGAGATACTCACAACTGACATCATTTACCTTTATTTCTTTTAACTTTTTGTTTAAAACCTGAAAATAAATAGATATCCATTATCCATATGTGCCATCTTAAAAAATTACCGGTCCGTGCTGGAGATTTCAGTACACATGCTCCATATGATCAACATGGCTACTGCTAAAAACTTGCATGCTTTTTAAGCTGACCTGATCTTTTGCTAATAAACCAATGACAACAAAACTTATCAGGGAATGGATGTACAGTGACTTTGTTTGCCTAAAATTACTACCAAATAAAGGTAGTTTCTGCTGGGGAAAAATTACTGAATTTTCTCAATCGGATCACTAAAATTCCCAGAACAAGAGTGATATACTAAACACTGTCACAATAAAGCATCTTTGCAATGAGGATTCTAATCTATTGCAAGCATATCATTATGCAGTTCCGTGTATTTCAGAACTTCAAATTTTCCCAAATTCAAAGGCAGAAGGTAGTTTTTAAAAAAATGTAACAAAGTCAATGATGTACATTTGTTCAAACCCTTTCAAGTTTGCAAAAATAATTGATCTGGACCTCCACAGTGAATTAGGATCTCTCGCCAGCAGGTTCTTTTTTGTGATTTGCACTTATGTTCAATGGGCCATAAGAGGAAAATAAGCAAACAAACGCAGGTTAATAATATCAACATTTTCTATCTATGTTGATACTTATAACTATGCAACAAGTTTCATGAAATAGTGCTTCATAGTTTTGGAGAATAAGCGCAGACAAGAATTTCGGATGGATGGTAGGACGGAAATTCGACTTACCGTAACTTCGGGTTTGTTGTTCTTCTAAAATGCCTTGAAAAAATCGAGTCAGATTATCAAAATATTTTAATATTGGCTAGTTAAGTCGCATCACATTTTAAAATGTTAAAATTTAGGAGAAAAGTTGTGACGTATTTATAGAAATATAAGGTTTTTGTACCAAGTCCTAACAGGAAATCTGTATGCGCATTTGTGATTAGCATAAAATATCTCTGCACAGAGCAAAATGTTGGCACTATGGAGATTTTAAATGTTGAAAAACCAGGCATATGGCAGACTATGTTGAACATATAATGTAAAACTTCGCCAAGGACATCACTTCCAGTGTAAAATGTCATTTTCGTGAATAATATCAGTTTTCATTTAGATTTATTTGATTTTCTATGGGAAAAATGAGTAACTCACTGTCACAAAAAGACTGGCTCTGACAGTAAGAATAAATTGCGCCATCAAAGAACACAAAGTGCATGTTAAATGAATTAATTATGGGTGGGTGAGACAAGTTTTGTATTAATGCTTTATAACTTTTAAATAGTTAAAAAAATTCATTTAAAGATAGAAAATAATTTACATACTTTATCTCGTGTAAAAAGTATAATTTTTCTACCCTATACACCACTATCCCTCATTCCAAATTAAAAGAATGTCTTAAAAAAATTATCCACTTGTCATTCTTTTAAAAAACAGCAAGCATAGAAACAAATATTTGGTGCTGAACAGGGATTCTGATTATTTTGTTAAGTATCATACAGATTCCAAAAAAAATATACTGAAGATACCATCAACAAAATGTTGGAGTTTTTGATAGATAACATATTTGTTGTGTTTAGTAATATAGTTTTTCAACAAACAATCAGTTTCCAATGGGTACAAACTGTGCATTATTGCTTGCTGATTTGTTTCTTTATTCTTATGGAGCAGAATTTATGAAGAACCTTGCTAAATGTCATCTATCCTATTGAGCTTGAAATAAAAGACACAACTGATTCCTTAAGTTCTGCTTCATATTTAGACTTATACCTAAATTATGACGACCACGAAAGGCTACATTTGAAGCTTTATCACAAACATGATGACTTTAATTTTTCTATTGTCAACTTTCCTTTTCTATGCAACAGTATACCTGCTTCTTCTACTTATGGTGTATTTGTTTCCCAATTAATACGCTATGGTAGAGCTTGTTCCCACTACAAGGACTTTGTACAGCGAAGCAGGCTGCTTGCAAATAAATTGAGGGATATTGCAAGCCTAGGCTTATCAAGGCACTCTAAAATTTCATAGCCATCATCACAGTATTGTTGATAAGTTTGATGTCTCTGTATCAAGGGTTGCCCTGGATATATTTGACATCCCATAGTTCCATGTTCCTTTCATACAATTTTGATTACATACGTGACAGGTGTAGCTAGCTAAACAGGAGGTGCTTAAACCCTTCCGGAGCACCCGGCCTCACTTCCTTGGCGAAAGTTCGCGTATCTAACCTAACTTGTCAGTTCCAAAGTTTTTACTTTGCTTCTGCATTGTGATTCAGACATGGATTAGTATGTTTGTTTATTATTATATTAAATTTAAATTAAAAAGAAATAGATGTTAATTTTGTTAATTTTCTTCAATTGTTTTCAAGGGTACGAACAGTCTTGGTATGTGTACCAATTTGGCAATTAACCTTGGTACGAGTTGTCTTGATACCATTTTTTACATGTATATATGGCATAACAAACTTTAGATTTTGGAATGACCATGAGGACAAGATTTTTTTTCTCTGCAAAGAAACATAATGGGGTTCGCCGCCGTACCACGTAATCAATACCTTTTAATGTTTGTGCAGAACATTTTTGAAAACGCCACCGTCACAAATTTCCGGAATAACGCTGTTTTTACGAGAAAACGTCATATTTTGCGATTCCATGTCCATTGGAAACAAGCGTTTCACAGACACGTTAGAAGGTATCACGTGGTACAGCGGCGAACCCCATTTCTGGTCTTTGCTGGTCAATGTTATTTTCCATACAAATATTGTCCCTGTACACAAGTTTTAACGATTCGGGAAGGACATATGTATTATGATTATTGATTAACCAAATTATTATGGCGATGTGGAGTAATGTAAGAAACCACTTATCTTAATTCCGATCCTGTCAAATCTAAAAATTATTTTTACTTTGAAGTTTCATTTGTTCATTTTGGTATTTTTCTGACAAACAATCAGTTCATAAACAATCTTAAAACAATAATTTTATCAGTCAGTCATATTAAGTACCATCAAAACAAAATAAACAATTTTACCCCAGTATCTTCAAGTTCTTCCCAACTGTCTAAAACATCGCCGTGATCACGATCGTTTGATATATGTTGGTACAACTTGAAAGTCCTAATTTTTTAAAATGAAAACGAAATAAATTATCGAGAAGACGATTCTTTTGTCAGATATCCAAATTTGTTTCATTTGTAACTTTAAAAATAGCGAATCATAGCTAAATTTTCAGTCCATTTCATTTTCGATTTACAAAAAATAACGGATGTGGTCTGTCTAATTTTTTCTTTGAACCAAAAAACGGTTCAGATACTTATCAGTTACGATTATTGAATGTCAGTTTTATATTTCTATTTAATGGAATATTCCATTTTTAACCTGAACAAAATGTTTTTTAATACTGGTAATTCTTTTGTTTAAAAACTCTAAAGTCTTGGTCCAGCATTCGGCTGCGTTTCTAGTGTTAGTTAATCCCGGAAATTGTGAAATACCGGTAGTCAAGTTCGTCAAACCATCACAAGACTTTATAATTATAATTTATATCTTTGAAACGTTTGAATAAATCCTGATTCATAAGTTAACTTAAAGTAATAATCAAGAGAAGAGACTACATTGATAAATCTTTTTGTGTGATATGAGTGACCAGGATCCAATCGATTCAGCTGATGGCAAGGCGATTTTACAAACCATATTTAACCCAAACTTACCCTATGCGGATGTTGTTGATGAAGAAGAGCAGTTACCAATGGAAATTGGTAAAAATAAATTAATGGCATACTGACAGGCATGATAAAATCGGGTTTTATATGTCTCTGCATGGTTGGACAATTTTTTTTTTCTGACTACATTTAACATCATAAATATATTGTCATTGTCATGATGTGCAAATGCGTAAAGCAGTAAAATGTTGAAAAAGAAATAAAAACAAGATAAATCAAGTTGAATGCAGACTAATCTTTTCACAGTGTTGGAACGGAAGTTCAGTCAAACTATACAGTTGTCGGTAGCTATATTTTCTGAAGCGAGAACTGACCATTGCTGAAACAGTTGGTGAGTAATTTTTTAACCAACAATAAGCATACACTGTAATATCTTGAAAAACTTTTATGGAGAAATTTAACGATGGAAATTGTACTCCATTTCAAGGAATCGCTATCATATATATCTGCATATATTCGACGAAACGATACTTGAACACAAACATCCGACTGGTCGCGAAAAACATAAATTCTCCGATATTGTATTTTCTATTAAAACAAACAAATCTCAAGGCAACGTAAAGCATAAAGATACACAGTATTAAGAAGCCAACACACTCTTGTGAATGGTTATCGCTAAAAATAAGATTTTTCTTTGCACCATGGAAGTTGTTTACTGTGCAGGTAGCTTGGATCATACTGTTCAGGTAGCTCTATTTTCTGTCCAGGTAGCTTAAAATTAAAACAAAATAATTCAAAGCTTTCTTCATTATTTATTGACTGCGATTTTTGCTATAAGATGCTGAATATTTCAATATTGCCTATTTTCTTTTCATTTCATATGTTAACGAAAAAATATAGTCCAGTCAATTTACAGTTTGATATCTAACTAATTGCAACAGGAAATATTTTGTTACTAATATGCTCGTAAATACATTATTTTAAACAATATTTATTTAATAACATACATAGTACAAAATCACAAATATAAACAATAAAGGATTCCGGAACAAGAGTTAATTACAAGAAAAATAAAAACAAGCAAACAAACACATAATATAATATAATATAATATAATAATATAATATATATAATATAATATATATAATATAATATAATATAATATAATATAATATAATATAATATAATATAATTAATTAATTAATATATAAAATATAATATAATATAATATAATATAATATAATATAATATAATATAATATAATATAATATAATATAATATAATATAATATAATATCTGGGTGTTTGTCAGTAAAGAATAATTATTAATAAATCTTTTTCATTGTAAAATAAATTCTTGAACAGATAGAAATATTTCTTTATTTTGTTGGGGTGATAACAAGGGGTCCCCATATAATAATTTATTTATACTTAAAACATAAGGAAGAGTATATATAGTTCTTAATCGTATGTGTCTGTAGAGTTGACAAGATAAAAGAAAATGTCGTGCCTCTTCAACAAGGCCACAGTGACAGTAAGGATCATTAACTAAGTTTTTTTTTAAAAAAAAAAAAAAAAAAAAAACATTGCAAGGAACTACATTCCAGCCTTACCCTAGCATGAAGCATTTGCCACATTCGGGTTCCGCAATTATAGTAAATAGGTACTTTAAAACTGTTAGTTATTGTGTTTTTAAAAACCTTTAGGAAATTATTTTCAATATCATTTGGCAAATCGTTTCAATTTCTTATAACTGGAGGTACGAATGAATTAAAATACAAAGAGGTTCTGCACTAATGCTTTCAAAATTTTGGAATGAATTTCGTTATAGGATTGTGGAACAAGTTTGCATAAGTAAGAGGGGGCTAAATGATTTTTCATTTTGTAAAACTGGATTAATTTGTGGTTTCTCTTCTAGTAGCTAAAGTTTCCCGGCCTGTTTCAAGAGTCGGATACTTGTGAGCTTTGTAGCTCCAAAAACTATACGGACAGTTTCAATATTAATATTTCAACTCTTTGCTTAAGCGTTTTAGATATGTTGTCTCAGATAATGTCGCCGTATTCCAATAAGGGTCTGATAAAACTAAAAATATATGTTTTCTAAAACATTGCGTGATAGTATAAATTTATATTTACGTAATATGAAAATGCTATAATTGGCCTTGGATAAAATATTGTTTATATGTCTGTCCTAAGAAAAGTCAGAAGTAAAAGTAATGCCTAAGTGCTTGTGTTGTCAACGTTTGTATAATGTTTCGTTCATATAAAGGGCAGGGTGGGATGGTTTTATTGCATTTTTAGATATCAACATAGTCTCTGTTCATTTGGATTAAAAGACACCAACATTTTGACCACTCATTTATTTTGTCTAGGTCGTGTTGAGCATTGTTGCTGCGTCAAAAGGATCATCAAGTTACAGTAAGAGTTGTGTCGTCTGCAAACAGTCTAATTGTGCTATTTATATCTATGACAATGTCATTAATGTATAAGAAATAACATTGGTCCAATATTGAACCTTGAGAACCCCGGCGTTTATATTAAGCCATTCAGAAATGCTGTTCTTTATTGTAACTCTATTCCGCCGATTTGAAAGATACATGTAGTTTTGAAACCATTGGAGCAATTTGTCCGATATGCCGATTGCACGCAATTTTATAAATAAGCCAGTATGGCAAACCCTGTTGAATGCTTTACTAATGTCGCAAAAAATAACCCTCACTTCTTTACCGGAATCTAAACCCTTAACAAAAACCCAGATTGTAGATTAGTGATGATATTATTTCTGTACGAAACGCATTAAGATATTTAAGAATACATTTTTCAAAAACTTTACCAAGTATATTGCAGAGAGATATCGGTCTGTAGTTTTTTTACATCGAATTCCGTTTTATACAACGGGATGACGTTTGCATTTTTCCAGCAATTTGAAAAAGTGCTCTCAGGTAACAGTTTGTTAAATAGCTTTGTTATTGGTATACACAATTCGTTGCTAGCATACTTAAGCAATCGCGGGTTGATATAATCAAGACAACAAGCTTTATATATATCTAAAGAAGATAGAGCTAGTCGAACATCATCAACCGTTAATATAATATTATCAAATTCAAAATTTGATGTACCCGAATCGGTAATGTCTATATTTGAATCGTCAATAATTGATTGCTTACAAAAATATTCGTTTAAAATGTTAACTTTATCATTATCGTCGTCATAAAGTTTACTATTGTAAAGCAAAGCAAGAATAACATTCTTTTTGTTATTATCAATAAACATTCTAGCGATTCGCCACCATGATTTAGACCATATAGCGTTTTCTCGTAAGTTGTTCGCCAGTCGGTTCATATAGTCCTTTTTCGCGTTACGTATCGCGGTGACACATTTCTTATTTCTCTGAAAGAAGCCCAGTGAATACCAGAATTTTTTTCTTGGCTTTATTGTGTAGCCGTCTACGCTTTCTAATCATTCTCTTTATTCCACATTTGACCCAGGGTTTATTGTTTTCTCTTATAGTTACTAATTTATTCGGTATGCATTCGGATGCAATTTGTAAAATGGTATTTGATATCTCAATGGATGATAGCAAAATTTTGTCCCAGTCAGTTTGTAATATTTTTTGTCGATAAAGGTCAAAATTTCCATTTTATATTCCTATACTTTACGAGTGTAGGACGTTTTAGTTGGTTTTTCTATACTTATGATTAAAGATATTGGACAATGATATCGAGTGTTAACATCAACAAAAGTTTCACAAACATCACTATGTTCAACAGAAGTAGTATCATTTACTAAAAACAACTCTATAAGCGAACATAAATGTTCAGTATAATAATGAGTTGGTTCAAGTTGAGTAAGGTTACAATTTGACATTAATTCATGTTTATTACCAGTAGGATTTTAAAACTGATCTACATTAAAATCACCAGTTATAATCATATAATCATACTTACATTCAGAAGCAAGTTCAATAGAATATTCTATTTCTTGCCAAGATGTGTCAGCATCTGGCGGTCGTTAAAACGCATCAAGTAAAATTACTTTTCCTTTAACAATCATTTCACACCAAAGGCATTCTATATTCTGAACCTGTTGTTCAGGTCTGTGTTTAAAATGTATAGAATCATTTATATAAACAATGACTCCCCCGGCCCACTCAGTCTAGCTTCTCTATCAAATCTTGATGGAATTGAGCCAAGTCTCTTTAAAAATAAAAACATCATACTGACTAAGTTCAATATTGATCAAATCAATTTTTGGTAGTAAGCTTTGTATATTGGGATGCATAAAAGGAAGATATTTGCTTGACAATTTTTCAACATTCGAGCTTGTATGCGAACTATTTGTGTTTGGGTGTTGGTAATCGTTTGTTGGGCCAGGAGGATTCTTTTCAACGTCGCCTGATCTATACAACATGTTTCTTAAACAGGTGACTGCTAATGCAAGATAAAATATATCGAGTATAATGCGATATATACGAATACATACGGGTAGCTTGATACGATAACCAGTTAACGTAATACATCGCAATATTGAGTATATACTTGTATACTCATTAACAAAAAAATATCAATACATCTATACACAGTGACTAACAAAGGTAACATCAACACACTATTTGCGTTATTACAAAATAAAAAACGCACTACACACAAAATTATACAATGGTTTATCGAATGTAGATAACAATTTATAACTAAGAAAATATTTGGAACAGAAGAAATAATACCGTTCTAAACTTTTAAATCGTTTACGATTAAACGATAATGATTTATAGACATGTTGAAGAGGCCAATTCTTGTACGATGGGTAAGTGCTGATACAGGTATTATGTTATACCTGTGGGAAAAGTATAACAAATTACGTACAATTTGGTATCTTCGACTAGTAATAAATCAATAGTGTACATTACTATAAACAAAAGAACAAGAACTAAGCGCACCCACGTTATAAAGTGAAATATATATAAAAAGGAAAAAAGAACAAGTAAACAATATATTGGTGAAAAATAAACATAACGAAACAAGAGACCCATGGGCCTGATACGCTCACCTGATAACTAATAGCTAGCTGATAGATTTAAAGAAAACATAAATACTAAACCCCAATGACTTTTTTCTTTACATCATGATAACCGTTGTATCAATACCTACAACATTCTAGTATACATGCCTATACAAAAAGTAAATAGTTTTCAAGATAATTAACCATTTCAGTATTGTTTCACATCTGTGACCTTAATCTTTGAACCCATGATCTTTTTCTATACATCAAAATGATCGTTGTATCAATACTTACAACATTCTAATATACATGCCTATACAAAAAGTTTATAGTTTTCGAGATAATTTACCATTTCGGTATTGTTTTCACATCTGTGACCTTGACCTTTGAACCCATGACCTTTTTCTATACATCAAAATGATCGTTGTATCAATACTTACAACATTCTAATATACATGCCTATACAAAAAGTTTATAGTTTTCGAGATAATTAACCATTTCAGTATTGTTTCGCATCTGTGACCTTGACCTTTGAACCCATGACCTTTTTCTATACAAGAAAATGATCGCTGTATCAATACCTACAACATTCTAATATACATGCCTATACCAAAAGTTAATAGTTTTCGAGATAATAAACTATTTTGGTATTGTCTAGCACCTGTGACCTTGACCTTTGAACCCATGACCTTTTTCTATACATCAAAATGATCGTTGTATTAATACCTACAACATTCTAATATACATGCCTATGCCAAAAATTTATAGTTTTCGAGATAATTAACCATTTCCGTATTATTTCGCATCTGTGATCTTGACCTTTGAACCCATGACCTTTTTCTATACATCAAAATGATCGTTGTATCAATACTTACAACATTCTAATATACATGCCTATACAAAAAGTTAATAGTTTTCGAGATAATTTACCATTTCGGTATTGTTTTCACATCTGTGACCTTGACCTTTGAACCCATGACCTTTTTCTATACATCAAAATGATCGTTGTATCAATACTTACAACATTCTAATATACATGCCTATACAAAAAGTTTATAGTTTTCGAGATAATTAACCATTTCAGTATTGTTTCGCATCTGTGACCTTGACCTTTGAACCCATGACCTTTTTCTATACAAGAAAATGATCGCTGTATCAATACCTACAACATTCTAATATACATGCCTATACCAAAAGTTAATAGTTTTCGAGATAATAAACTATTTTGGTATTGTCTAGCACCTGTGACCTTGACCTTTGAACCCATGACCTTCCTCTATACATCAAAATGATCGTTGTATCAATATCTACAACATTCTAATATACATGCCTATACAAAAAGTTTATAGTTTTCGAGATAATTAACCATTTCGGTATTTTTCGCATCTGTGACCTTGACCTTTGAACCCATGACCTTTTTCTATACATCAAAACGATTGTTGTATCAATACCTACAACATTCTAGTATTCCTGCCTATACAAAAAGTTTATAGTTTTCGAGATAATAATTATAATCAAGGGTAAAAAAAATTAGGTCACGACCTTCACAATTGACCTTGACCTCATTTTAAAGATACTTACAAGAAGATGTCAAAACTGGAAACCCCATGTCATTATCTGGTCAAATAGTCAAGTTATAACAATTTGAAGCTATTTTACGATTTTTTTCAAAATTAAACGCAAAAACGCGTAACCTATTTTTTATCCGAATTTCACAAAATGAACAAACTATAGGCTTAAGACCCTAGAAAAGCAAAATATCACATCAGATTTTTTCTCCAATCAGTACTTTCGGAGAAGAAGATTTTTTAAGATTTTTGCACCCCTAGGTCACCCTGACCTAGTTATGGTAGCCATGGCAACGCCACGAACAAATCTGAATTGCACCGGCCCATATATACTTCTGACAAAGTTTCATTAAAAACTGTCCAGTAGTTTCAGAGGAGAAGTTGAAACTAGGTGTTAACGACGCACGCACACACGCACACAAGCACGCACGCACGCACGCACATACACACGCTGCGCTATGCCATAAGCTCACATGACCTTCGGTCAGGTGAGCTAAAAACAAAATAATTGTACAGTAAACTGTGTAAAGGATAGAACACATTGAGATCGAATTGGAGAACTATTTTGCGTATGCTTAGAATATTCAAAGTCTACATGATAGCATAAGTTAGAATCCATGACCTACAAAGGTACGTAAAGAAATATCATACACGACTATAGTATGTCCAAGATAATGATGTTTATTTTAATAATAAGCAGAGTAGAATACAAGTGATTGGGTACTGTCCCTACCAACACGTCTAGTTCTACAATGCTTATTATCTAAACTAAGCAACTAAGATAAGGCAAATGTGTAACAGAAAATAATTCTGAAGATTGTATACATGGCTTTAGTATGCTCAAGATAATGATACTTATTTGAATAACAAGCAGAGTAGAATTCAAGTGATCAGGTACTGTCCCTACCAACAAGTCTAGTTCTACAATGCTTATTATCCAAACTAAGCAACTTATATAAGGCAATGTGTAACGGAAAATAATTCTGAAGATTGTATACATGCTATAGTATGCTCAAGATAATGATGCTTATTTGAATAACAAGCAGAGTAGAATTCAAGTGATCAGGTACTGTCCCTACCAACAAGTCTAGTTCTACAATGCTTATTATCCAAACTAAGCAACTTATATAAGGCAAATTTGTAACAGAAAATAATTCTGAAGATTGTATACATGGCTATAGTATGCTCAAGATAATGATGCTTATTTGAATAATAAGAAGAGTAGAATGCAAATGATTGGGTACTGTCCCTACCAACAAAGTCTGGGTCTACAATGCTTTTTATCTAAACTAAGCGACTAAAACACGTGTACTAGAAGAAATACGTGGCAATTTTAAACAAATTTACATAGAATGTTATTTAAATACATTAAATCTTTATGGGAAAAAATCTAAAAAAATCTAATAGAAGAAAGCAGTTCTAATTTCTTACGGGATGGGGTCTATAAACAAGGCCATCAATCTTGTTAAACCGGTGGGACCTTATTGCCATTATCCATTTTTTTATTTTGCTATTTGAAAATAACGTAAAAAATTTGACGGACCTCACTCATGACATAACCTAGTGTGAGAAAGTTTGTGAGTTTACTTGCCGATGGTCCTTTTGGTTTTCTCTGAACTAAAGAGGCATCAACAAATAACTATTGCGATGTCCTTATAGTCTCCATGTAAATAAAATATTCTTTACTTGAATATTGCATTTCGTGAAATCAAACCTTGCTTTAAAGTACGATTCAATTCATAATCATTCTATTAGAGGAAACCGTTCCTTACTATCGATGCCTGTTGCCTGCCTACCTGTACAGTAAAATATGAGCTACCCTGTACAGTAAAATATGAGTTACTTGTACAGCAACAGAAAAGCATGCAGCCTAATAAATGGTTTTTTTTCTCCAAACACAAACAAGTCACAATTACTTTTTAACATAGCTCGCTAACTGTCGGCGTCGTGGTATTAAATACTAAACAAATATAGAGGAAATAAAAAATATATAGTGAATTCATGAAAATTCCGCTACTATTTTGCGTGTGCAACAAACGAATGAATGTCTTAGGCTTAATATTTTCATAAACGTACATTTATTCAGTGAGATTCATGTCCGTATGAAAAACCGTAGAACAGTTTAAATAACAATAATTTTAGATAATCCCACATAGGTTTAACTTATTGTTTTCATTCGTCGCTTCAGAAAACAGAGCTACAGGGGACTGTACAGTTTGACTGAACTTCCGTTCCCACTCTGTGCTCTTTATGTTAATGCTGCCACTTAAGATGCTAGCTTGTTTAATTCTTCACTGCATTACAGAATAATTACAGACGTTTCCGTCTTATGTCATTCCGCTCAAATAACTTTATTTTCCGCCCCAACCAATTTGTCTGTCCGAAAACTTTTCGCCCCAACTAGATACCTTCCACCCCAATCTAAAAATTTCCTACTAAAGTTCTCAGGTCCTAATACTTTATAAGTTCCAATGATTCTAACAATAATAAGATATTTTAAAAGCCAAATTTATTGAATAAATAAGCCTATTTATTTGGCGAATAATGCGGTTTAAAAATAAATCATGAAACGTTGAGAAACATTCTTCATATAAAATTGGTTCGTAAAAAACCGCACACTTGAAATTTATTTCAGTAAATATTATTCCGATTTGTAAATTGTCAGTAAATATTCGCATGGTATTTTTCTACGCATCACATTTTTAAAAAGAAAAAGTATGATCAATTGATATTTTGACCTTCACCCTATATAGACAAGCTAGTGTGCTCTTTATACTACTTGGCTACCATTGACCCTCACCTTATATGGACACGTTAGTGCACTTTTTATAGCACTTGGCTACCGATGACCCTCAACCTATATGGGCAAGTAAGTGTGCTCTTTATACCACTCGGCTACTGATGACCCTCACCTTATATGAACAAACTAGCGTTCTCTTTATACTACCTGGCTACCTTTGATCCTCAAACTATATGGACACGTTACTGCGCTTTTTATAGCACTTGACTACCGATGACCTTCGCCCTATATGGACAATCTGGTGCACTTTTTATACCATTCGGCTACAAATAACCCCACTCTGTATGGATGAGCAAGTGTTGTCGTGATGTGCCACTCTTATAACAGACCTTGTTAAAAACAGATCGACTTTAAAATATAACTCAAACGATTGAATCGGCTTTTGTAGTGTGTTTTATTAGACTCAAACTGCTGGTTTCTCACAGATAGAAAACACTTTTTCCCCATACTTTTGGCAAAATAAATCGTACAGCCAATAGTCATAATAATTACTCACAGCCAAACAATCCTCATTACCCCCTAGGCTGTTAGGCTCGCCTTTTTGCCACACTAAAAACGATCCAACATCAGTTTTACTATGCATCCAAATGTATTTTCCTTCTTGATCTACGTCTGATGCTCCAAGATACCACTTCATGTCATGGCAAGCTACAATAATTATAATAATAATAATAATAGTTAGTCATCCTCCTTCGCCCCCTGTTAACGTCTATATGAACTATATATTTTTTATCAACAGGAGGTGCTTATCCTTCCAGAGTAGCACCTGGTCTCGCTTTCCTGTAGGATACACGTGTTTAACTTACATATTATACCAGTTTTATATTTACAGCACTAGACGGCCGTTTCGGAATAGAATCAGTAGTGCTCGGACCAAAATTATGAAACCAAAATTATTTTGAAGATGTTGAAAAGCTACCCAAAAGACCAAAATATATTTTACCAAATTAAGCTAAGGAAATACTTTGCAAGAGGAAGTATACCTTAGTTTTTGAGAAATTTCAAATTTTAACTTGCAGGAAATTTAGACAATTATAGTTTGCCTAATTTGCCAGTTACAAAGTTTTCACTGTGGTATTGTGGTTTGGACATGTTTAACTTACATTTGGCAAAGTCAATGTACAAACATAAATCACAAGCATAGGATATGCTGTTCTGGCAAATTCTCATACAGCATAGCAAATAATAAATCAACCAGGGCACTAATTCCACAGTCCAAGTGTTTGAATTACAGAACCAAACGTGGTTAATGTACATCGTCACCGCCAATGGACTGTTAATGTTGAAAAATTCTATATCATGGATGCGAAAAAATTGGCCAAACTTGCGAGATTTTATCTGAAGCTTGAACAGGCAAAAAAAACGATTTTCAGCTAAAATTTAATTTTGTTCTAAATTCTTAATTTTAAAGGTGGGTGGGCTGGTGTGATTCACTGAAAATTAATTTGTCTTGGTAAATTAATAAATCAACCATGGTATCGTTGGTGGAATTTGCGGAAATAACAAACACTGATATTGGTTTTAAATGCATTGTGTACTGATTATGTTGAAATACAAATGTATATCTCAGACACAAAATAATGGATCCAAATTTTACCGTAAACAGACAGGTGGAAAACTAGTTGAAACTGAATTTCCTCTTAATTTCATTCTAATTTTTTTATGTGGTCAGATTTCGACGAAATACAAATTATTTTAGCATGTCCTACAAAATAAATTCCAAACTCACATTTTGGTGCTATTTCTAGCAGCGTACTTCTCATAAAATTAAATTCTTCCACTGAACCCAATTCAATCAAATATCCCCCTTGATCTATGCAATTTTCCTGAAATGGTAAGATAACTGCATATTAAGGACAAGTGATACAAATGAACACTGATGTTACGCACAGCCTGTACAAAATCTATGCACTTAGATGGTATTATTCTTAGTCCCACCTTAAAGAGTCTACAGAGAGAGCCATGGAAAATAATTCAATTATAAATTTAATAATTTTTTGCAGACATTTAGATAATAATACCCTGTATCATATATCAAAAATTCAAGTCTATTTTGTGAGTTAAAAAAGAGTTATTCCCCTTGAATGTTGTCTCCTCTGTCTTGTTCTAGCGGCTGCGCGGCCACTTGATATAAAACATATCTTTCTGCAAATACATGTAGTTGATAAAATAGGCAAACTTTGTTTAAATTAAGTCTGATGAAGGGGGTTTTAAAAAACTCATTAATTACAATGATTTGATCAAGGTAACAGAATTAAATGGCAATTAAATAGAACAAAGTTTCATAAAAAATTGCAAAATTTCAATGCAATTATACCCTCTAAAATGCGAATTTATTTATTTTTATTTATTTTTTTTTTTTGACTATAAATTGTTTTCAAAAAGATGTATTTTAAAGGAAACATCGAGGTGTATATTATATCTGAAAATGAAGATACTTTTGTGGAGTATTGTTATTGTGACGGAAAACATGCAAAAATCGGGAAATCCGAAATGGATAGTATTTGAACCGTTTTCCGATTTAGAACGTAATATTTTTCTTTTTAGCTTGCCTACAGTTCTGTTTTTGTTTATCAAAGTAACCTCATTTCATTCATTTGATAATTGCCAGTTCTTGTACATCTTTATCAAACATCTGACATTTTAAACCTGGCGCATTGATTAGTTTGAATAAATAAATAAATACGCAATCACTTGTTTAAATTGTCGGGATTTTAATGAAAGTCGGAGACACAGTGAAGGTTGTGAAGGTTCTTTTCTCTCGGACGATGTTAGAAGTACGACAATGTACGCTCCAATCGGACATTTGGATTCATTTTATTTTATTTATTTATAAACCCGCTATTTATTTGGAAAAAAATCTCACGTTAGTTGTATTCCCATCTCTTGTTTTTCTTCTTTTTAAGTCGGTGAACTACAAATATTCATTAATTTCGGCTGGATTTCAAGTCGCGTGATCGTTATCCGAATCAAGTTCGCTCCGTTTCCTGACTTTGATCTTGTTTAAAAATCACGTGACCGCTGTCCATCGCTATCTTAAGGTAACTGTAATAATTTTGATAAATAGCTTACAGGATTGGTTGGTTGGTTGGTTGAATGTTGCTTAACGTCGCATCAGCATTTTTTTCAGCTATTCTCGAAGAGAACTTAGAAATTTATCTATAAACAGTTCCGTGTATGCATGTGAAGTCCGAGTTTGTTGAATGGTCTGCCTTGTACTAGCGCGCATACAGGTCGAATTTTTAACGTGCTAGCTCACGGAGTCAGTACGCCGCAGACAAGCGTGCCACTCCCTCAGTCCATTTTACTGATACCAGGTCAATTTTGAATACTTAAAAGTTGAACTAGCTTGATAACAGATGGACGAACCCAGTAATATTGTTTTACATATTGTTTACGAATACTTAAATGGTAAGGACAAATTAAAACAAAGTGAAACACATCTTCAATTTCATTTGATTTACAAAAACACACCCTGCTGCTGCTTTTCAATTAACAAATCATGCAATGACAATCTATATTGACACAGTATTTTTTGGTATTTATATGACAAAGGTTTACGTAAATAAAATTGTAAATAGAACCTATCAACTAAATGTCTATACAAGTCACACTTTGATGAATTATTAAAAATGAAAAAGAAGTTTGTGAAAAGTTATCTTTTATAACACCGGTAAATATGCCTAAAATATTTTATATCAGAAACAGACTGTTGTAACCATATATCATTGAACCCATGTCTACATAATAAATCTTTAACAGTACAAAGGGCAACGGCAAGGAAAATTTACTTTCCCATAATTATGTGGTCTGAGCGGGACTCCGAGGCGAACTCACAGCGGTGAGAAACTTACGGGGAATAAAAACATAATACATAAATATATCAATAAAATATAAATAAATAAAAAATACATGAAAAGCATCATAAATACAACAAAGGAATAAATTTAACAGATACCAACAATTCTAAATAGGTTTACCCTTTTTTACTTTAAATTGATAAAGCCATTTTTCCACAAAATTTAATTAATGATATTTTTTTAAATATTGTTTCGATTCTCAAAATTCTTTCAGATTTATAAAATTTTTATTTTTTCGCTAATATGACGTTTAAGATTTATTTCAATGACGTTATGAAAATTTATACCGAAATAAGGGGTGTTGTTTCAATGGCGGACAGATTGACGTATTTCCGAGCTTGGTGGTTTACAGTCACTTTCTTTTGCCAAGTAAAGTGTTTTGAATTACAGTGATTTTTTCACTTCAGTTAAGATTTCGTCTCAATAGTTTAATATTTTTTTAAATATAGCCATTAATTATATTTCCCTGACTCTGATCTTGCATTTTTAAAGTTTCATAATTGACTCTTATTTCGGATGATAAGACCTTGTTCTTATGCTATTCGAAGAAAGAATGTTTCTAAAAATCTACTATTCTTTAGTGACTAGGAATACAAAATAATTAAATTGATAAAGTAATGTGTATACAAATCATAAAATTAATATGTATTAATTTTGCAGCATATACAATGTACTTATAATTACAATATCCGACTTTGGACGATCACTGAGTATAACATCAAAATGAATGGCAGTTCAAGTACTATATATTGAAGTGATCTTACAGGATTTTGCGTAAACCTTCCGCAGCACTTGACCTCACTTCCCTGATGAAAGTGTACGCGTTAAACCTTAAGGCCAAGTGGTACAAATGGATGATGACGTTACACATGACGTGTACAAATTTATGCACTATGATGGTATTATTCCAAGTCCTAACTTAAGGGGACAGTAATAATTTTGATAAATATCCTGCAGGGAATAAAATACATAATATCTATCGATTAAATATATTAATGAAAATATACAAGAAAAGTATCATAAATACGATGCACGGATAAATTCAACAGATCTAATTACCAGTGATTCACCGAAGATTTGCCTTTTTATACCTTCAATTGATTAAGACGTTTTTTCACAAAATTTAATTGATGATATCTTTTTTAATATTGGTTCGAATTTCAAAATTCTTTCAGATTTTAAAATTAAAGATTTTCATATTTTTCATACACTATGACTTTTAAAATTTATTTGCAATGACGTCGTGAAAATTTATACCGACATACGGGGCGTATCTGCAGAATTGCGTACGGAGTTTCTGAGTGACGTAATTTCGAGTTCGGTGGTTTTTGAACAGTAACTCACTTTTGCCAAGTAAAATGATTTGAATTATAATGATTTCTTCACTCTAGTGAAGATTTTGTCTCAATAGTTCAATATCTTTTTTCAGGTTTCAAATGTAGCCATTGATATTCCTTGACTCTGAATGACCCTTGTTCTTGCATTTTCGAAGTATTATCATTGATACTTATCATCATCGGATGATAAGGCCTTGTTCTTCTGCTATTCAAAGTAATAATGTTTCTAAATATTATTATTTCTATCATAATTATTATTCCTATTATTCCATAGTGACTGGGAATATAAAATAATCTAACTGATGAAGTAATTTGTATACAAATGATAAAATTAATATATTTACTATAACAGCTAGAAGCACAAACACAACACCCCTAGCTTAAGACACGATAACGTTAAGTTTGCCGATCCTTTAGCAATATCGTCAAAAATCATGATGTTATTGTTAATTTTGGTTATTTTTTGCATCATATTTCATCTTTAAAGTTTTATACCGAAAAATCAAGCAAGTTGACATATGTATTTCTTTACATTTTCAGAAAATTTAAATTCAGAGCTACATTATGTTAGTTTTTCAAAAACTTGTAGGACAATCTGTTATTTTTCTACACTTTTTCCAGTTTTTCAGAGCCTGAAAAAATGCAATTTTCTATTAATCCTATGTTAAAATCCCGACATTTTTGACATTTTGGACGCTTTATAGCTAAAAAAGTAAAAAGATGACCCCTATATTTTTTTACATTTTCCGATGCGCTTCAAAAAGTTTTACATATATGGAAACATAAAAAACTTGTAGGATAGTGCCTATTTGTTCCACTTGGCCTTAATTGCATAATACGACGTAAGCTTGTTACATTATACTATATGCTCACCAAGTATATATTGCATTATTCAAGTTTTTTTTAAACTGATGTCCATAAATGTGCATGTTCCGTATGTGGGATGTCGCGGGTTTGAACTCCAGCCGGGGTCTAAATAAGTCTAATAAATAGGTAGTAACACTCGACATTTAAATAAAAGTCGCGGGGTCATTTGATGGCTCGTGTCTTTTCTAAACACCCTGTATTTCGAAATTGAAAGTCACGGATTCCTTCAAGATAGATTCTGAGCGCAATGCAATGGTCTAAATTTCTGCCATTTCACCTATAGGCGGTGACTCCTCGATGTTACTGGGACGTAATAACCCCATTCAATCAATCTATTTATATGCCAGTATAGAAAGAAAAAGGTACTAAAATAAAATAAATCATGTTACTGTTCCGAATAAGAAGAATTCTGAGAAAAAAATCTGTTACAGCTCTTTGTCCCAATTTTCAATTAAACAAAACAGCTAATGAATGCAGGTCCATACCTTCAAACGAAGTAATATTTTGACTCCAATGATAAACTAACTAACGTTACGGTTAAATATGTTATGATATAATATGCTTGTTAGTCTATGGTATCAGGTACTGAAACCTGAGTTAAAGAGACCTAAAGGTATGAGTGTTGATTCTTGTTTAGTTATTAAAAACCAGTTTCTAAGTGTCATTCCGATTTATCAAACAAATAAAGCAACTATTTCATATAAATGCGTGTATCATGGAACAATGTTTGATGTTAAAAAGAAATAAAAATGTCAAGAAATTTATATAACTTATAACAAATATACCAATCAATGTTCAAATCACAATTCTAAAAGCAAACTTAAAACTGAAAAAAAGTCTGAAAATTAAGTTTAACACGTGAATTTTTTCCAAAAAGTGGCACATAGACCGGTTGTTTTGGAAAGGTAAGCACCTCGTCTACCTTGATACACCTCAATAAAATTGAGAATTTAAGGAAAAAGGAAATATACCCAGGCTTATTTTGGAGACATCATACTTAAAATCACGAAGATGTATGATAAAACATTATTTTCTTGATTTAACATTAGAAACTGCTTCATTATCGAATAATAAAAGTGTAAGCATTTAAATATTTTTTGTTCGAGCATAGTGTCTTTTTTGTAATCAAATTGTAAAAAGCATTCATTTAAAGTACCTGTGCGTGTGTCCAATTCCTATTAATAGTCGAAAATAGATAGCAGGAGTCTCCAAATCTTCTCCATTCCGCACAACCTTTAATAATCACAGTAGAGACCTGTCAAAAATTTAACATTGACCTAGGAAAAATGAGTTGAGGTTCGGCCGTCCAGTGGTCGAGACATGGAGACCTAGTCAGTAGTACAACGACACATACAACCGAGGAAGGAGATGAACTAGTACGATACATAAAGCCAAGAAATCGAGATGAGTTGGCACGATACATACAGCCGAGGAATCGGGATGTACTGCATAATATATACAGCCGAGAGATCGGGGTGAGCTGCCACGATACATACAGCCGAGGAATCGGGATAAGCTGGCACGATATATACATCCGAGGGACGAAGTGAGCTGCCACGATGCATACAGCCGAGGGACAGAGATGAGCTGGCACGATACATACAGCCAAGGGACTGGGATAAGCTGCCACGATACATAAAGACGAGGGATCGAGACGAGCTGCCACGATACATTAAGCAAAGGGATCGAGATGAGCTGCCACGATACATAAACCCGAGGCATCCGGATGATCTGAAGCCATACATACAGCCGAGGGATCGAGATGATCAGCTGGCACGAATCATACAGCCGAGGGACGGGATGAGCTGCCATGATGCAAACAGCCGAGGAACAGAGATGAGCTGGCACGATACATACAGCCAAATGATCGGGATTAGCTGCCACGATACATACAGCCGAGGGATCGAGATGAGCTGCCACGATACATAAAGCCAAGGGATCAAGATGAGCTGCCATGATACATACAGCCGAGGAATCCGGATGAGCTGCCATGATATATACAGCCGAGGGATCAAGATGAGCTGGCACGATACATACAATCGATGGACCGGGATGAGCTGACACGATACATACAGCGGAGGAATCGAAATGAGCTGGCACGATACATACAGCCGAGGAATTCGGATGAGCTGCCATGATACATACATCTAAGGGACCGACATGAACTGGCGAGATACATACAGCCTAGGGATCTAGATGAGCTGTCATGATACATACAGACGAGGAAATCGGATGAGCTGCACGATACATGCAACCGATGGACGGGATGAGCTAGCACGACACATACAGCTGAGAGATCGAGATGAGCTGGCAACATACATACAACCGATGGACCGGGATGAGCTGTCACGATACATACAGCTGAGAGATCGAGATGAGCTGGCAAGATACATCCAACTGAGGGACCTGGATGAGCTAGAAAGATACAATCAGCAGAGGGACCTGGGTGAGCTTGCAAGATACATACAGCCAAGGGATCGAGATAAGCTTGCTAGATTCATACAGCCGAGAGATCGGGATAAGCTGGCAGGATACATACAGCCGAGAAATCGAAATGAGCTGGCACGAAACATACGTGGACAGCTGAGGGATCCAGATGAGCTGGCACGATAATACAGCCGAGGGATCAGGATGAGCTGCCATGATACATACAGCAGAGGGATCCAGGTGAGCTGGCAAGATAAATACAGCCGAGGGACCAAGATGACCTGCCACGATAAATACAGCCGAGGAATCGGTTTGAGCTGCCACGATACATACAGCAGAGGGATCGAGATGAGCTGGCAAAATACATACAGCCGAGGGACCAAGATGACCTGCCACGATAAATACAGCCGAGGGATCGGGTTGAGCTGCCACGATACATACAGCCGAGGGATCGGAATGAGCTGGCACGTTACATACAGCCGAGGATCAGGATCGGGTTGAGCTGCCACGATACATACAGCCGAGGGATCGGAATGACCTGGCACGATACATACAGCCGAGGGATCAGGTTGAGCTGGCACGATACATACAGCCGAGGGACCAAGATGATCTGGCACGTTACATACAGCCGAGGGACCGGGTTAAGCTGTAATTATACATACAGCCGAGAGATCGAGATGAGCTGGCAAGATACATACAGCAGAGGCATCGGGTTGAGCTGCCACGATACACACAGCCGAGGAACAGAGATGAGCTGGCAAGATACATACAGCCGAGGGATTGGGAAAAGCTGCCATGATACATACAGCTGAGGGACCTAGATGAGCTGGCACGATACATAAAGCCGAGGGATCGGGATGAGCTGGTACGATACTCACAGCCGAGGGATCGAGATGAGCTGGCATGATACATACAGCCGAGGAATCCGGATGAGCTGCCATGATACACAGAACTAAGGGACTGACATGAGCTGGCGAGATACATACAGCCTAGGGATTGAGATGATCTGCCATGATTGATACAGCCGAGGAATCCGGATGAGCTGCCATGATACATAAAGCCGAGGGATCGAGATGAGCTGGCACGATACATACAACCGATGGACCGGGATGAGCTGGCACGATATATACAGCTGAGAGATCGAGATGAGCTGGCAAGATACATACAACCGAGGGATCGGGATGAGCTTGCAAGATACATACAGCAGAAGGACCTGGGTGAGCTGGCAAGATATATACAGCCGAGGGATCAAGATGAGCTGGCAAGATACATACAGCTGAGAGATCGAGATGAGCTGGCACGATACATACAGCCGAGGAATCGGGATAAGCTGCCACGTTACATACAGCCGAGGGATCGGGTTGAGCTGCCACGATACATACAACCGAGGGATCGGGATGAGCTGTCACGATACATACAGCCGAGGGATCGGAATGAGCTGGCACGTTACATACAGCGAAGAAATCGAGATGAGCTGCAATGATACATACAGCAGAGGGATCAGGTTGATCTGACACGATACATACAGCCGAGGGACCAAGATGAGCTGGCACGTTACATACAGACGGGGGACCGGGTTGAGCTGCCACGATACATACAGCCGAGGGATCGAGATGAGCTGACAAGATATATACAGCAGAGTTATCGGGTTGAGCTGCCACGATACATACAGCTGAGAGATCGAGATGAGCTGGCACGATACATACAGCCGAGGAATCGGGATAAGCTGCCACGTTACATACAGCCGAGGGATCGGGTTGAGCTGCCACGATACATACAACCGAGGGATCGGGATGAGCTGTGACGATACATACAGCCGAGGGATCGGAATGAGCTGGCACGTTACATACAGCGAAGAAATCGAGATGAGCTGCAATGATACATACAGCAGAGGGATCAGGTTGATCTGACACGATACATACAGCCGAGGGACCAAGATGAGCTGGCACGTTACATACAGACGGGGGACCGGGTTGAGCTGCCACGATACATACAGCCGAGGGATCGAGATGAGCTGACAAGATATATACAGCAGAGTTATCGGGTTGAGCTGCCACGATACATACAGCTGAGAGATTGAGATGAGCTGGCAAGATACATACAGCTGAGGGACCGAGATGAGCTGGCAAGATACATACAGCCGAGGGATCGGGATGAGCTGCCACGATACATAATACCGCGGGTTTGGAGTTAAGTTGAGTAATGGTGTTAAACGTCCTAGTCAAGAATATTTTACTTATGTCGAGACGTCGCCAGCTATAGACGAAGTTGCAGAAATCTTTATTGTGCAAAGCTAATCGTGACACGGGGTCTCGTTTATTTTAAGTTTCCGACGGGAAGGGATGAGATGGCACTAAGTCGTAAGCTTATTGTTTAACTTTTGACGAATCTTTACTTGTAGCGTTTTTAATAATTAAGACAACTCAGAAAAATTCCCGTATTGTCAATGGAGTTGAATACCAATATTGTACAGTACAGACCTGTAGAAAGTTTCACAGTGAGCCAACCAGTCGAGGCTCGGTGGCCAACATATGGAAAGCTTTTTATTATAATTCGAAGTTATTTGATTCAACCTAATCATGGAATCACGTAACAATCTCACAATACTCACTGCGAACTGTAGAGGTCTAAAGGATTATGAAAAGCGTAGGGATGTATTGAACTTCCTAAGGTCAAAATCCTATAATATATACTGTTTACAAGAAATTCATTTGGTAGACAATTTACATTGGGTAATAAGATCAGAATGGGGTGGAGAAATTATTCTAAATTCGGTTACAACAAACTCAAGAGGGGTAGGCATTTTGTTTAATAATAACTTTGAGCAGAATATACACCAATTTAAAGGGAATTATATTACTGTATTGATAAGATGGGAGTAACACTGATTAAAATGTTTGCTCCAAATGAGGATAACCCACAATTTTTTTAAAAATAGTAAAAATTCTCCAAGATTTTGAAAATGAATATTACATGTATATCATAAATGGTGATTTTTATTTAGTTCAGAATCAATAACTGGACACCTTTGGTTACCTTCATCACAATAACCCAAAAGCAAGAGATGTTGTCATCAATATTAAAGAAGAATTTAATCTCATAGACCCTTTTAGAGAATTATATCCAAAGGAAAGAAAATATACTTGGCGAAAAAAACAACCATTAAATAAGGGAGACTCGACTTTTTCCTTTTATCAGAAAATTTTAAGTCATAGACGTCAAAACCAACCCTAGTTATAGGTCTGACCATTCATCTGTCTGCTTATCATTAAAATTAAATGATTTTGTTAAAGGTAGAGGTCTTTGGAAGTTCAATTATTCCCTACTAGCAGATAAAAACTATATAGATATAGTAAAAAATGTATAAAAGATATAAAAATACAATATGTAGTTCCTGTTTATAACATAGAAAAAAATAATGAAATAAGTAATGATGATATTCAATTTACTATTACAGATCAACAGTTTTTGGAAACTGCTTTGCTTGAAATTAGGGGAAAAACCATATCATACTCATCTTACCGCAAAAGATGTCTATCCAAAAAGAGAAACAGATGATTGATGGAATTACTAGACTGAAAAGTAACCCCTTATCAAATTTTAATGAAATTAATAATAAAAAGAATGACTTAGAGGAATTGCGTAAAGAAAAAATGAAAGGGATTATGTTAAGGTCCAAAGCAAGTTGGGTAAAGGAAGGTGAAAAACCAACAAAGTATTTTGTATTCTGTATAACTCGTTATAATATTCTGCAACGTTTTTCTTTTACTTTTTCGTAGTTTCTTCTAATGTTCGGTTACCCCGTTATTACTTTAGACAGTAGAACTTACAAAATAACTAAATGTCTAACAGTCAAAAGAAAAACGGCAAATTAAAGTCACTAACTAAAAAGCAACTGCTTCGAACAGGGTAAAAAAAGTAACACTGGATTACGAAGTGGGCCTGTTGAATTTTGAAAACGTTAACTCCATAAAATTCAATATATGAACATGAACTAATTATGTATGTAGTAGTTTGAAAACACAACGTACACTGAAATAGGGAAATTTTCAGGGTGAAATGAAATTATAGTTCCCATCGGATCACATACTTTACGAAAAAATCTTGCACTTGTCTATGTTTTCACATTTTTGCATTTATACTTCCAATGCAAATCTCTCTCTCTCTCTCTCTCTCTCTCTCTCTCTCTCTCAATATCGGGATCTAAAAGAAATATTGAAATGGGCATGGAAGTTAGGCTGGTTCATTTTCGAATAGGAAAAGTATGGTATATAGAATATATGTAGACACGTTCGTTTAATTTAATTGTGAATTTTTATAACATTGTGACATTCCCTTGTTTTCTTTATCCTATTTTGATTAAATAATTATTCTTAATAACAAAATACGTGTCATAAAACAATAAGCAAGTTTCAAATTGGAAAATCCTTGAAGCAAATTCGTCGATTTTTTTTTTTAAATGTTAAATAAATTATACAGTTTCTGTATTTTTTAAGAAAGCATGCTTCGCGCAGATAGTGTCATACACAAGTTACTTTGTTAAATATGATGGAAAGAAAATGCACATAGACATAGGATAATTTTGACTTAAGACGCTAAAATAGCAGTATTCAACATGAAATGGTTAAATTCTGCTGTGAAAAAAATATCCATAGAGAAGGAATTACTAACAAACAATTTTGATGCAGTATGAAATGCTACACATGTAGATTTTATGTCATTTACAAATATTAAACTTATTTTCCATAAAGATTACGACCCAAGACACACACACTCTCTCTCTCTCTCTCTCTCTCTCTCTCTCTCTCTCTCTCTCTCTCTCTCTCTCTCTCTCAATTATATATTATTAAATAATTCAAGGTAACACAAATGGTTACGGTTTTAATCATTAGCTGAGAACTATTCCGATTAAATTTTAATTCGATAATTATTATCACAGTATTATTTATGATCATAATTTGAAACAAACCATTGTTGTTTTAAAAACACAATCACTTTAATGTTTATTTTTTTATTGTTTTTTTTAAAGAATTTATCAACATGATCAAAAAAACTTTCATTGATGTTGTCAAAATGAAATAATAACTAGAACACATGCAATTAATGTGTAAATCACTTGTTTGAATGTGCAATGTTACGCTAAGTATGGTCTAAGGGAGGTGTTCCGCTGTTGTGAAGTAAGTACACGTTAAGATGACTGCCTCACTTACGATTGTTTCGAGTTACCCGATTTTATTCTACGAGTTTCGTAAGTATATGTTAAGTATTCGTAACTGTTAAGAGAGCTTCAAATTACCCACCCCTGGAATTTTGGGACCCATGGATAAATATCTTTGATGAATGACTCAATGTCTCCATCTGGTGTGACTGTAGTTTAAGTACTGTAGAAAAAAGTTAACATCATCATCTATAGTATACATGTATGTTTTATAATTCTTAAAACTAAACCTGTATAAATATGTTTATAATTACAATATGTATCTGAATTTCATAGGGGTTGACACATGCACCTTGCACACACACACACACACACACACAAACACACACACATACACACACACACACACACTATAATAAACCAAAACCCAGACAAAACTGAAAAGGAATGTATATTAAAAGTTTGTGAATTCTAAAAAAAATGATATAACTATGAATAGTGGAAACAAAACCCTATATTTTTTATTTACTTAGTCACTTGATGAAGGGATTAATCTAGCTTGACTTTACTAACTGTTCACCCGATATCTTTGAAAATCTCATATTTTTATAAAAGTTTAAAGTCTGTCCCGAGCCATTAGGCCCATTAGGCCGGAGCTTATCCCGGTTTCGGTGGCGTTAAGCGACTGAGAGTACAAGACTCTCCCCTGAATGGGACGCCGGTCCATCGCAGGGTTAACCCCCAGCATTTTGCTGGTACTCATTTATGTTTCAGCTGAGTGAACTGGAACAACGTGAAATTAAGTGTCTTGCTCAAGGACACAACACATCGCCCGGTCCAGGGATCGAACCCACGACCTTCGAATCATGAGTCCAACGCCTTAACCACTAGGCCACGCGCTTCCACTTGATTGTATTGCGATTTTTTTCAAATACTATACTGAACCTACTCTCAAAAGCTTAAGCGATACTCATTTAATAGTTAATTGAATAAGACCTCCTCGCAATAATCAGAAATGTGGCTACAAAATATAGATTAATCCCTAGAATCCCCAAATATTATATATGTATATATGTATGTTTTATGTATGCAAAGTTGGCCTTTTGTTACCCGGCAAGTGAACCCAGCGGCCCCAACCCTGGCACTTGACCATCCCGTATTTAACATCTGGGACAATAAAAAACAAATTACAAAAAAAAGATATGGGAAGCTAGTGGCTAAAAAGTTGCCTTGAGATAGATAACAGCTATCGAAAATATGTCGAGGTATACCTAGAGACATAAATGACATATCAATTCGACGCAAATGTGTTAGCTTAGTGTTAAACTTTCGACAGGCCTGTGTATTGCAGACTTTTTATTGCCCTAATTAAGCATACAATACTGTCCATTACAATACATACTTACATACGTACATACATACAAACGTCTTCGATCATTTTTCATAAAAATAAATACGATTTTGACAGAAAATATCATTAACATTTTCTGACCATGAAAGACGTATTCAGATCAATGCACTAAAATCAAAGTACTGAAAGTACTGATGGTCTGGTTGCTTAGGTTCAGGTACGGTTGAACGATCTTCCCTGACCGAAAATATTAATTTTCTTTTGACATGTGCTATAAAAATGTAGCAGGCGGAATGACATTTTAAAAGAGACACAGTAAGCTATTCATATTGATGTAAGTAAAATAGATAATATATAATGTAATACTTACAGTGTTTTGCACCGATACCTAAAACAAAAGTATGCTATTGAGGAATTCTGAATATAAAGTGTAAACAATTAAATTTTGACCAAAAACCTAAAACTTGAATAAAAGTAATTTATCCCGAAACAATCGGCAATTCAATTGGTCTGTTCATTACTGCTCGTTTCCTACTTGCCGATTTTTTAATTAATCGAATTGTCATATTTAAAAGAAAGTTATGAACATTTAAAGTTATGTTTTGTAAAATGCCCTGTGCGTAGCCTGAGGTGTAAACCACAATACCAAAGTAAAGTAATCTCCCTTCATAACTGGCAAATTCAATTAGACACGTGAACTAAGATAAGGTGACTGGGTGCTGCAGAAGGATGTACGTTAGTGCCTCCTAATAAAGAAGATACACACGTCATGTGTGTTTTCAAAATTTGTGAAAGAAAGGAACATGGAACTAGTAGACGTCAAACAAGTTAACCCCAACCAGGGAAGTGAGACCGGCCAGACACACCGTAAACCAAACTGAGAATAAAAGGAAAGCAGAACATATTAAGTGATATCCAATATCTTTATTGTGGACTTACTATCCCACTAATTTTACAACCATAATTGTTACGTACCTTTGTAGAAACATGAAGTTACCGCTCCAATCAGCAGAAACCACGTGATAGTTGCCATTTTTACACAGAAAAATGTATCTGAAAATCATAATAATAATGATAATAATAATTATATTGAAAAATATGTAAAATGCACTTGTCAATGCAACCTAGACTATACTATAACTATATTGAAAAAGTTTAGGACTTTCGTGGAGTAATGGTACTTCAGGTCCTAGTCAGCGGTTTTTCACTTATATCGAAACTGTCAGCTATAGGATCCTGGTGTGAAGTAATGGTGACTCACATCCCAGTCAGGAATTTTTCACTTATATCGAGACGGTCAGCTATAGGATCCTGGCGTGAAGTAATGGTGCTTCACATCCCAGTTAAGAATCTTTCACTTTATCGATACGGTCATGATCAGTCCTATGATGATTGCATGGAGTAACGGTGTTTAATGCCCCAGTCAAGAATCTTTCACTAATATTGAGACGATCAACTCTAGGATGCTGACGTGGAGTAATGCTGTTTTTACCTTTGGCAATTGAAATGACAAATTAATCGTTTGCAATTTCCGCAAAGCATAGGAAACATTAAATGAATAATGATTCATGATGTTACGATTTGATGGCGCTTGTTTTCTCCGAAAACAACCACGTTTTTTCTACCGTCTAAGAATTGATTGTTTCGATATAATTGACAGAATCTTGACTTGGTCGTTGAATACTATTTCTAATTTCACTCATCTTATTTATTCAGAATACTATTGTTATCGATTTTTAACTGGTTTTATCATCAATTTGACCAAGAACATATCCGCTCTAATATAAACATTAAATATTTTCTTGTATATTGCATAATATTATTATATTATTGATCAGGTATTTTCATATTGGCCAAATTATTTGGCCAAGGTGTGTCATATTGGCCCGATGCTGAAAATACCTAATTAATGATACAATTATTCATTAACATTTCATACTCTCAAAAATTTCATCAATATCGTCGATTGTTACATCAACAAAACTATATTGTGGCAAGTTTTGATTCATATCAGAGAACGTTTTCTAAGTCAGAATCTTTAATTTCTGTCATCATTTCATAGTGAGTTAGGTCCTGCGATAAAACCCCAAGCATACCTTTCACAGAACAAACATGTTTGTCTGACATTCGCTGCACCTCGTTGTTGTCGTCCGATTGTTTGTAAACATACCGTGTCAAAGAAACGCTTACAAGACATGAGAGACGAGCGAGTGAAAATGTGTAGTTTTTTTATATTTGCGAAATATTTTTATTGATAATAATTTTTTTATCAAACAAAAACAACTTTTCCACATAAAATAAGCATATTTTGTCATCGCAAAAAGATTTAATTTGCTCTTACCCCTATTGGATTTTCAGAAGCGCTATCTGGTCAGCAATTTTGGTTTGTTAATGAAATGACGTCAGAATATTTGCACGCTCCCATATTTGCTCAGTTTTTTCATATTGGCCCAGTTTATTCATATTGGCCAAGTTTATCTCATATTGGCCCAGTTTTGTGAATTGATTTGCGAGGCAGATTTTTACGTATTGTATAAATAACACATGTTGTTAATTAATAAATACATATTCAGACCCATAAGACCCTTTTCATTGTGATCAGTTTGTCCAAAGAATGGGTTAAAATTTAAAAAAATCAAAATAGCAAAATCTTCATGTCAATATTCAACAGTCATATCTCTCCATCAAATCGGTATGAAAATGTTTAAACTAAGAAGCACGTCCTGATGCAAAAGAACAGGTTTAAACTAAGGAATACTCCCTCATGCAAAGTATTTCTTTATAATTAGCTTTTGGTAGAATATATTTTGAAAACAATAATATAAAAGTAGCTCTTAGTCGATATTTCGGCTTTACAGCCTTTATCAAGACACTAGATTATTATCTGTTGTCTTGATAAAGCCTGTTAAGCCGAAATATCGACCAAGAGCTACTTCTATATTATTGTTTTCAAAAGCATTCCCCCTCAGGGAATAATGTTAAGAAAGTTATATGAATAAATTTGATTTTTGAACCCAATTTTAAAATGTTGGTTAAACAATTTTGATCCAATACTACTGGTAAGGAATTGTATTTCGAAACGGCCGTCTAATAAAACTAACATTGGTATGTAACACAGGAAATTTTGGACTCCTCGGAAGACATGCACAGATGGAGACAAACACTTTGATATTATTAACCTTAAAATATTCAGACACAAACACGTTGATACCATTAACCTTTAAATACTCAGAGACAAACACTTTGTTACCACTTACCTTAAAAACCTCAGAGACAAACACTTTGTTACCACTTACCTTAAAAAACTCAGAGACAAACACTTTGATACCACTAACCTTCAAAGATGCGCACTGCTTGAAAAATTCAAACATGTAAACAGTTATATAGTCGGCCGATGAGTGACGGAATCTTTATGTTTCTTCCTGCATCACAGCTGCAATATTGCTTATCTGTAATGTTTTTGAATTATTCAGACGTAACGTATCGCTAGCAACACATAGATTATTTGTAGAGATTAAATATTTCAAAGCTGTATGGCGTAAAGTATACAGGCATGTCCATCGTTTAACACTAAGCTAGCGAATTAGTGCATTTAGGACACTCCTTAGCTATATATCTACAATTGTTTTGCCTCGGCCAGGCAGCTTTTTGCCCACTAGGTATCCATACATTAGCCTATCAAAAGTAAATCTTTGACTACTTCGCGTTACCTCGGTGAGTGGCCTACGCATCACGGCATGTTTTATCTGCTGGGCTTCCGAGAAGGGAAGCGGTTTTTAGTCATTGTGTTTTTCACCAGAAAGCTAAACTCTCTCCCCCTTGTAAGTTCTTATTCTGCTCATTTGGTATCTATCCAATTTCGACTGGTTCATTTGGGATATCTCGTTATAGCGATGCTTTCCGAATTCTTCCATATAAGAAAAAGAGAATTATATTTAATATAACAATAAAATTAGATTAAATTAGAATTGTAACTGTGACAAGCACAATGACGCAAGTCTTCCACTACCTCAACAATATTTACCTATTTATGACTACCAGAAGTACCTAGCGCATTCCTAAAATCATTTAAAGTTCAAATGTGATAATTTTATTCACTTAAAACATTAGCTTTTCAAAAACATCACATAACATAATTTGAAGAACTTACCCAATATTGCATGGCATGTAAAGCTTTTTTAAGGAAATACAATATCTAACTCAATCAAAAGTTTTAATCAAAATTGAAGATATTTTTATTTCTATGTTTTTACTACAATTATAAACTAGACACACTCTAGAAGACCATTCTAAGAAATTTGACTCATTGTTCTGATATATATAAATTAACTTAAACATTCTGTAACATCTTTAGTTTATTGTCAAATATTAATATCCATACATAGTAGATTTAAACTTAAGACACATCAGATATGGATTCCAGTTTTAAGGCATACATTGTATTTTTTATTTCAAAAGTTAAATGAAACAACTATCCAAAAGATGTTGGATTTGATTGGTCAATTTTTTACCAAGAGGGGCAGTGTGCTAACTTTGATATGTTTGAGATCCCAACCCCTAAACTATATATATTCTTGTTCTGTATTAGAAGTTGAAAAGAGTGATACTAAAGAAAATATCATAGGGTCGTTCCTGATGGAGGGTGGGCGCGGGCGGGGCTTGGTACTTTAAAATGGTTGATATCCCCACCGTGAAACTATATATTTTCCCGTTTCTGTTTTAAAAGTTGTATACAGTAATACTGCATAAATACCAATGACGTTATTCCAGAGGAGGGCGGGGACAAGCGTGACTGGGTATTAAATTTTGATCAGTTGAGAACCCCACACCTAACATACATATTTTCTTATTCTTTATGAAAAGCTGAATAGATTGATACTAAAGTAAACCCATATGGCCATTCTAATAGAAGGGTGGGTTATCCCTTGGGCATGATTCATTATTCAATTTGATAGAACCTGCATTTAGTGATCAATATGACATTACATGTGTAAATGCTTGGATTAATTAAAAATCAACACATCATTAGCTCATCAAAACAACAGGTTGTGAAATTAGGTATAGGTGATGTCAATCAACTTTGCCTATTGTTTGAATTTTAACCAGTTGGATTCATGCACTACTTCTTCTTTAATTTGACAGCAAGACAATATTTTTTAGAATAAAATTTCGGAGAGAGAGACCATACATAGACACGCTTGCTTTAAGTATACATTCTAGTTGACCAATAAGGTTACATCTCTTGAATCTTTATTTCATTTTAACCTTGAAGTAAAAAACTGTTAATTTCTAATAATATGAGTTTTGAACACAGGGTTTGACTTTTATTCGTTTGGGCGCCTTATTTGAAATGATGCATCCATCATTACATTAATACTCGTTATTATTATTATTATTATGATTATTATTAAGGCGCCCAAACGAAGTTTGGCGACTTATTGTTTTTGCACCGTTTCTTATTATATTATTATTATTATTATTATTTTTATTATTCTTCCTCTTCTTCTACTTCTTCCGGCCATGAACTTGCCCAACCCATTTATCAAAGACCTTTTATCCAATCTTAACCAAACTTCACATGAAGGTTGATTTCCATCCTCTGTCTCACAGGCCAAGCCAAAATGGCCATGGAGTCATTAGTGGAGGGGCAGGAGGGCGGGGACTTAAAAACAATAATGATCAATTTTGCCATTTATACTTTTTTTGTACTATAAAACTATATTATTCATGACAAGTGTCTCAAGATGCACAAGTCTGCATCACAAGATTTTCCCTGAGGGAGGGGTGGAGATGGGCGTGGCAGTGTTCTAACTTTTAAACAGTTAAGATCCCCACCCATAAACTATATATTTTGTGGTTCTACATGAAAAGTTGAATAGAGTGATACTAAAGAAAATCCAATGGGGTCATTCCTGATGGAGGGTGGGAACGGGCGGGGCTTGGTACTAACTTTTAAATGTTGATATCCCCACCCTGAAACTATATATTTTCCGGTTCAGTTTTAGAAGTTAAATAGAGTGATACTGCAGAAATACCATTGGCGTTATTCCAGAGGAGGGAGGAGACAGGCGGGGCTGGGTACTAACTTTTGATCAGTTGAGATCGCCACCCTTAACATATATATTTTCTAATTCTTTATGAAAAGTTGAATAGATTGATACTAAAGTAAACCCATATTATCATTCTAATAGGAGGGTGGGTACAGGTAGGTCTAGGTACTAACTTTGAGATCCCCTCCTCAAACTATACTTTTCTTCATGGGATGGTTGCTGTCATTTTGTTTAAAAATTCAAACAATAAGCATGAATTTTCATTGCCAAGGATACTTAAGTAAGCACTGATCCATGTATAAAAGCTCTCAAGCTAAATCTTTTTTATAAGCAACACTAATGGTCAGTTATCCCTGGGGCATGATTTATTATTCAATTCGATAGAGTAGCTTCATTTAGTTTACAACATGACATTACATAGGTAAATGCTTGGATTAATTTAATACATCATTAGCTCATCAAAACAACAGGTTTGTGATATTTGGTATAGGTGATGTCAATCAACTTTGCCTATTGTTTGAATTTCAACCAATTGGATTCATGTACAATTTTTACTTGTATCCGACAGCATTACAATAATTTCTTTAGAATAAAATTTCAGAGAGAGAGAGAGAAGAGAGAGAGAGACCATATATAGACACGCTTTCTTCAAGTATACATTCTAGTTGACCAATAAAGTTACATCTCTTGAATCTTATTTCATTTAAACCTTGGAGTAAAAAAATTGTTAATTCATAATAATATGAGTTCTGAATACAGGGTTTGACTTTTTTCGTTTGGGCGCCTTTTTTGTAATGATGCATCCATCAGGGAGGGGTGGGGATGGGCAGGGCAGTGTGCTATGGTCTAGGTACTAACTTAGAGATTTCCACCCTCAAATTATAGTTTTATTCATGGGATGGTTTCTATCATTTTTGATAAGAATTAAAACGATAAGCATGGATTTTCATTGTCAAGGATACTTAACTAATCACTAATTCATGTCTAAAATCTCTCAAGCTAAATCTTTTTTATAAGCAACACTAATGGTCAGTTATTCACGGGGAATGATTTATTATTCAATTTGAAAGAACCTGCATTTAGTGATCAATATGACATTACATGTGTAAATGCTTGGATTAATTAATAATCAACACATCATTAGCTCATCAAAACAACAGGTTGTGAAATTGGGTATAGGTGATGTCAATCAACTTTGCCTATTGTTTGAATTTTAACCAGTTGGATTCATGTACTACTTCTCCTTAATTTGACAGCAAGACAAATTTTTTTAGAATAAAATTTAAGAGAGAGAGACCATACATAGACACGCTTGCTTCAAGTATACATTCTAGTTGACCAATAAGGTTACATATCTTGAATCTTTATTTCATTTAAACCTTGAAGTAAAATAACTGTTAATTTCTAATAATATGAGTTTTGAACACAGGGTTTATTATTATTATTATTATTATTATTATTATTATTATTATTATTATTATTATTCCTCTTCTTCTTCTTCCGGCCATGAACTTGTCCTACCATTTTCTCAAAGACAGTTGGTCCAATCTTAACCAAACTTCAGAAGACGGTTGATCCCCATCCCCTTCCCTAGAGCGCATGCCAAAATGCCCATGGGTTTATTAGGGGAGGGGCAGGAGGGTGGGGTCTTAAAAACAATAATGATCAATTTTGCCATTATACTTTATTTTGTACTATAAAACCATATGTATTCATGATTGGTGTCTCAAGATGCACAAGTCTATATCACAAGATTTCCCCGGGCGTGTCAGGGAGGGGTGGGATAGGCGGGGCAGTGTCCTAACTTTTAAACGGTTGAGATCCCTAAACACAAACTATATATTTTCTGGTTCCGCATAAAAAGTTTAATAGATTGATACTAAGAAAATCCCATTGGGTCATTACTAATAGAGGGTGGGCGGGGGGGGGGGGGCTTGGTACTTTACTTTTATATGGTTGATATCCCCACCATGAAACTATACATTTTCCGGTTCTGTTTTAAAAGATGAATAAAGTCATATTGCAGAAATACCAATGACGTTATTCTAGAGGAGGGTGGGGACAGGCGAGGCTGTGTACTTACTTTTAATCAGTTAAGATCCCCACCCCTAACATATATATTTTCTTATTCTTTATGAAAAGTTGAATAGATTGATACTAAAGTAAACCCGTATGGTCAATTCAATAGGATGAGCTCTCAAGCTAAATTTGTTTTATAAGCAACACTAATGTCCAGTTATCCCTGGGGTATGATTTATTATTTAAATCGATAGGGTAGCGGCATTTAGTTATCAATATGACATTACATGGGTAAATGCTTGGATTAATTTAAGTTATCTTTAGTATCATTCTTTTCAACTTTAATACAGAACAAGACTTTATATAGTTTAGGGGTTGGGATCTTAACCCTTTCAAAGTTAGCACACTGTCCCGCCCATCCTTACTCTTCACTGATACCCCCAGACCTAGGCATCTTGAGACACTGATCATGAATATATATTGTTTTATAGTACAAAATAAAGTATAAATGGCATAATTGATCATTATTGTTTTTAAGACCCCACCCTCCTGCCCCTCCCCTAATGACCCCATGACCATTTTGGCATGGCCTCTGGAAAAGGGGATGGGGATCAACCTTCTTGTGAAGTTAAGTTAAGCTTGGACCAACGGTCTTTGAGAAGTTAGTGGGACAAGTTCATGCCAAGGAGATGAAGAAGAGGAATAATAATAATAATTACGAGTATTATTTTAATGATGAATACATCATTACAAATAAGGCACCCAAACGAATAAAAAACAAACCTTGTATTCAGAACACATATTAGGAGGACTAGTACTTTTGTTGCTTTTTTTCCATGTCCATGGCAACGGCTGCAATTTTGAAAATTTTAAACCTTTTATTACGTTCTACATACAATAGAAAAAATGCAGAGAAACCAAATGTCTTTTTGCCATTGTTAAAAGGACAACAAAAATATGATCACTGAACATAATATTTATAAAAATATTTAGCTTGAGAGCGTTTAGACATGGATCAGTGATTGTTTAAGTATCCTTGACAATGAAAATTCATGCTTATTGTTTTAATTCTTAAACAAAATGATAGCAACTATCCCATGAAGAAAATATATTTTGAGGGTTGGGATCTCAAAGTTGTGATTCGGGCATGGATTAGTATGTTTGATTTTGATTCGTACCTAGACCTACCTGTCCCCATCAAAACAATAGGTTGTGATATTAGGTATGGGTGATGTCAATCAATTTTGCCTATCGTTTGAATTTCAACCAATTGGATTCATGTACTGATTCTACTTTCATTTGACAGCAAGACAATAATGTTTTAGAATAAAATTTCAGAGAGAGACCATACATAGACACGCTTGTTACAAGTATACATTCCAGTTGGACAATAAGGTTACATCTTTTTAATCTTTCTTTTATTTAAACCTTGAAGTAAAAAACTGTTAATTTCTAATAATATGAGTTCTGAATACAGGGTTTGACTTTTTTCGTTTGGGCGCCTTATTTGTACTGATACATCCATCATTACATTTATACTCGTTATATTTACTTTCGTTATTGCGTATAACAAGCTGTTTATATTTAGGTTATAATTCGTTTCACTCAAATGAACATAAAACATTTATTTAAAAAACACTGAAAATTGCTATATCGTAGCTGTATGTAAAGAATTTGCCACTGGGTTTCCAGGTATTGATGTTTACATGAGGTGACATTCAAAATAGTGTCACACCAAAAGTCAAGTTGATCTAGTTTTTTTCCTTTGTACTTATGATACCATTTTAGCTATTTTTATATATTTCAGTATATATAACAGTTATTACGTATAACAAGATGTTTATATTTTGGTTCTAATTCGTTTCACTCAAATGAACATAAAACATTTATTGAAATAAAAATTATAGATAGGGATTAAACGGCTTTTCGAGGGTCTTTACCTATAATTTTACTTATGAAATAGCTGTATTTAACGTAATAAATAAATATTAAAAACAAAATTGAAATAAAAGTAACATTTAAAACAATTAACAACAAAACTATCCTCATCTTTATTAAAGTAAAGGGAAACCATTTAAATAATAATTATCAAATACGCAAATGGTATTATTTTATATACTGATATAAACGCTTAAGAGAATTTTATGAAATGTGATTTTAACATTACAACACATTATGTATTTTGAACAAATATGAACGCCCGTTTGAAAAATTTGTCATTCAGTGTTAAATTTATTTAAATAATTGGTGAAAATAAAATTTCAATTTAGTCGTAAGAAGCGTTGAATTTTTAAATTGTGATATTTGTGTTTTTGAAGGCAAACTGTTTTGACACACCAAAGATTTTACTCCAATTAACCTTTTTATGAACTTTTTTTTCATTCCAAGGGCCAAAAACTCTCAAGAAAGTAGATTAGTTAAAATGAAACTGGAACTTACCCTGTATCTCATCATATTAACTGTAACACATAAAACTTTTTAAAAACACGAATGCTGAGATTTGCTAAGGAAAAGGCACGTACCAAATAATTATAATTTTAAAACCTCAATAAATAAGGGATGTAGATCTATTTATTCAAAAAGGTTTTCTAAATACAAAAAAGATTTTTTAAATTCAAAGTTTAAATATGCTGTATTCAATATTCAACATTTTATCACCTAGGTAAATAAATTAATAAATTAATAAATAAATAATGGATCCGTTTTATTTTGTATATACTTCATTGCTAAATATTGTTATTTGATAATTTGTGCCTGGTACGATTAATTCTTTAAATCTAATCAATAATATGAATAAAGTTTATCATTTATATTACTTATTGTCACACTTTATGTTGTTTTTGTATTTAATCTGGGTACATGTAAGTTAGGGTAGTAGTGAAACAGGTGTAGATCTACTGCCAGCTGGTCATTGTTGTGCAAGACTTTATGCAAATTAATTACCTTATATGGTCAATTTTTACCTGTCCATGCTGTGGGGTGAGAGTTGGTAGCAGACCATGTGCTAAGAAGGTCCTGTGTGGATGGTCAAGAGAGAATGGTCTGATATTTGAGTTAAATATTTTGCCTGTGTGGCTCTAAAGTAACAGATATTTAAACCTGTGTGGGTTTGGATAAATGACTTGTGCAATTCAAATTATGTAAACTAATTACATAATACAATTGATTTAAATAACAAAGATTTATTAAGAAAAAACAAATAAAAGAATATATATATAGACAAAAAAATACATAAAAAGAAAATAACTGTTCTAGTACAGTACTATACACCAAAATGTTCATATGTCAAAACATAGTCCATATATACATGTACACATCACATGTCTGACCATGTCATCCATTACAATTAAATTGTTTATACTGTTCAACACTCTTCAACACATGGCACATACAGTATACCGTAGACTTATAATCACAACGGTATAGGTATAAACATCATTACGGCACAAAAGCACAAACCGAACGTATCCATAGAAACACTTGAAACTTCAGAAAATACTTTTAAATACCCTCTGGCTTTTCATGGTATATAACTAGCACATGTTCAATAAATTTACACATAATGTTCATACATCGACACTTCTTAATACATATTTCAAAATCCTGTACGATCCCTAGCTGGTCATCTACTATTACACAAATACAGGGACTTTGTAATGAATATTACGAAATTTGGAAAATCACAAGAAGAAAAGTCACCTTTAAGGATCCTTAAATCCCCCTTAAAGACTCATTAAATGGGGCTTTAAGGATCTTTAAGGGGCTTTAAGGACCTTAAATGTGTCTTGAAGGTCTCTTTAAGGACATCCTTAAAGATCCTTAATGGAACTGAAATTTTAAGGATCTTTAAGGCGGCTTTAAGAATCTTTAAGGATTCGTTTAATAAACACAGAAAACAAATTTCTTTACATTTTTTTAATTTTAAATTTATAAATGTGATGTTAAATATAATTATAACTTATTATACTCTTACACTGTTTTTATTTTATTGTTTTATTTAATTTTTTTTTATTTTTATTTATTTATAAAATTTGTAACTTATAAAAAATGAATTTATTTATTTAATTATTTTTCTTTATCAATTTATACTAATTTTGGTTGTTTTGCAAGTGCTCCTGAAATCACAAATAAAGAAGAACACATTATTTAACATCATTTATTACAAATTTATTAACCTAATTTCGCTCGCAGCGGGACTTGAACTCACTACCCTTAGATCCCCAGATTACATCCTTTCCTGACTCTACATCCTTATCTATTAGGCCACGGAAGACATGAATATACATCTTATATTTTTAAACTATATCAGTACCCGGCAGCCTAAGGATCACGTGACTAGCTCTAAATCTTTCAAATTTAATAATAAAATATATAAATAAAATGTTTTACTCCATTTTAAAAATATTTTATTATTATTATTATTATTATTATTATTATTATTATTATTATTATTATTATTATTATAGTTTGCTCTTTCATTCTTGAGAAGAATAATTTTTAGGTTAATTTAACTGACTAAAGATTTCTGATCAAAGGAAGACGGGCATATCAAACCTTTACCTGTAATACACTTATTTGTCTGACTGGCAAACATCAATTATCGATCAGATATCCATTTCTATTTGTATAATATTAATCATACTACTTTTTTATTAAAATATTTCAATAATTCTTGAATTTAAAACAATATTTTTTAAGTAAATTTTTTTAAAATTGACTTTTATAATTTAGTTACATTTTTGTTGTAATACCAATACTTATTTCCTTGTTTGATAAACAACTTTAATATTGTACCAGCGACATTTAATAATCTGTACAAAATGGAAGGACGAGTTTTAATGATAATTTGTTATAATCTTATTCTATCCTTCAAAATCTATTTAACTTAAATGACTGTTTTATGAGGGAAACAGTGAGAATGTTAAATAAAATAATTTTAGAAATTAATTCAATTCCCGGTGTGAGAGAGAGAGAGAGAGAGAGAGAGAGAGAGAGAGAGAGAGAGAGAGAGAGAGAGAGAGAGAGAAAAGGGGATGCACATGTTAAACATTATAATAATAGTACTCTTTACAAATTGAAACAGTAGAACTAGCGACATTTCCTACTGTTATAAATCTGGTAGAACTGTTTAAAAAAATATTACCATTGTCATACTCAAAAGCGGATCCGAGTGAATAGTCACTACCCTTTTTCAAGTTTTGGATCAGACCCGGCCAGAGACCAAACCCGCGACCTTCCACTTCTGGAGCGGACAGTCGACACTCTACCAACTGAGCTGGCTGCGACCGAAGTGGAAGGTCTCCTTCCTCCCCTTTTTTCCACACTTGATTAAAATTATCTATATGACATCCATCTGAACATTCAAGTTAATTTTCTTATATTAAATAAATTATTACATTATTATATTAAATATTCAGTATAATGCACAAGAATCCTTTTTACCAGAAAATATCACTTATCATTTTAGATTTGTTCCATAAAGCCAATAACGGACGGATAGAATAAAAAGTCAAATGAGACGGAATTTATCTATTAAAACCAATTAAAAATAAAAAAAGTGGTGTACAAAAAATGTACAAAAGTTAGGACTTTTATATGGAAATAGAACTTTGCGCTATAAAAATATACAAAAAAGATAATCTTATGTGCTAAAAATATATCATTCTAATTAGCTCTCTCTCTCTCTCTCTCTCTCTCTCTCTCTCTCTCTCTCTCTCTCTCTCTCTCTCTGGGCCCTGACCCTTGGTCCCAAAAGACAGATTCAATTATTCATTTATGATTAATGGAATCACTCTTTATGGAATCTGTCCTTGAATAAGAATTATTTTTGAAGTACTGATAACAACCCTGTTTAAAATTCATGCTTTCTGACAAGACAGAAGTATCTTAATTAGTATTACTAATTAACGTCATTTACCTATACTAACTGGGTTCTTTCATGCCTAAGTGATCAGGTAAATAACATTATCACCTAAGACTGGTCAGCACTACCTGAATTTTTTCATACCTCAGCGAACTGGTACATTACATCATCACCTGATTGCAATTACCTACCTGTACACAAATTAATTAATCAGTACCACTAATTAACTGGTCCATCCACTGGTTGCTCGACAATTTGCGTTAAGCGAGAGGGAAAAAAGTTGGAAAACAGGGGCAAATGTTGGGGTGCCCCCCTCCCCGCCCACCCACCTCCATACCGCTGGATCTGACACTGCATGATTTACCATTTTTGAATTATTTTTAAACAGAACGAAAAAAGTACACTGCAAATCCAAATTCTCTCTCATCTCTCTCTCTCTCTCTCTCTTTCTCTCCTAGATATGACAATATTCCAACGTCAGCTGCAGACTTCTAATATATTTTTGTGTTTGAACAACACCATTTGATATATTTCTGGAGAAAACTTTTTTACTTTTTTCTCAACATCATCAGGATAACGGGATAGCAGAGTATAGAGTTTCATTCCTGTGTCAAGATTATTTCACTTATATCATTATTTGATTCAATGAATAAGAATTCTAGAATGGTCAAGAATGTAAAACCTGAGCGAACTGACAAATTTTCTGAGATTATGGCCTGTCCCAGTTTAATATTTTGTCAGTTTGTAACAAAATTGTATAGTCTTGTGTAGAGACTTTAAGTTCAAGGATAGTGAAGGAAATCGAAGTGCACTGAGATTAGAACCAATATTCGACAAGCGAGTTTTCTCACACTAAATTTTCCCGAAAGATGTGAACCAAGGCAGTGAGATCAAGATTTTGCTAGTTATATTGTGGCAGCCGTCAGTTCTAGGATTGTGGATGAAACGGAAACACACAGAGAACCCATTTTCGGCAAGAAAACAAATTAAAACGATAATTTAATTAAAATAAATGCCGATGATATAAATGTTTGTTTTTTCTTTTAATTGTTTCATTATAAATCACAACTTTATTAGCCCGAAATTCGTTAACTTGGATTGCGGACCTATTCTATGATTAGAAAATCATGCTTATAGTTTTCGCTTGTGAGAAAAAGTTCCGATAGACAACTCTCAGCTCTGAGTCTCTCTCTCTCTCTCTCTCTCTCTCTCTCTCTCTCTCTCTCTCCATAAACAACTTGATCAGAGAATACAAGTTATTTTACTGGATCGATCGAGAAATTATTAAATGAAGAACATAGTGCAAATGAATCTACCAGTTTTGTCTATGAAATTGTGGTTTATTTATTTATTTATTTATTTATTTATATGATTATTTATTTATTTGATTATTTATTTATTAATTTATATGATAATTTATTTATTTATTTATTTATTTATGATTATTTATTTGATTATTTATTTATTAATTTGTATGATAATTTATTTATTTATTTATTTATTTATTTGATTATTTATATGATTATTTATTTATTTATTTATATGAATGCACATTTCAAGGTCATGAAAGAAGAAATATCAGATAATGGTAGTTTAAAAACTGATGATGTACAAGTCTTCGCTCTGCCTTCTCTCTATCTCTCTCCCTCTCTCTCCTCTCTCTCTCTCATATTTCATATATTTATTAAAGTTTTTAAAAATATTTATTTATTTATTTATTTATTTACACACAAATAACAATTGGTAAAAAGTATTTAAAGTATCCCTAACATTACTATTCACGTAAATTAATCATCAGATTCCATTAAAATTTAAATCCATCTAGGTAATTAAAGAGATTAACAACATACGGTAAATTTTTCAGGTAGAATATACTATGGTTAAAATGAGTTTTAATTTGCTTCTGTTATCAATTAGTTAGGTAAGTTGTTGATTAGATACCGGGGGTATGTTGATGATCATCAATTAGGAACCATGATCTCTTTATTACCTTTGGGCATAAATCCGTAATGATAATTAGTCAAAACTATACTTTTTTAGTTTAATAAATAAATAAATAAATAAATAAATAAGAAGTCAATTTAGAGCTGGGACATAATAATCGGAGCAGTATAGTTTATAAATAAAAATAGATAAATAAATAAATAAATAAATAAATAAATAAATAAATAAATAAATAAACAAACAAACAAATAAATAAATTAATTAATTAATTTTGGTAATTAAGGATCTTTAAGGACATCTTTAAGGATCTTTAAGGATTCCTTAAAGAACCTTCAAGGAGGGAGTTGGTCTTGTAAATGCTATTGAACAACTTAAAATTGTGTAATAAATATGAATTTGCATGAACTCATGCCAACACTTGAAGTACATGTGGAAACCTCATTTTACAAGCAGTTAACTCAAGGTTTTGACTTTGAATAATTATTATGGTTATAATAATAAAATTGTTAAATAATAATAACCTTTAATTTTCACCTGTTCATTATAATTACTGGTAATTTACCCCCTTAATATCCATTCTATTTTTAAAATAATAAGAACAAAAATACCATCAAATTAATAATAATAATAATAATAATAATAATAATAATAATAATATATAATAAAACTGCTGTCAATCAATGCAACTCTCCACCCCAAATTTCTCCACATACTACCACACAGGTACCACACAGGTATAAAATGCTATCACCACACAGGTATAAAATGCTATCACCACACAGGTGTAATTGTTTTAACCACACAGGTTTAAAAGTCTTAACCACACAGGTTTAAAAGTCTTAACCACATAGGTTTAAATATCTGTTACTTTAGAGCCACACAGGCAAAATATTTAACTCAAATATCAGACCATTCTCTCTTGACCATCCACACAGGACCTTCTCAGCACATGGTCTGCTACCAACTCTCACCCCACAGCATGGACAGGTAAAAATTGACCATACAAGGTAATTAATTTGCATAAAGTCTAGCACAACAATGACCAGCTGGCAGTAGATCTACACCTGTTTCAATACTACCCTAACCTACATGTACCCAGATTAAATACAAAAACAACACAAAGTGTGACAAAACCTCCCCCCTTAAGTACAAAATTGAAAATTTGAATATATTGTCATGTACTTATAATGCTAACCTTAACTGTAACAACACAAATGCAATTACCTATTGCAAAAATGATTATGTAACTATGTTACATGTACTATAATACAAACCTACTGAACATGTCGACTTAGGAAATCTGCTCCTACATTATCTGATCCTTTTATAGCCTCAATTCTGAAGTTATAAGACTGTAAATGAAGTGCTCAGCGCATTAACCTACCATTTGAAACCTTTGCTTTCTGTAAATATACCAATGGTTGATGATCTGTCTGCAAAATGAATGTTCTACCATATAAATATACCTGAAACTTTTGAAGTGCCCAAATAATGGCTAAGCATTCCTTTTCAATAACTGAATATACCCGTTCTGCAACACTTAACTTGCGGCTAGCATAAGCGACTGGATATAACTTACCATCATGATCTTGCAGTAAGACGCCACCTAAACCATACTCCGAAGCATCTGTCCGTAATACCAACGGTTTATTAAAATCTACTAACCTCAAAATTGGTGAATACATCAACATCTTCTTGAAATTCTGGAACATTTTTGTGCGCTGTACTCCAATCAAACCTATTTGGAACTCCTTTCTTGGTTAGATCTGTTAAAGGTGCAGCCACAGCAGCAAAATTTGGTATAAACTTCCTATAAAATCCAATAAATCCTAGAAATGACTTTATTTGTTTCTTTGTTTCAGGACGTGGTGTATCACTTATCGCCTTCAGTTTGTCCTCATTTGGTCTGATGAAACCACCTCCTACAGTGTGTCCTAAGAAATCTAAATTCTAATATCCAACTTTACATTTTGACGGTTTTGCTGTTAAATTCATGGATCTCAGTCTCCTCAACAACTCCTTAATCTCCACAAGATGTCCTTCCCAACTACTTGTGTGTATCAAAATATCATCAACAAAGCTGTCCGTATGAACCATATCTCTCAAAATTAGTCTCATCATACGGTTGAAAGTAGCTGCAGAATCTATCATACCAAATGCCATTATCTTGAAACTATATAAACCATCAGGTGTAACAAACGATGTTAAGTCTTTGTCCTGTTCACGCATTGGAATTTGCCAATAGCCTTTACATAGATCTATTTTTGTAAAATAGCAACTTTGACCAATCTTTGCAAAAATCTCTTCCGGATCTGGCATAGGTTCCGCATCAAAAACTGTAACTTTGTTTAAATTTCTGAAGTCTAGGCATAGACGATTGGATCCATCTGGTTTCTTCACTATTACTATAGAACTTGCATATGATGACTCGGATGGTTCAATAATGTCCATTTGTAACATCTGCTTGATCTCATTTCTGACTACATCTCTCATTGCGTATGGAACTTGATATGTTTTATTTCTGATAGGATCCTCTGTTGTCAAATTAATTTCGTGTTGTACCACATCAGTTCTACCTGGCAAATCTGACAATACATCACTGAACTCGTTTAACAACTTTCTGACCTCCTGCTTCTGTTCTGTCGACAAACCATCATTAACTTTAACATCATCTACTGTCTCTGTAGCTCTAAGTGGAACTATGTTTAACAATGGATCATTGTCTGATAACATCTCATCTGGTTTAGTGTTAATAATGACACAACTGACTACATCTGGAACTGTTGACACTGTTTGATTTCTGTCTATATACTTTTTAAGAAGATTAGCATGGAAAGTTCTAACTTTACCATCTTTGTCAATACAATAATCTGCTACACCTACTCTATCTGTCACAGTATACGGCCCTTTCCATTGCATGAGTAGTTTATTCTTGTCCGTTGGTAGTAACAACAAAACTCTGTCACCGATCTTAAATGACTTCCTCTTGGTTCTATAATCAAAGTACTTCTTGTAACGTGCACTTGATTTAACCAATTCTCTCTTAGCTAGTTCACATGTATCTGTCAATTTGTCCTTCAGATCTAACACATACTGATAAGTACTTTTAACATCTGGTTCACTATCCTCATTAGTCCACAATTCACGTAATATTGTCATTGGTCCTCTGACTGTCCGTCCATATACTAACTCGAATGGAGAAAATCCAAGACTTTCCTGCGGCACCTCTCTATATGCAAATAATAATGATGGTATGTATCTATCCCAGTCTTTTGGTCGTTCAGTACTCATCTTCCGTAACATGTTTTTGAGTGTTCCATTGAACTTTTCTACCAAACCATTACATGCTGGGTGATATGGTGTTGTTGTGAGTTGATTAATGGACAATAATCTACCAACTGCCTTCATAATGTTTGATGTAAACTGAGTACCCATATCTGACAATATCTCCTTTGTTATACCAATCCTAGTGAACATTTCGACCAAAGCTTCAGCTACTCTTCAGTTTCTATCCCCTTTAATGCAACTGCCTCTGGATATCTTGTACTGTAATCGACTAACGTTAATATATACCTGTTCCCTCGCTCTGTTGCTGGATATATGGGACCAACTAAATCAACTGCAACTCGTTCAAATGGTGTTTCAATTAATGGCATACGACCTAATGGAACTTTAGTAATCTTACCTTTTGGAAAAGTCTTCTGGCATATGTCGCAAGATCTACAATACCGTGTCACATGAGACTGAATACCTGGCCAATAGAAATTAGATAATATTCTGTCAGTAGTTTTTTGTCCTCCTAAATGACCTGCATAATACCGTCGTGTGCTAACTTTAATACAACTTCTCTGTACTGTTTAGGCACTATCAATTGGTGAAATATTTTATTATCATCCACTTTAGGTGACTGAAAACAACGATATAACAAACCTTTCTTCATAATGAACCATGACACATTACTACTTCAGTGATTTTTCTCTCACCTGACTTGGTTAACTCTCTATACTTTGCTAAAGTATCATCTTCTTGTTGTGCTTTCTTAATATCATCTACACTGATACCAACATCTATCGGACTGACTACTTTCATACCTTTAAATTCTGTACTCTTCTTTTTCTGACTGCGTGTTTCTACAGCTTGACATTCCTGATCTACTACTTTACACTCTGTCATCTCTGATACACTCACCTTGTTGTCATCTAGTGATACACCTGTATTATTTATCTCCCAGTCTGGATCTATATCCTCCATATGTCTAACACCTGTTATATTTCCAATTATAAAGTCATACACTGGATTATCTACACAAAGTGCCACCACATTACCTGCATAAAATGGAGTTTTAATATTTATGCTGGCTTCTTTGAAATTTCAGACTGTACCATCTATAAGTACACATCTTTGACTGTTATCTGTTAGTTGACTACCCTGTATTAAACTAGATTTTACAACCACACCACTGCAGTCAGTATCCCTAATTACTTTTACCTTAGACCCCTCTATATACCCTGTTACTACTGGCATGTTACTACAACCTTTACAAACACTTCCAATTACAGGTAACATATGCCCACATTGTAACTTAACTTGACAATCTTGAATACAGCATGATTTCAATTCATCTGATACTAAACATGCTGAACCAACTTGTGCTTCTGTATTATGATTGCCAACAGAGCTATTATATTGAATATCATAGCCTCTACCATGACCTCTACCGCTATTACTTTCTTGACCTTGACCTAGATAACCTCTTCCTTGACCTTGACTTGAATAACCTCTCCCGTGACAGTTTTGATAATCCACCTGTTCTAACATGCCTGCAGTATTATAATTTCTCCCTCCAGGCACTTGCCTACTTGTACTTAAACAATCTCTGGCAACATGCCCAATATTGCCACACTTATAGCACCTTCTGTCACTCCTGCCTTTGTCTGAAACCCCTCTGTCTGCTAAATCTCTATTTTGCTGAACTGAACTACTAGTATTTTGAGAAGTGTTACTATGTTGTTTAGGCTTAAACATTTTGTCAGAGATAAATGATGTAACACCATGTGCCTCTATATACTGTTCAGCTAACTCTGACATTTCCTCCTTATTTTTGGGCTTTCTCTCTCTCAAAAACATACTGAGTGATTTACCAGCACTACATATGAACTGTTCTCTCAATAACAAATCAACTAAACCAGCAAAAGTATGGGGAGTTTTAGATAAATCCATCCATCTAGTCAGATAATTCTCAAGACGAGCAATAAATTGTGATGGACTTTCACCCTGTTCAGGCTTGCTAGATCTAAATTTATTTCTAAGGCCTTCCTCGGTTAACTGAAACCGTTTAAGAAGAGCCACCTTAACTGTTTTATAATCTTGTGCATCTGCAGGTGGTAGACGTGAATACACATCAAGGGCTTTATGCTGCAACAAAGCACTAAGATTATTTGCCCATGTATTTTCTGGCCATTTAGCATTTTGAGCAAACCTCTCAAACAGTAACAGATATGCGTCAATATTATCTCTCTGGTCATTAAACATTGGTAACTTAGGTAACTTAGCACCTACGTGATGACCATGACTCTCACTTGCACTCATACTAGCATCTAACGCACTATGTGAAGTCTCAATCTTAGCTTTCTCTAACTCAATCTCCTTGTCTTAAATACTCAATTTATGTATCGCCTCTTTCTCAGCTCTCTCTGACTCTTTCTCTAATACAATATTCGATTCTGCTGTTATAATTTCTTAGCCTCTCTCTCTGCATTTCTCTCATCTCTCTCTAACTGTTCTATCTCTCTCTGTCTAAAATACTTTTTTTTGTTCGAAACATATTCAACTAATCGATCACCAGTTAAACCTAACTTTGATCCCTCTTCAAGAAACTTACTGGCATCCATTTTAACAATATAATGAAAATACCAGTTAATATTGGCAAAATCACAAAATATGTCACAATAAAAAAATATTCAATCAAAATATTAGTTCACATAACCTGAATTAACTATAATCATTAATATTTTATCCCATCCCGGACGAGCCCCCAAATGTCACAGATAGAGTTGTGTGTGTGTGGGTTTGGATAAATGACTTGTGCAATTCAAATTATGTAAACTAATTACATAATACAATTGATTTAAATAACAAAGATTTATTAAGAAAAAACAAATAAAAGAATATATTTATAGACAAAAAAATACATAAAAAGAAAATATATAACCCGCAATAACTGTTCTAGTACAGTACTATACACCAAAATGTTCATATGTCAAAACACAGTCCATATATACATGTACACATCACATGTCTGACCATGTCATCCATTACAATTGAATTGTTTATACTGTTCAACACTCTCCAACACATGGCACATACAGTCCACCGTAGACTTTGTTCTATTATCAGTCACAATTGACACATGTTGATGTAGGAAGTCATACTTTAATACTACAATCTAAATAAGACATGTAACGGATATGAACAGATCCGGTTTCAGTATATTACATTAATACAATATATGACATCCCCCTCCCTTTAAATACAAAATTAACAGACTGAAATTAGCAATAATTTCTAAAATTAGAAATAATTACTTAATTATTAAATGACTAGATATATGAACTGTATTATTCATTATTTGACTAGAAAATAAAATGTAAGTGTCAACTTGTACTAGTCCTTAACATAGAACCTTATCATGAAACCCTACAGTCTTTTGCTTTATGAAACCTAACTGAAAACTAAGAAACACTGAAATATTCACAAAGCATGAAATATAATATTTCACATTTCACGTGTTGATATTTTGATTAACGATATCGACTCGCATCGGTATACATTTCACTGTAGATTTCACAAACGTTCACATATCACTAGATTTCACAAACTTTCACATTTCACTGTGAATTTCAAACTTTCACATTTCACTGTGAATTTCAAACTTTCACATTTCACTGTGAATTTAACACTTCACTGATTTCCATCCATGTCTAAATGAGAATACACATTTCACTAATAGCTATTTGCTATATATAAAAACTTAAATAACAAAATACAGAATTTCCGAACAAAACAATCAAAAACAGCGAACACTAATCCTCGAATCTAGCTGGCAGTTTCACAATACGACCTGATTTTGTCATTTTTGGTGGATTCGATCCAGGCAGTGGATCAGATATTGCTGGAGGTTTGTCATTTAGTTTGTTTGGAGACTGAATTCTATCTGTTCGCTTAGTGTTTTCCTTGATTGGAGTGGAAGATTTATCTGATGGGGTGTCCAATTTTGGTGTAATGTATTTCTCCGGAGTGAAATTGTCTATTGTTGTTTCCTTTGGTGGTGTAGACTTAGTTATTTGTATATCTCTTCTGTTTCGACGATACTTTCTGCCGTCCTGCGACTCCACAATATATGATCTTGGCTGGTTATGTTTGCCTAAAACAGTTCCATGTTGCCATTTGTCATTGTTCCTGAACATGACTGAATGTCCATCACTTATTGTCTTTAGATCATTTTTGGCAGCATGTTTGTCAAAGTAATGTTTTTTTTTTCTTGACGGTTGTGGAGGCAATTTTGAATGTTATCAGATCCAAATGGTTTCAACAATGGTAGAGCTGTTGGTAGCTTTGTTTTAAGACGTCGCTGTAGAAACGTCTGAGCTGGTTATAGACCAATATCTTGAATAGGAGAATTGCGGTAATCAAGTAATGCTAAATATGAATCTTCAGATTTTTAGAATACGCTTTAGAGTTTGTATAGTTCTTTCAACTTGACCGTTAGCCTGTGGGTGTTTCGGACTGCTGGTTGTGTGTTTAAATCCATAGTTCCTAGCAAATTTAGCAAACTCATATGATGAGAATTGTGGTCCATTATCGCTGACAACCTCATCAGGTATTCCATATCTGGCAAACTGACTTTTCAGACGAGTGATTACATTGTTGCTGCTTAAATCATCTAATTTTGACAATTCTGGCCATTTCGAAAAATAGTCAATTGACACAATATAATGGTGACCCTTCATTTCCATGAGATCAACTCCAATCCGTTCCCATGTGCGACCTGGTGGTGCACGTGGAATCAATGGTTTCTTGGGGTTTTTGTTTTGATGCTTAGCACAGATTTCACATTTGGATATTAAATTGTCAATGTCACTGTTCATTGCAGGCCAAAATAAAACTTCACGTGCATGAGCTTTGCATTTAGTCATACCAAGGTGTGACTGATGAATGATGTTGAGCATATCTTTTCGCATGCTGACTGGTATAATGACCGTCTGACCTTTGAATAGAATACCATCTATTAGACCTATTTAATGTCTATATGTCCAGTATGTGCGGATTTCCGGTGCAATTCCATCTCGTTTGTCTGGCCAACCATTTACTACAGCTTCACTCAATTTTATCATTTCTGGATCATTTTGTACAGCATTTCGGATCTCCTCTAGCTTTTAATCGGAATCTGGCAAGTACTGAAATAAGTGGATTTCATTCACACTGAGATCTTCAACTAACTGCTCTTCGGTTTCATGCAGAAATGACCTTGATAGAGTGTCTGCTAAAAACATAGTTTTTTCTGGTTTGAAAATCACTTTCAAATCATATCGTTGTAATGTCAACAACAGCTTTTGTAAACGTGCCGGAACTTCATGTAGATTTTTCTGGAATAAATATTGAAGAGGCTTATGGTCAGATTCAACTATCACTTGGCGACCATACACATAGTCATGAAACTTTTTGCAACCATAGACTATGGCAAGTGTTTCTTTTTCCAGCTGTGAGTAATTTTGTTGAGCTTTAGTTAACGCTCTTGATGCATAGGCAATCGGTCTGCCTTCTTGTACTATAGCTGCACCTAAACCTTTGGAGCTACTGTCTACTGTAAGAACAATGTCCTTTGCGCTATCATAAAACTTCAAAACAGGAGCTTCAGTTGACATACTCTTCAGTTTATCAAAACTGGTCTGCTGTTCAGTATCCCAATGCCATGCAACATCTTTTTGAAGTAGTTCTCGCAATGGTGCAGATACTTCAGACATGTTTGGAAAGAACTTGGCTAGATACTGAATGAAACCTAAAAATGTCATTAACTCCTTCTGGTTTTGTGGAGGCTCCATTTTGACAACTGCTCTGACTTTTTCGTTGTCCGGTTTCAGACCATCTGCAGAGAATATGTGACCTACATATGAAATTTCTTGTTTACGGATTTCGCATTTGCCCTCGCTGAGCTTCAAATTGTGTTGTCTAGCTCGATCTAAAACTTGTCGCAGTCTGCTATCGTGCTGCTCTATTGTCTCGCCCCAGACTAAAATGTCATCTACCACTACTTCTGCTCCGTTAATGTCCTCTATCATGTTCGACATAGCGGCTTGAAAAACTTCAGCTGCTGAATTAATACCAAATGATAATCTGAGAAATCTATACCGTCCAAACGGTGAATTAAACGTGCAGAGTTTTGAGCTTTCAAGATCCAACTGGATTTGCCAATATCCAGATGTCGCATCCAATTTTGAAAAGTATTTTGCATTAGGCATTCTGGATACTATTTCCTCTACTGTTAACATCGGGTAATGTTGACGTTTGATAGCAGTGTTTAAATCGCGTGGATCGAGACAAATTCTAATGGATCCATTGGGCTTAATTACCGTGACCATACTATTGACCCATTCGGTGGGCTCTTCTTGGCTCGTGATAATGCCATGTTTTTCCATTCGTAACAGTTCAGTTTTTACTTTATCTCGTAACGAAACTGGAATTTTTCGTGGCGGATGTACCACTGTTGGAATGTTTTTGTCCACATGTATAGTGTGTTTCCCTGGTAGACATCCAATACCTCTAAACAAATCGGAAAAGCCCCTTTTAATGTCGAGTGGCTGACTGACTTCAGATTCTAATGTAAACATCCTCTTAATGAGACCTATAGACTGGCATGTCTTTGAACCAAGAATGGTAGGAGCATCGGACTCTATGACATGTAAATTTACAGAGTACACTTCATCCTTGAACTTACAAGGTAACTGAACAGTTCCAATAGGAGCTATAGAGTGTCCACTATATGAGGTTAAACGTGCATTCGACGGCATTAACGTGGTTTGTACTTTGAGATTTTGCAGTATATTTGAACTAATGACATTACACATAGCATCTGTAACAATTTGCATTTTGAGGGTTTTACCATTAACTTTACAATTGATTGACCATTCATCTTGGGTGTTGCCGCTTGACGTGATTGACCCAACAAAGAAATCATCAGACTCACTACTGCTATTGTCATCAAGTGTTTCATTGTCATGTAGCATGTGTACGCCTTTGCGTTTGTCATGTTTGTATTTTTTCTTAGCACGACATTCACTCGCAAAGTGATTTATCTTGCATTGTTTACCTAGTGCAGGAGAGGACTTGTTAAGATGTGAATAACCACACTTTTTACAGCGAACAGGATTGACATCGGGAACCGACTTACTTGGCCTTTTTCCACCTTTTGAAGAATTTTTTGACAACGCATTGACCTTGGGATCTTCTTCGGAGTTCATAGATTTTAACTGTTTTTGTGACATTTCGTGTGTCCTTGCAATGTCTATGCATTGTTGCAATGTAAGCTCAGAACCCTGATTTATCAGTTTTTCTCGGACCTTATTTGACCTGATACCAAATACAACATGGTCTCTAATCATTTGTTCCTCAATCCCAGGATCATAACCACAATCATTTATCAACAGCCTTAGATCAGTAACAAACTGTTCGAAAGGCTCATCAACATTTTGGACTCTCAATCGCAATTAATATCGGGCATAAATCGTGTTAGACTTGCGTTTACAATACGCTTCGAAGTTATCAAAGTAATTTTTTAGCTTTTTTGGCGTCTTCGCCGGCCAAATTCCAAGTACTATAAATTGCACTCCCTTTATCCCCAACCCAAAGCATGCAGTAGTTGCATTTCTCTTCCTCTTCCTTTGCTTTTAGGGGCCCATTAAACATGAAATGGCAATGCGTTTTAAATGATTTAAACGCTTGTGCGAGGTCATCTGCTGACCAATTCATTTTTGGTACAGAACCCGTTTCTTCATCCATAGCCATCACTGTGGACGTGTAATTCTTGTTTTCAATGTCCGTGTTGCTAATTCATGTAGAATTTTTGCATCGATGGTTCGATCGGGCTTAGTTTCTTGTCGATTTCTGACACCATGTTCTATTATCAGTCACAATGGACACATGTTGATGTAGGAAGTCATACTTTAATACAACAATTAAAAATAAGACATGCAACGGATATGAACAGATCCGGTTTCAGTATATTACATTAATACAATATATCACAGACCTAAAATCACAACGGTATAGGTATAAACATCATTATGGCACAAAAACACAAACCGAACGTATCCATAGAAACACTGGAACCTTCAGAAAATACCTTTAAATACCCTCTGGCTTTTCATGGTATATAACTAGCACATGTTCAATAAATTTACACATAATGTTCATACATTGACACTTCTTAATACATGTTTCAAAATCCTGTACGATCCCTAGCTGGTCATCTACAATTACACAAATACAGGGACTTTGTAATGAATATTACGAAATTGGAAAATGCTATTGAACAACTTAAAATTGTGTAATAAATATGAATTTGCATGAACACTTGAAGTACATGTGGAAACCTCATTTTACAAGCAGTTAACTAAAGGTTTTGACTTTGAATAATTATTATGGTTATAATAATAAAATTGTTAAATAATAATAACCTTTAATTTTCACCTGTTCATTATAATTACTGGTAATTTACCCCCTTAATATGCATTCTATTTTTAAAATAATAAGAACAAAAATACCATCAAATTAATAATAATAATAATAATAACTAGAGATTGTAACTGGGATACCAGTTACGTATGATTCCCCACCATCCATAAATAATTTATGGCATATATCTGGTGAAAAGACCCAATTGGTGTAAAATTTTGTTGCCAATTTCATTACTGTGTCGCCAAAAAGGATACTTTTTGACACATACAACATTTGACGTAATACACTAGTCGAGTCGGGTACCTGCATGTGCAGGTAGTCTTACATCAAAGTTACGGCCCTTCATATATGAATTACAAGATTGAATAAAACAATAAATGAACAAGAGATGTTGTTGTTTAGTTTTTAATCAACAGGTAAATTTTGTGATTTTCGCGTCACATGCGTTTTTAATGTTGTGTATATATTGCCTTGATGAACGGTTACATTCTAAAGGCAGTTGTGTTTGAAGTGCATTTGTACAGCGCCGACCTGGTAAACTAAAAAAATCCTACCTTGATTACTTTTTTAGATTTCTTTGAAAGTTAAAGTAGATTTAAATTAAAGTTTTCGGTTGAGAAAAATTGTACATTGGAAGGCCTTCTCGGCATTGGAAGTGACGTTTTCAATGAATTTCATTGAATAAGAAAACTCATAGAACCCCTCTCAGGACTCTGATTCGGCGTCGCCGCGTGTTACAATGAATGAACACGTATGGGAGGGTTTGCGCTGGGCATCGCCAACGTCGCCAATTGCGATTTTTTTCTTTAACTGGCGACAAAAAACGGCGCTTTGCGATTTTTCTGGCCACAAGTTTTCAAAGTTCACCGGTATCTTGGTCACCAGTAATTAACAGGTGATAACACATTGAAGCCAGTGACGGATCGGCGAGTGTCACTGAATAAACACAGTAATTAACGACTGGTCTTAAAAAATGAGTTGATTAAGATCGTTGTCTTAGGTGTGAATGTAATGGGCAGGTAGATCCAGGTAATATAGGAGCGTGTCGACATTGCATGAGGATATACCCAGGTGCCCTCCCGATGTCGTCAGACAGTATAAACACCGATGGACTCGGAATTATTGTAAAATCCAAAATAAAATATAATAAAAGTTACCCTTTGTGATGTTTATTTAATTTTTTTTAAAAAGTTTATTGATTAATAATCGTGATTCAATGCGCAATACACATCGTATTTTAATTTCGCGACTTATATCGGTTATTCCTATATGTTTGAGGTTCATGATCATAACGATATATCTACTCAATCAAAATATATGAATTTTTGTAACCCTAGTTAAGAATATTTCGTTCGGTCAAGAATATTCCTCATTTTCCGTATATATATATATATATATATATATATATATATATATATATATATATATATATATATATATGTTATGAGTGTATATACAATATAGTACAATATTTTGGCAATGTTCATGGAAATGGTACATTAAATTGAAATTTTACAACAAAATAATTATCCTATAATATACAAAATGGTAGTTATAATAACTTAATTTTATTTACAATTTTTGCCTTAATTTTACGAGTATGATTTCTGGAAAAATAAATATTGGTGCCTCATAGATCGTGATCACGACTAAGGGAACAAAATAGTTTTTCAAAAAATGTTCTAAATTTCATTTCAAATTTTAATATAATTCTTATCTTATGCATCACCATAGCGTCAATTTTCCAATATATTTCAACACACTATATAAAGTCCGGTTAAAGGGTAAAAACGACATACCGGTCATTAGGAAAGTGTCAGTCAGTAAAGAGAAATTTCATTGGTGTTAACTTAAAAAGTGGGCAGTCTTCTACTTCCACAGTCAGTGATTAACAGAATACCCCGAAGCCATTTCGACACGCTTAACCTTCTTCGATCTATCAAGGCAAATTGTATACACCATTTAGCTCATTGTGTAAGGTTTTAATAACAGGCGTGTGACGTGACAAGCTGTGGTTTTAAAAATCGCCAAGTTTTTGATGGTCACTAATCGGATTAACTCATAGGTGAAAGCATTTGCTTGGTATGATTAAAGTGTCGTAACCAGCTTATGTCCATTCAGAATTAGTTTCCCCGGGTATTTAACTACGTATTCAATTAAGCAATTTACACCCACCCACCCACCTTCAAAATAACGAAAATGAAAACGTCTTGATTATCTACACAGGCAACAGATTATTGGTACCAAATTTCATCTAAATCCATCAAGCCGTTCCCGAGATATGCTTCAGCATATGGTCCTGACGGAATAATAATAATAATAATAATAAAAATAATAATAAAAATAAAAATAATAATAATAAGAAGAAACAGAACGAAAACAATATGATTCCCCACCTTCGGTGGTGGGGAATCATAACTAGAGATTGTAACTGTGATACCAGTTACGTATGATTCCCCACCATCCATAAATAATTTATGGCATATATCTGGTGAAAAGACCATAGCAGGGTTGTAAAAGTCTGTCGTCAAGGAAATTGCCAGTTGTAAAATTTTTTTGCCAATTTCATTACTGTGTCGCCAAAAAGGGTAAATCTTGTGATTTTTACGTCACATGCGTTTTTAATGTTGTGTATATATTGCCTTGATGAACAATTACATTTTAACGGCAGTTATGTATAAAGTACATTTGTACCGCGCCGACCTGGTAAACTAAAAAATCATACCTTGATTGCTTTTTAAAATTTCTTTGAAAGTAAAGTAGATTTGAATTAAAGTTTTCGGTTGAAAAAAATCGTACATAGGAAGGCCTTCTCGGCATAGGAAGTGACGTTTTCAATGAATTTTATTGAATAAGAAAACTCGTAGAACCCCTCTCAGGCCTCTGATTTGGCGTCGCCGCGTGTTACAATGAATGAACACGTATGGGAGGGTTTGCGTTGGGCATCGCTAACTGCGATTTTTTTCCTTAACTTGCGACAAAACACGGCGCTTTGCGATTTTTCTGGCCACAAGTTTTCAAAGTTCACCGGTATCTTGGTCACCAGTAATTAAAAGGTGATAACACATTGAAGCCAGTGACGGATTGGCGAGTGTCACTGAATAAACACAGTAATTAACGACTGAGTTGATTAAGATCGTTGTCTTAGGTGCGAATGTAAGACCTTCTAATGATGGGCAGGTAGATCCAAGTAATATTGGAGCGTGTCAACACTGCCTGAGGATATACCCAGGTGCCCTCCCGATGTCGTCAGACAGTATAAACACCGATGAACTCGGAATTATTGTAAAATCCAAAATAAAATATAATAAAAGTTACCCTTTGTGATGTTTTTTAATATTTTTTAAAAAGTATATTGATTAATAATCGTGATTCAATGCGCAATACACATCGTATTTTAATTTCGCGACTTATATCGGTTATTCCTATATGTTTGAGGTTCATGATCATAACGATATATCTACTCAGTCAAAATATATGAATTTTTGTATTTGGCAATGTTCATGGAAAAGGTACATTAAATTGAAATGTTTACAACAAAATAATTATCCTATAATATACAAAATGGTAGTTATAATAAATTAATTTTATTTACAATTTTTGCCTTAATTTTACGAGTATGATTTCGGGAAAAATAAATATTGGTGCCTCATAGATCGTGATCACGACTAAGGGAACAAAATAGTTTTTAAAAAATGTTCTAAATTTAATTTCAAATTTTAATATAATTCTTATCTTATGCATCACCATAGCGTCAATTTTCCAATATATTTCAACACACTATATAAAGTCCGGTTAAAGGGACAAACGACATACCGGTCATTAGGAAAGTGTCAGTCAGTAAAAGGAGAAATTTCATTGGTGTTAACTTAAAAAGTGGGCAGTCTTCTACTTCCACAGTCAGTGATAAACAGAATACCCCGAAGCCATTTCGACACGCTTAACCTTCTTCGATCTATCAAGGCCAATTGTATACACCATTCAGCTCATTGTGTAAGGTTTTAATAACAGGCGTGTGACGTGACAAGCTGTGGTTTTAAAAATCGCCAAGTTTTTGATGGTCACTAATCGGATTAACTCATAGGTGAAAGCATTTGCTTGGTATGATTAAAGTGTCGTAACCAGCTTATGTCCATTCAGAATTAGTTTCCCCGGGTATTTAACTACGTATTCAATTAAGCAATTTACACCCACCCACCCACCTTCAAGATAACGAAAATGAACACGTCTTGATTATCTACACATACAACAGATTATTGGTACCAAATTTCATCTAAATCCATCAAGCCGTTCCCGAGATAGGCTGCATCATATGGTCCTGGCGGAATAATAAAAATAAAAATAAAAATAATAATAAGAAGAAGAAGAAACAGAACGAAAACAATATGATTCCCCACCTTCGGTGGTGGGGAATCATAATAAGAAGAAGAAACAGAACGAAAACAATATGATTCCCCACCTTCGGTGGTGGGGAATCATAATAATAATATTTTTTTTATTTATTTATATCATTTCACAACAACACAAGCACAATACGACATAAAATACATGATATACAATTAAACCAACTTTAAATTGTAAATATAACACCAGTACAGGCAGCCCAGTGTCTATGTTATCAAAACACTGGACTTCTTATACCCGTGATCATGCATGACCTTGTACATTAATAGTTAACGATGACAAACTGGTTTTAAGATAGGTCACCAAGCACACATACGTCCGTGATCATAACTGTTTTGCTCGCACCTATAGCCACGTGGACATTATATATAGCAATCGATGTTGTATCTCTTCCAAAGTTAAGACTATCAGACTTCCTTAGAAGTTTGATTGTGGACGCATATGTGCTTGATTTCTAAAATTGAGAATACGGGTAAGTATATTATTTATTCATTAGATAATTACGAAAATAGAGGGAGCCATTTCCCCCATAATTCCCCATACTGAATAGACTGGTATCGCACAAAGATGTAAATTTTTCAGTTCTAAACATATGATGTAAGGATGATACTAAGGCATTCAAAGACAATTTACTCTCAATACATCTAGTTTTATAAATATAGAATTTTGTTGCCAGAATCAATATTTTTCTATAATGCTATTTTTGCTAGGTATTCCAAATAAAATATGTTTTTTTATTATGAGTAAATTCTATCTTGCATTTAGCCGCAATTAAGAAAGTAAAGTTTTGCCACAAGAGTTTGTGTTTCAGGGCATTCTGTAAATAAATGTTCAATTGTCTCTGGGTGATTTTTGCAAAAAGTGCAGTTTGGGGAAGGGAGAATTTTTATTTTGTGTAAGAATTTATTTGTTGTTAAAATATGGTTGTTAATTCTATATTGGAACCATCTGAAAGAAATACTCTTGGTAATTCTATAGGGTAATATATTGATCTTTTTTCAATCCTAGCCATTTGTATCAAAAATGCTTTCCCTTTTAATCTGACCGTTTGGTTTCGTCCAAAATGTTTGTAATCTGTTATATATGGACTTACATCCTGTTTTAGCTTCCATAAAGCACGTTAAATGAAAAGGTATCAGTGGGTTCGGTATTTTTGTCGTGAGAGTTTCAATATTATATGATAATAGTTGCTTTTTAACTGCTTTTACCATTCCTTCAAATTTTAGAAAGTTTTCATCAATATCATATTTAATTTTAAACTCGCCAAACTGTATGAATTCTCCAGAATCGTTAACCAAGTCATTAACATTACATATGCCTTTACAATACCAAGATTTGTAGAAAACGGATGTATTTCCTATTTTAATATTTGGGTTATACCACAAACTCAGTGACAAAAAATCTTTCCAATTAGCTGGCTTGATAGATTCTAACAATTCAATATATCCTATTATAACATCTCTCCAAAACATATTGCTGATAGTACCTAGTTTATTTTTCCAAAAGTCTCTCTCGTATATTAAAAACATTTTAGCATTTAAGATATATAAAAAAAGTCGCTGCCATTTTGATCCGTTAACAATTGTGCGTCTTATCCATTAGTTTTAAGCTTTTAACGAAGCTTTCAAAATTTGGCATTTTAAGCCCCCCATTTATTTAAGACTGACTCAATACATTTCTTTTTATTTTTTCGGGTTTCCCCTCCCAAATAAAACTATAAAATAATTTATTCATTGTTTTAAAAAAGTCGGGTCGTGGATTTGGTAATGATATAAATAAATGATTAGGAGTAGGAATTATTAGAGTTTTTAATACTGTTATTTTCCCATAGGGCACTGTAAAATCTATGCTTAACAATGTGAATGTTGTTTTACCCCAGTCCAATTTACATTCTGTGCATAAATTAACGTTCGAAAATATATTTTTACCAATCCATATAACATTCGTCTTTTGAAAATTAATTAAGAGACCAGAAATACTACCAAAATTATTGAATGTTTGTAAACAAGTGTTCAACGATTTTTCAGAACCATCCAATATAACACATGTGTCGTCTGCAAATTGTGAGATTTTATATTCCTCGTTATCTATATTAATACCCTTAATATCTGTGTTCATCCTGATCATTATTGCTAGAATCTCGGCACATAGGAGAAAAACGTAGGGTGAGAGTGGGTCGCCTTGGCGACATCCACGTGAAATAGTAAAAAAGTTGGACAGATGACCATTTTGAATTACAGAAGATGAGATATTATTATAAAACATAGAAACCCATTTGCAAATATCATCCCCAAAACCGAAAAAGTCTAGTACTTTGTTCATAAAAGTCCATGATATTGTATCAAATGTTTTTTACAAGTCAATTAAAAGTAACATTCCAGGTATATTTTCATCTTCTGTATATTGCATTATATCGTAGATGAGTCTGGTATTCTCACCAATGTATATTCTCGGAATAAATCCCTTTTGGTCAGAATTAATTAAGAAATCCAATTTAGGTTTTATTCGAGCTGCTATGCTTCCAGAGGCAATTTTATAAGTAACATTCAAAAGCGAAATTGGCCTTCAATTTTTCAGATATTGCTTAGGTTTATCCTCCTTGGGGATACATGTTATTATACCCTGTTTTTGTGTGATAGACATTTCACCCTTTTGAAAACCATAATTTATCGATCTAACCACAAAATGACCTATATCTTTCCAGAATATTTTGAAAAACTCAGTTGTAAAACCGTCCGAACCGGGACTTTTATTATTCTTCATTTTCTTTAAAGTTTCTGTAGCTTCTTCGTATGATATTAGGCTCTCCAAAGTATAAGAGTCATTTTTTGACAGAAAATTTATCTCAGGAGACTTGAGTTTATTTAAATCATAAGTATTTGTGTTGTTTTCCTTCAAAGAATATAGATTTTTATAAAATAATTTTGTTTCCTCTAATATATCCATTTGATTTGTAATAATATTGCCACCATTTTTTTCTATTCTTGGAATAGTTTTATTTGTAAAATGTGGATTTTCTAAATTACAAAAATAATTAGTTGGTTTCTCCCCCTCTTCAATCTCAATCCATTTAGCCCGAGATCGGATTAATTTACCCTTAAGTTTCACTTTTCGTATATTTTCTAGTTCAGTTTTCTTAATTTTTATTGCATCAAAATTTGGGTTCGAATCGTTTTCTAATTTTTTAATTTCTTCAAAAAGTTGTTTTTCCTTATTTTCGGTCATTTTTTTCTTATATGAAGCATATGAAATAGTTTTTCCCCTTATTTCCATTAAAAACGTTTCAAGAAATAGTTGGTCATTAATTACAAATTGAATTTCTTGATTAGGAATCGATTGTATAGCATCTAAGTTATAAATTGGGGTAGCGTACTGGGTTTTAATTTCGTTTATATAGTTTTTTTGTATTTATGTAATTTTCGTCTTTTAATAAGTAGTTATTGAACTTCCATAGGCCTTTGCCCCGGATAATATTACTCATTGATATGACTAATTTAATACTATTATGATCTGATCTATAACTGGGATTTATACAACAAGTAACTACATTGTGAAGAATATTTTCGGAGATCAAGAAAAAATCTAAACGCGCTTGTTTTATTGGGGTTTTATTTCTCCATGTAAACCGTTTTGATTGTGGGTGTAAATCTCTAAATACGTCAACCAAGTTAAATTCATCAATTTTTTCAAGAACGGTATTTCTAGACTTTGATATATATATATATATATATATATATATATATAATATATATATATATATAATATATATATATATATATATATATTTATATATATAACCTGCACCTTGAGAAGTTGGCTCGAATGACAACACCATATAACTATTCATATAATCTACTTCGTACAACCCGTGAAATTATTCACGCATAAACAACCGGTTATCATGTAATACATCCTTATAATATATCTATGACAGTCTATACATGCCATAATTCGCTAAGATATACGTTTTATAAATAAATATGATATCAACTGAAGACTGACAACTGATTACAAATTTAGCACCTAGACCTATATGACCTAATATTACTGACCAATGAAAACAAAGAACAAAAAATGACCAATCAAACCAGCTTTTACATAATGAAACAAGTGCTAAGACAGACACTACCAGCAAACCTAAACAACACACATACAGTAAAACCTCGATTCATCGCCATCATTTGTTCAGTCATATTTTGGCGTTATAAAGGGGTTTGGCGATAAATTGAGGGAGGCTCATAAAGAAAAACATAATCAAAATGGATTTTGGGACTTCAAAATAGTGTGGCGATAAGCGAGGTGGCAAAGTTATCGAGGGGCATTATAACGAGGTTTTATTGTATATAGGAATTATATGCAAGACTTACCTGATACATATCATACTATGTCATATAATATTTACAGTCATCTTTATTCCGTATGTATTAAATCAAAAACAAACATACTAATCCATGCCCGGATCAGCATCCAGAAGCAAAGTAAAAACTTTGGAACTAACAAGCCAGGTTAGACAAATGGACTTCCACCAGGGAAGTGAGGCCGGGTGATTCGGAAGGGAAAACATCTTCTGATTAGCTGGGTTTGTACGTGTGTAATCAAAATTGTGTAAAAGGAACATGGAACTAAGTGACGTCAAATACACACACACACACACACACAGATATATATATATTATGAATGTAATACTATAAATACCAATTTAAGAAAATAATTAAAAATAAGTAATGTAATTAAAACAAAAGAATATTCAAGATACTAATTAAATACGCATATCCACTCTGCTACACACTACCCTCTTTAGGAAAAAATGTTGTCCTGAACATTTTGATCCATATTATTATCCAACAAAATATCCAGAAGCGATTGTGTTTTTTTAACCTGAACATGATAAAACTTCCCTGACTACTATTTCCTTCAATAAATTGGCTTTTTTTTTAACTTTTCCAGATCTATGAAGTGGAACCGGTGGTTTCTGTTTAGGAAATGCTCCTGTTCCAGTATTCTGAACTGTATCCAATTTTGTTGCTGTAACTGATTCAGTAACAACTACTTCTTTTGTACTGGTTTCCTGTTTATCTTAATCTTTTTTAATTACTTCATACGAGGAGCTTCTGACCTATCCATCAAAATACTAGTTAGTACATGTAGATATGACTACATTTTCACCTTCACAAATATTAGATTGTTGATTGTCTCTATCTGAATCTTTAAGCTCCACCTCAGCAGTTGCGCCATAATTGTCTTTTATGACATCTTCAGCTACCGCTCTAGTTGCTGCTATAAATATTTCCCCCTCCTCTGAATAAGAATCTGTTTCTGATGAACTTTCATCTTTATTTTTTACTTCTGGTTAATGTTGTTTCTGTCTTGGTTTTGCTTTTGTCACATTTTAGTTTGTCTTGATTTGTTAATGTCCTCCGAGATATTATCTGGTATGTAAACTGATCCTATGGGTAAAATGTGATTACAGTGTCATATCCTAGGTTTTCCAATTACATCCTCTCTTAATACTGCGTAAACTGGAATGCCATTCTTTTTCTGTCGTGTCACAATATAAACATCTTCCTCTCATTTATTAGACAACTTATGTTTACCTTCAAGTGTCATACTAATAATCTGTCTCCTGGTTGTAATGTTGGGTGCTTCACTTTATTATCATAATGTTGTGTTTGTTTACATTTAGCCTGCTCTGTTTTCTTAACTGATAGTTCATATTATGCTTTCAGTCCAGTTTGTTGATTTTTTGCACATTTTGTAGTTTATTTGGCAGAATTGTTATTGTTTATCCCAATTGCTATATCAAGTGTTAACTTTGGATGCCTTCCAAACATTAAAAATTGTGTTGAATGTCCAGTTATTTTATTTCTTGTGCAACTATTAGCATAAACCAGGGGTGCTACATGACTTTTCAAATCAAATTACTGATTATATGGTAATGTTTCGAGCATATTAAACAAAGTCCTATTGAAACGTTCAGGCTGACCTTTTTCCTAGTGTGATATGGACTTGTCCTCCAATTTTTCATTCCAGTAATCTTACACAAATCATCAATGAAATAACTTTCAAAATTGGCACACCGGTCAGAATGCATTTTTTTAGGCATTCCAAATTGAACAATGCACTGAGTGATAAGTATATTTGCAGTTGTTTTTGCTGTCTAATTTCTACTAGGGAAAGCTAGAGCATACTTTGTGAAATGATCTGTCACCACCAGTATATTTTGAAATCCTCCCTTCGACGTTTCCAACGTTAAGTAGTCCATGCATAGTAACTCTAACGGTTGTGATGACGTAATTGATACCAATGATACTCTTGTGTTAACAGGTTTCCTTCTGAGTATGCATCGGTTACAGTTTTTTATCCAGTTGTTAATATCGTTCAACATCCCAGGCTAGTAAAACCTTTCTTTTATCCGCGAGATGACCTACATCATTATGCAATCCTTGTGAGACTTCTTTCATGTAGTTGGTGGTATTACAAGCTGTTTGTGCGGATACCTATCCTATATAACATTCAATTAGTAATTTCTATGTTCAATAATCCTGGCAAAACTGATATGTTCTGTCGTCTTTGAAACATGATTTTTACTTAAAATCCGTTTACTTCTTACCGCATTATACTTCATTGTCTTGGACGATTTGATTATACCTTCACAGACTTACGAGAAACGTCTAGATGGGTTCAGACAAATTAAGATTAAGGTCTCCTAAAAATTCTTCATTAAACGCTGATACGTAGCTAGACAATTTTAAGAAAGACCGAATGACATGCTATTTCACTCGAAAAACCCTAATGGACCCACTGTAAACGCTGTCCTTTCCTCTACTTCCACCTAGTGATAACCTCACTTCATATTTAATACAGTAAAGTACTTTAATCCTGCCATAGAATCTAGCATTCTATCTATCCGAGTTAAAGCATAAACGTCTTTAATAGACATCGATTAAGTTGTCGATAATCACAGTATAACCTTAGTTTACAATCTTTCTTTGCCAAAACTATATAAGAAGCTCATGGTGAGTGTGAAGGTCTGATAACCCCAGTATTTATTAGTTATTGTAGGTGATTTCCAACTTCATCTTTCATTTCCTGGAGGTATACGCTATGTCGCTGCTTGAATGGAATCTTATTTGCTATTTCAATCTTATATGTAAAAGATTGCGAATGTCCTATGTCTAAATCGTGTTTAGAACATATATCCTAAAATTCTTGTACTAGTGCCTTACCTCGCTCTAATTCTTCTTTACTTAAATCTGAATATGCAAACTTTATTTTATATAAAACTGTAGCTCCATTATTTGTTGTTATTGTTTCAGAATGATGTATACACTCTGGTTTATCTTGAATCTGAACTGGTTGAATCTCACAAATAACAACTTTTGGTGGTACAACTACTGTCCTTACGGTCACCTTAGAAATATATACTGGAATATGGTATATATATTTTTTAACATACTTCATCAGTGTTGGAGCAATGCTTAAATCTTCTGGTACCGATAAATACCTACTTGTTTGTAATAATGCACAAGTAGGCCGATACTGAATGCCTTTATCCACATATTTCGTAATAGTAACGTTTTAATTAACAGGTATCGTTATCCCTTATCTCTCATTATTTCTAATAAGTCCAAACTTGTTATGATTCTTTTCAGTCTTTCTCTCTTAATTTTATATTTCTGAGAGCCATCTGCCATAGTGTATGTAAATATGTTGTTTGCATAAATAAATTGTTGTTTGCACGTGTCCAGATAGGATTTAAATATGTTAGTTCCTAGTAGTATGGGTGAAGTGTTATGGTATTCATTACTTGGTACTATTAAAAATAAGCAGTGTTTTGGTCTTTCATTCTGTATTCCACTGAATGTGAATGTTACCTCTGTCTCGACATATCCTTTGTATGGTAGACCCTGGCCATCAGCACACTCTTTCTTAATGAAATTCTTCAGTGACTGCAATCGTTTACTGGCAAGATATTCTTCATAAAATGATTCTGAACTGGTTCATATTTTTGACCCAGTATCCAAAAACGCTTTAGATGGAATATTGTGTATAAAAACATCAATTTCATTTGTCTCTCTAATCAACTCTTTTGGAATCTCAACATTTGACGACCTTGAGGACTGGAAATGACATTGGCTAATAGACACCTTATCCCAAGACGACCTAGATTTTCTATGCATCCCCTCGCTAAGTGACCTGGCTTCTTACATTTGTAACAAATAATTTCCTCTTCATCTGCATTGGTACCATAAACCTGTGTATTAAATCCCCCTCAACCTCTTTTTCTGTAATCACCTCTATGACCTCCTCTGCTATCTTAAGTTGTGGCCTCCCCTATAGATGTTTGCTTTTCAATAACTGGTTATTGTCCTGTCTGCTACTCAGTTCTTGTTCTTTTCTTATTAGCTCCACTAATATTGAGCAATAATCTTCAATCTCGTCAAACTTGTGACCTGTAATATCTTATAAGCTATTTTTCAAACACTTATACAATCCTGATCTTAACATCTCATCTACATCTGCTGGAACCACTAAACCTTGCACGTCCTAGTATATATTCTAATCTGCAATTCAAATTACTTACCTTCAATAACATTTTCAAAATAATAAACAAAAGGCCCAATAGGCCCTGTGATGCTCAACTGGCAGGTAATTTACATTTTTGATAAATAACATGCAAATCGTGTGAAATAGCATTCTTTCTCCTTTTTACAATTGCAACTGGAACCAAAGTAGATGGAAAACAATCTGCATTGGTCTTTCATGTATTGCTATTTATAGGAACAGAAGCCACTTTGGATTTTGGCTGATATGACAGACACAACTTTTTGATTACTGTTACTAAAGGACTTTTCATGCTGTATTGGGTTAAAATTGACCAATTCAGGAGAAAATATTCAATGATATAGTTAAAAGAAACATCTCATTTGTACACTGCCTAAAAATTGGGTCAACAATTTTTTTCAACAAAGGTAAAACATTAGGTAAAAACCTTCACAATTGACCTTGACTTAAAAATTGGGTCAACAATTTTTTTCAACAAAGGTAAAACATTAGGTAAAAACCTTCACAATTGACCTTGACTTCATTTTGAAGGTAATTACAAGAATATTTCAAAACTGACCTATCCATCAAAATACTAGTTAGTACATGTAGATATGACTACATTTTCACCTTCACAAATATTAGATTGTTGATTGTCTCTATCTGAATCTTTAAGCTCCACCTCAGCAGTTGCGCCATAATTGTCTTTTATGACATCTTCAGCTACCGCTCTAGTTGCTGCTATAAATATTTCCCCCTCCTCTGAATAAGAATCTGTTTCTGATGAACTTTCATCTTTATTTTTTACTTCTGGTTAATGTTGTTTCTGTCTTGGTTTTGCTTTTGTCACATTTTAGTTTGTCTTGATTTGTTAATGTCCTCCGAGATATTATCTGGTATGTAAACTGATCCTATGGGTAAAATGTGATTACAGTGTCATATCCTAGGTTTTCCAATTACATCCTCTCTTAATACTGCGTAAACTGGAATGCCATTCTTTTTCTGTCGTGTCACAATATAAACATCTTCCTCTCATTTATTAGACAACTTATGTTTACCTTCAAGTGTCATACTAATAATCTGTCTCCTGGTTGTAATGTTGGGTGCTTCACTTTATTATCATAATGTTGTGTTTGTTTACATTTAGCCTGCTCTGTTTTCTTAACTGATAGTTCATATTATGCTTTCAGTCCAGTTTGTTGATTTTTTGCACATTTTGTAGTTTATTTGGCAGAATTGTTATTGTTTATCCCAATTGCTATATCAAGTGTTAACTTTGGATGCCTTCCAAACATTAAAAATTTTGTTGAATGTCCCGTTATTTTATTTCTTGTGCAACTATTAGCATAAACCAGGGGTGCTACATGACTTTTCAAATCAAATTACTGATTATATGGTAATGTTTCGAGCATATTAAACAAAGTCCTATTGAAACGTTCAGGCTGACCTTTTTCCTAGTGTGATATGGACTTGTCCTCCAATTTTTCATTCCAGTAATCTTACACAAATCATCAATGAATTAACTTTCAAAATTGGCACACCGGTCAGAATGCATTCTTTTAGGCATTCCAAATTGAACAATGCACTGAGTGATAAGTATATTTGCAGTTGTTTTTGCTGTCTAATTTCTACTAGGGAAAGCTAGAGCATACTTTGTGAAATGATCTGTCACCACCAGTATATTTTGAAATCCTCCCTTCGACGTTTCCAACGTTAAGTAGTCCATGCATAGTAACTCTAACGGTTGTGATGACGTAATTGATACCAATGATACTCTTGTGTTAACAGGTTTCCTTCTGAGTATGCATCGGTTACAGTTTTTTATCCAGTTGTCAATATCGTTCAACATCCCAGGCTAGTAAAACCTTTCTTTTATCCGCGAGATGACCTACATCATTATGCAATCCTTGTGAGACTTCTTTCATGTAGTTGGTGGTATTACAAGCTGTTTGTGCGGATACCTATCCTATATAACATTCAATTAGTAATTTCTATGTTCAATAATCCTGGCAAAACTGATATGTTCTGTCGTCTTTGAAACATGATTTTTACTTAAAATCCGTTTACTTCTTACCGCATTATACTTCATTGTCTTGGACGATTTGATTATACCTTCACAGACTTACGAGAAACGTCTAGATGGGTTCAGACAAATTAAGATTAAGTCTCCTAAAAATTCTTCATTAAACGCTGATACGTAGCTAGACAATTTTAAGAAAGACCGAATGACATGCTATTTCACTCGAAAAACCCTAATGGACCCACTGTAAACGCTGTCCTTTCCTCTACTTCCACCTAGTGATAACCTCACTTCATATTTAATACAGTAAAGTACTTTAATCCTGCCATAGAATCTAGCATTCTATCTATCCGAGTTAAAGCATAAACGTCTTTAATAGACATCGATTAAGTTGTCGATAATCACAGTATAACCTTAGTTTACAATCTTTCTTTGCCAAAACTATATAAGAAGCTCATGGTGAGTGTGAAGGTCTGATAACCCCAGTATTTATTAGTTATTGTAAGTGATTTCCAACTTCATCTTTCATTTCCTGGAGGTATACGCTATGTCGCTGCTTGAATGGAATCTTATTTGCTATTTCAATCTTATATGTAAAAGATTGCGAATGTCCTATGTCTAAATCGTGTTTAGAACATATATCCTAAAATTCTTGTACTAGTGCCTTACCTCGCTCTAATTCTTCTTTACTTAAATCTGAATATGCAAACTTTATTTTATATAAAACTGTAGCTCCATTATTTGTTGTTATTGTTTCAGAATGATGTATACACTCTGGTTTATCTTGAATCTGAACTGGTTGAATCTCACAAATAACAACTTTTGGTGGTACAACTACTGTCCTTACGGTCACCTTAGAAATATATACTGGAATATGGTATATATATTTTTTAACATACTTCATCAGTGTTGGAGCAATGCTTAAATCTTCTGGTACCGATAAATACCTACTTGTTTGTAATAATGCACAAGTAGGCCGATACTGAATGCCTTTATCCACATATTTCGTAATAGTAACGTTTTAATTAACAGGTATCGTTATCCCTTATCTCTCATTATTTCTAATAAGTCCAAACTTGTTATGATTCTTTTCAGTCTTTCTCTCTTAATTTTATATTTCTGAGAGCCATCTGCCATAGTGTATGTAAATATGTTGTTTGCATAAATAAATTGTTGTTTGCACGTGTCCAGATAGGATTTAAATATGTTAGTTCCTAGTAGTATGGGTGAAGTGTTATGGTATTCATTACTTGGTACTATTAAAAATAAGCAGTGTTTTGGTCTTTCATTCTGTATTCCACTGAATGTGAATGTTACCTCTGTCTCGACATATCCTTTGTATGGTAGACCCTGGCCATCAGCACACTCTTTCTTAATGAAATTCTTCAGTGACTGCAATGGTTTACTGGCAAGATATTCTTCATAAAATGATTCTGAACTGGTTCATATTTTTGACCCAGTATCCAAAAGCGCTTTAGATGGAATATTGTGTATAAAAACATCAATTTCATTTGTCTCTCTAATCAACTCTTTTGGAATCTCAACATTTGACGACCTTGAGGACTGGAAATGACATTGGCTAATAGACACCTTATCCCAAGACGACCTAGATTTTCTATGCATCCCCTCGCTAAGTGACCTGGCTTCTTACATTTGTAACAAATAATTTCCTCTTCATCTGCATTGGTACTATAAACCTGTGTATTAAATCCCCCTCAACCTCTTCTTCTGTAATCACCTCTATGACCTCCTCTGCTATATTAAGTTGTGGCCTCCCCTATAGATGTTTGCTTTTCAATAACTGGTTATTGTCCTGTCTGCTACTCAGTTCTTGTTCTTTTCTTATTAGCTCCACTAATATTGAGCAATAATCTTCAATCTCGTCAAACTTGTGACCTGTAATATCTTATAAGCTATTTTTCAAACACTTATACAATCCTGATCTTAACATCTCATCTACATCTGCTGGAACCACTAAACCTTGCACGTCCTAGTATATATTCTAATCTGCAATTCAAATTACTTACCTTCAATAACATTTTCAAAATAATAAACAAAAGGCCCAATAGGCCCTGTGATGCTCAACTGGCAGGTAATTTACATTTTTGATAAATAACATGCAAATTGTGTGAAATAGCATTCTTCCTCCTTTTTACAATTGCAACTGGAACCAAAGTAGATGGAAAACAAATCTGCATTGGTCTTTCATGTATTGCTATTTATAGGAACAGAAGCCACTTTGGATTTTGGCTGATATGACAGACACAACTTTTTGATTACTGTTACTAAAGGACTTTTCATGCTGTATTGGGTTAAAATTGACCAATTCAGGAGAAAATATTCAATGATATAGTTAAAAAAACATCTCATTTGTACACTGCCTAAAAATTGGGTCAACAATTTTTTTCAACAAAGGTAAAACATTAGGTAAAAACCTTCACAATTGACCTTGACTTAAAAATTGGGTCAACAATTTTTTTCAACAAAGGTAAAACATTAGGTAAAAACCTTCACAATTGACCTTGACTTCATTTTGAAGGTAATTACAAGAATATTTCAAAACTGAAAACTCCATGTCATTATCTGATCAAATAATGAAGAAGTAACAATTTCAGCAAATTTTTGCATCCTTGACCTTGACCTTTGAACCCATAACCTTTTTCTATACATCAAAATAGCAGTTGAGTTAATATCTACAACATTCTAATATATATGCCTACAGAAAATGTTAATAGTTTTCAAGACAATTTACCATTTCAATATTATTTCGTATCTGTGACTTTGACCTTTGAACCCCTGACCTCAATCTATATATCACAATGATCGTTACATCAATACCAGCAATATTCTAATATACATGCCTATTCAAAAAAAATTATAGTTTTCGTGTTAATTAATGTTTTTGATTTTGTTTTGCATCTGTGACCTTGACCTTTGAACTCATGACCTTTTATTATATACCAAAATAATCATTGTATCAATACCTAAGATATTCTAATATGCATGCCTATACAAAAAGCTATAGTTTTAAAGATAATGAACGGTTTCAGTATTCTTTGGCGTCTTTGTCCTTAACCTTTGAACCCAATACCTTAATCTATACATCAAAATGATCGTTGTATTAATACTTACAACATTCTAATATACATGCCTATACAAAAAGTTTATAGTTTTCAAGATAATTAACCATTTCAGTATTCTTTCGCATCTGTGACCTTGACTTTGAAACCATGACCTTAATCTATACATCAAAATGACCACTGCATCAATACCAACAATATTCCAATATACATGCCTATACAAAAAGTTTATAGTTTCCGAGATAAAGAACCATTTCGGTATTGTTTTGCTTCTGTGACCTTGACCTTTGGACCCATGACCTTTTTCTATACATCAAAATGATCGATGTATCAATACCTACAACATTCTTATATATATATGCTTATACAAAAAGTTTATAGTTTTCAAGATAATTAACCATTTTGGTATTGTTTTGCTACTGTGACCTTGACCTTAGAACCCATGACTTTTTTCTATACACCAAAATGATCATTGTATCAATAACTACAACATTCTAATATACATGTCTATACAAAAAGGTTATAGTTTTCAAGATAATGAACCGTTTCAGTATTCTTTTGCCTCTGTGGCCTTGAATTTTGAACCCATGACCTTAATCTATACATCAAAATGACCACTGCATCAAAACCAACAATATTCCAATATACATGCCTATACAAAAAGTTTATAGTTTCCGAGATAAAGAACCATTTCGGTATTGTTTTGCTTCTGTGACCTTAACCTTTGTACCCATGATCTTTTTCTATACATCAAAATGATCGATGTATCAATACCAACAATATTCTATTATACATGCCTATACAAAAAGTTTATAGTTTCCAGATAATAAATAAAAAGAGCCCATTTTGAAGGTAATTACAAGAATATGTCAAAACCTAAAACCCCATGTCATTATCTGATCTAATAGTCAAGTTATAACAACTTAAAACAATTTAAAGCTATTTTACGATTTTTGCAAAATTAAACGCAAGAACATGTTACCTATTTTTTGTCAGAATTCCAAGAAATGTACAAACTTAGAGGTTAAGACCATCTAGAAGCTAAATATCAAATCAGATTTTGCCTCTAATGACTAGTTCTGGAGAAGAAGATTTTTTTAGTTTGTTTTCTATTAGTAACGACAGCCATCTTGGATATCTAATCGCCATTATTTTTACAATCTGCAATCAGACTCGAGCAAGGACCTTGCACAGCAAATTAGGTTTCAAAAGGCCTCGTAGTTTCAGAGTTTTTGCTGTTAACGGACACAAGGATGCACACACGCTAAAGCCAGTTGAGCTAAAAATCAGTAATACAATTAAAACAAAAGAACATTTAACAAACTAATTATATACAAATTTCTCACACCTGTGACATGGAAATCCCTTGTTTTCACCCATGTGGGATTTCCTTGTCTCACCCTAGGGTTGAGACAGGCTACACGCTGAATTTCCCGCGTAGTTATACCTGCTCTGGATTTATCGTTGGGAGGACTTAATAAGTTGAGAAAAGTTCCGAAGTCCACCAACAATTCCTCAACGTCACAATTACTTACACACGCTTGATTGATGACGTCATAATCATTTTACGTGAAAACGTCAACAAAATTGATTACGTCATTTTCAGTAGGCACGGATGGTGACATGAAAACTGAAGATTTGATGCAATTTTTTGCTTACAAATCATGTTTTATGTTGCAAATGTGTGAGAAAAAGAATCCTACACCAGTAACAGGGTAAGACAGAGATATCTCAAACATCGATGAATATTTTTAATGTCCAGAACTCGCTAAAGCTGGTTCTGGACAGAAAATATTCATCCTCGTTTGAGATATCTCTGTCTTACCCTGTTAACGGTGTAAGATTCTATTAATCCACACTGCTACAGTGGTGTCAAGTACATTAAACAGGCTTCCCCGATGCTACCATAACTGACAATTTTGGTGCAATGTGTTATGAATTGATCTGCCATGTACCACTCTGTTTGTAATCAAGGCATCTTTAAGGTGCTAGCTTACTTAGATGGCAGTCACAGACAACATAAACCATATTCAATCCGGCCCATTATTCTAACAACGGATAAGCCATTCATTCTTCTAGTCAATTAATGCCAAGCACCAGACGAGGAAGCAAGAATATATATATATATTATAAGCAGGGTCGTATGAAACATATAAATCGAAAATTTCAATAGTCAAACCTTTACAATTACCCTTTTTTCTTATGGGTTTAACATGTATGTTACAAAGATTTAAACCTTTTTGATGAAAAAGCCATTTCTCCATTTTCTGCCTACTTTTTTGATTTCTGAAGTGCATATAAGTGTGTATTTGCGTATAGGCAACTACGCCCCTGCCTTCAATTTGACAGCCATGCATGCAGACCATTTTTCCACAGCTACGCCCATGTAATAAGCAAAATCAAGATTGTCTATAGTTTTTAGTTGATATTCACATTAAAATTTATTGTTACGGTAGCTCAGTTGGTAGAGTGCTCGCTTTGTGTGTGGGCGGCCGTGAGAGACTTAAAAATAGATAGTGAATATTCTTTCGCCAAGCACTCAGAAATGAAAGTCTAAAAGAGACCCTGAAACCGATGTCCTGTGCCACGCTCTCCTTGCACATTGCCCTGAGCGCACTGCAAAAGTATTTCGACCAAAAATATTCTTGACTGGAACGTAAAACCCATTCAATCAATCAACGTTGAAATTGACACTAATCTTGCATTATATTTTGTTGGATTTTTTTTCATTGTAAAAATGACAATAAACTAGTTTTACTATGACAAAGCCTTAATATAGAAATAGTCTTATAATAATTGTCAATAATACACAACAAAACCGTGAATTATGCATTTCATAAAATATAATTTAACAAAAACAAACATTTACAGGCATTTTATCACATTTTACACAAAAATAAGCAACTTCTAGTTTAAAACTGACTGCTTGTACTATGACCTGCAGTCAACTTTTACAAAAATATGCATTATGTTCTTTATTATGTTCTTTACAAATACATCAACAATGGTTTTGATAAAACATTTTGTAAAACAGACATGATGAAAAAACATTTGTAAATCAAGAATTATTTTTCCTACAAAGGAAAGCGTTAAAACTCCACTTAACACTTAGTATTCTACGTACTGCAGTATGTCTATATCTTGTCAAGAGGAATGAATAGATTAGTGGTGTTTTATGCCACAGTCAAGATTCTTTAACTTATATTGATGTGGTCAATGCTGGGTTGGGATTACTTAGTGTCAAAATGTTAAAACACATGACCAAATTTATGGGGTTAATATAATTGTCACAGAGATGTAAAAAATGATATTGTCATGTGTAGATGAGTGTATATTATGTATGTTCACAATGTACTTTGTTGCCATAATTTCTTTGCATTTTTCTGATTTTACAGGTAATGTGGCATTGACGACCAAATTTTAAAAAAAATGAAATAAAATAATTTGCTTTTCGTCACAAGGAATAAACAAAATCAAAATCAATTCAATGACAAAATTAGGTGCTTTGTATGTTAAATTTGAAGCTATTTTATGCAAACATTTTTTTTCCTCAAAACTTGTCATTCTAACATCTAATTGACATCGTAAAGGACCAACATTTTAAAAATATAACCACTGGTAAGTTGATACAATTAAACTTAAAACCCTGTACTGGGCTAGTTGTGGGTTAACAATTAAGAAATACACAATATTTATTTATCTATGTTTTATCATAAAATAATGCACATACTGAAGTACAAGCCCGACAGAGTACAATAAGGAGGTGACGAGATGTTAAGTGACAGAGTATTTTATCATGCCACATGTGTACCTGGTTCCCTGCATTATTAGATAATAAAACATAAATAAATGAAAATTATATAAATCTTAAATTGACTAAATGAACAAATCTATTACACAAACACTTTTATCAGAGTAACAAATGTTAAATTTATAAATCGGTTGTTTGTGACATTTTTATTATCTGATCCTACAAACACCCATTAAAATGAATATCTTGATAAATAACAATTACATCATAATGTAAAGTGATGTATTGTCTAAAACAAAATCATAAAATAACACTTGAGGTCATTGGGAGTGAGAAGAAATGGTGGAACAACTGTTCACTGTTTGATAAAACGTGGTTTAGTTTCTTCTTATACAGCAGAAACAACAGTTCTTCACAAATGTTTTTGTACATCACATGCACATAATCCAAATAAAAATTGTCATGTTTATGTCCAATACAGCACTGTTATACATACACAGACATACACATATAGCTATCATATATAACTAAGTAGTAAACCAGCATTGTGACAGTCTAGAATCTACAACTTCATTCCAAATCCGATATGTACAATTAAAATATTAACTGACCAATACTTTTCAAAATATTAAGGCAAGATTTCACCAAGAGAAATTCTCTATCACATCGTCAATGTCTGATAAAAATGTCAATTTGACCAATAAAAAGTTGTACTTTTAAATCATGACCATGTTTCTTCTTCACAAAATTTTTCTTTCTAAAAACTACCATGAAATCTGACAAAACAAAAATGGGAATATGAACAACACCATTTTGTTGATTCTAAACCAGATTTTTATTTAAATTGATTTTTTTCCAAACTGTATTATATTAAACAATGTCAAACAGAAGACGTTGAAGAAAGGTTTTTTTTTTTTAATTTTTTGTGAAGTAAGTTCAAAAGCCTTAAGTACCCAAAAGAAAGTTAAATGTGTGCATTTTATGCAATACATACATGTATAAAACAATACTATGTTCAGCCTATTTCTTTAATATTCATCTTACATCTATGTTCAACAGAAACTAAATTTTATAATGAGAGAAAATTTGGAACTCTTCTTTTAAAAGAGTGATTTAGATCGATAACTAACAAACACATCGTAACAGGTAAATAAATAATGATGAAAAAATTTCAACAACCCAAGAAAAAAAATACTGAGCTTGCCAGCATTTAAAACATCCTAGACTCTTGATCTAATGAGAGACTTATAATATAATAATGGTAGAAGAATAAAACAAATAATAACAACAATCAGTACAGAGGTATGACACATAATATAAAATCTACAATGTAAAAACAAATAGTTACAGATACTGGACAAAAGTATCCACATGGCGATAATGAGTTTTTACACTTTCTATCATAAATCTTTCTTTTTTTATTTTTTTTTAAAATATCTTGATACTTGGACCAATTGGTTAAAATTTTATTGTTAGTAGCAGAATTATTTGCAGATTATTCTGCAATCAAAAACAAACATACTAATGCAGAATGATGCTTCATTTTCAGACCTTCAAAGTTCAAATACATCCTTAGAGAAAAATAACAAAACTATTTCCTCATTAACTATGCTGAAAATACGCCATGAAATGATTTAAATTTGATCAACAATATTGATTAATAAATTAAAATTATAAAAAGAAAGTTTAAAAATTCTGCAAAGTGAGCATAACGGTAAAAGTGAAAATTTCATCAAACTTGTATGGCAATACATTCAGGACAATTTTTTTAACAAAAACAATGTCAGCATGTGAATACTTTTGTTCGACATCTGTATATAACAATCCAGTATATTAAATATCCATTATGGTTCATTATTAACAAAGTCTATCATATAAAATAAAACAGAAACATTCCATAACTAAAGCAAAAAAATCAACTTATTTATCTATTTTACTAAATAAAGTTGCACATGCACAATACATGTACAAGTCATGAATAAAGACCCTGCTCAATCAATTCTACAAACGTGAAAAGACTTCAGCCAGGGAATATCCTTGTCAAGTATCATTATCATCTGCTGACTTTTTCTGGAGAAGTCAAATGTGTAAAAGTAAAATGATGGACAGACAAAAACAAATGTAACAAGTCAACATATGTCTTTGACTAAGTAACCTGAAAAAATGTATTTGACTTAAAGGTTGATTGTTAACATACAATTATAATACTAACTTTTTTTAGTTAAGTTGTAGATTACAGAAACAATTTATTCCCAATTTTGTTATATATGTTAGATAAATTTTACATTCAATGTAAGATTCAAAATGTTAATGTGTGATTTCCCTGCTTAGTTTAGAAAATCTAGATTATCTCAATCTTGTAAGTTTAAATTTTTTTCAAAATGTGTGTACTAGTATATATATATCACATAACCCTCCTGTTTATTGATTGAATAAAACGGTGTAATATTTTTCGTATTACACAGGTACCCATGTAATATCACTTGATTGTGACGTAGTCAGTTATCACGCTTCTGATTTACCTAGTGGTCGTGCCTAATGACGTCATATGAAAACTGTGTCAGTCTGTTGTTTATTTTTAGACTTTTGAAGACTTTCCGATTCTTTGAAAAATAATTTTGATGCATTCGGAAAAATATTATGATATGATTTAAACTTACATACTGATTATGTCTTTTTTCTAAGTGATTAATTTACTTTGACTATAACCAAATAGAACTATATTCTTACTTGTGCAGTTAATTTGGAGGTGATTTGTCTGACCTAGATAGAAATCGTCTGTTTCTATATGGCATCAAATAATATGTACATGTCATTATGCCTCGGTATTTTGAGTTATGTGATATATAGAATCTTAGACTCGTGAGGGTTTAATATGAAATTTATTAAACTCGTTTAATAAATTTCATATTAAACCCCCACTCGTCTAAGATCCTCTATTTATCTAATGGGGATATCAAATACATACCTACTTTGGTGCATGCAATTCACACACACACACACACACACACACACACACACACACACACTCTCTCTCTCATATTAATAGAGCTACAATATTAAACATGTTATTAAACCATAGGATTTATCAATGCAAACTTTCTTTTGAATACAAACATTTTACATGAATAATCATTACAAATGAATGACTAAATTTTAGATTTAGATGCAAACTTGATGATGGTAATTAATGACTGACTAGCAACTTACTAAATAATGAAAACTATAATGAAATGTTACATTGTAATCTTTGACTGAATGACAGATTCATAAACATGAAACAAGCTCTGACAATATAACAGGAACTGGGCCAGTAATTGGCCTTCCATTACATTTTAAGACTATTTGACCATACACTGACCATGACGTTCCATTGCAATTTTTGAACTGTTTGACCATTTATCGACCTTGAGTGAAAAATCTTCTATTTCAATTTGGACAAATTGACAATTCATCAACCATGAGTAAATAATCTTCCATTTCAAGTTGGACAAATTGACAATTCATCAACCATGAGTAAATAATCTTTCATTTCAATTCAAATTGTAAGAGTATTTATTGACTATTAGTGAATGACTTTTCATTACAATCTAGATCATTTCAACATTCACTGACCAACAGTTAAAGAAATTTCACTATAATTCAGACTGTTTAAATATTTATTAACCATCACTGAATAAACTTCCATTTCTATTTAGACTGTTTGATCATGAATGAAAGAATTTTCATTTCAATCCTGATCATATGGTCATTCATTGACAGGGAAAGCAGGAACTTCCATTATAAATATAAATCATGTAAAATTATAATTTACTTAAAGACTTAATATCTGTTGGTTTATGGATTTAAACATTTTTGCTTTTATCTTGCATCTGTACATTCCAGTTTTTTACAATTTCTTCAATTAAACTTCAATTAATTTTTAAATCTTGATTAGCCATTTAAAAAACAAATCAATATTCTAGCTTGTAATGAGACTGAATATAAAGATGAATTAAGTACAGTGCCTGTATGTACATTCACGCAGATGTAGTACATGTATATATAAGTATTTAAACAAAACCTGAATGGGATATTTTGCCATATTTCTGTATTGTTTTACTGTGGTAGAGGATAAATGTATACTGTCTATACTAGGTAAGTTATTTTGACACACATGTACATGAATCATCCTAAGTCTAGTGGGAAACATTTAGCTTTAGTTTACTTTAGCATGTTTAGGTCAACAGAATATTTGGTTTCAGATTTCTGATGTTAACAAGCTTACTGTGACAAATAATACAATTAATTTTGATATATATTTTTCAATGCACCAAGTTATCATTATTTATAAATTTAGTAAAATCATCAGATGTAATGGTATTTACTTTATTTAATTTCATATCACTTTTGTAACATGAAGAAATCAGAATTAATAAGTTAAATTTTGAAATAATATAAAATGATTGTACATGTATACCCTCTCTCTCTCTCTCTCTCTCTCTCTCAGAAACTCTCACACATGCCATGTATAGTTGAATTGTTAAAATCTCATGTGTGCTTGTTCTGCAATAAAGACTGTTTTAGAGAGCTTAAATAGGGCCTTTATAACCATTAACATCGGTAATGATGTATATCTGTATTTTAACATTTTCTCTATGATAAATATATACATGCAGTATGTCATGTAACAGAGAGACTACGATAAAAAGAGTTATTTTCACAACAAAATTTATTGAAAAAATATGCTGAATTCATTTAAGTATTGAATATGAATTACCTAGGTCATTAAAAAATAAACTGAATGGAAGCTAAGGACACTGTGTAATATGTGCTGCAAAACTGACAGCAGCGTCCATTCAGGTTTTTTCTTATTGCAATGTGTTGTCACAGACTGAGCAAAAATATGTACCATAGTTTTGGCCATTTTCAATGGACATTTTTTTTAATCTCAAAATGTTGGGCTTAGAATTAATAATATGCATTGTTTTGATAGTATATATTATATTTCATGCACAACTAAGACTCTGCTTGACAAAAGGACCATAATGGGTCCTAAAATACTTCGAAAATTGAAAATTTGAATTATATATCAATTTGAAGATTCATTTTATGTCGAGTCTATAGCTGTCAAAAAGACACATATAATTTTAATCTTTGATGACTCCTCACAAGAAATTTATATTTTCATCCTAAGATTACATTAGCTTTCATACTTTTTGTAATCAAGTTCACATTAAATATATCATGTATATAATAACAAGAGGCCCATGGGCCTTAACGCTCACCTGAGGCTAAGTACATATCTCATGCAGAGGTTCAATGGTCAATAACATTTATTAAAGAAAATTCCTTATTTTCAGCAGTAAGGCAGAATTAAATGCAAGGATTTTTGCAAATTAATCATACCTTGTCCCGAGAATGCTACATATAATATATATATAGTCTAGCTACAATACATTATTTATAACAGCTAAAAAAGTAAAAACAAAAGTATAAAACTATGACCTTCATCTAGGCTATTACCTACAATATTTGAATATACATGTCTATACAAAAAGTTAATAGTTTTCGAGATAATTAACCATTTCAGTATCCTTTCCCATCTGTAACCTTGACCTTTAAACCCATGACCTTAATCTATATATCAAAATGATTGTTAAATCAACTCCTACAATATTCTAATATACATGTTTATACAAAAAATTTATAGTTTTTGAGATAATTAACCATTTTGGTATTCTTTCACATCTGTGACCTTGACCTTTGAATCCATGACCTTAATCTATATATCAAAATGATCGTTCAATCAATTCCTACAATATTGTATTATACATGTCTATACAAAAAGTTTATAGTTTTTGAGATAATTAACCATTTCAGTATTCTTTCGCATCTGTGACCTTGACCTTTGAACGCATGACATTAATCTATATATCAAAATGATTGTGAAATCAAAACCTACAATATTCTAGTATACATGTTTATACAAAAAGTTTATAGTTTTCGAGATAATTAACCATTTCGGTATTCTTTCGCATCTGTGACCTTGACCTTTGAACCCATGGCATTATCTAAAAATCAAAATGATCGTTAAATCAAAACCTACAATATTCTAATATATATATATCTTTACAAAAAGTTAATAGTTTTCGAGATAATTAACCATTTTGGTATTGATTTGCATGTGACCTTGACCTTTGAACCCATGACCTTAATCTATATATCAAAGTGATCGTTAAATCAATTTCTACAATATTCTAATATACATGTCTATACAAAAAGTTAATAGTTTTCTAGATAATTAACCATTTTGGTATTCTTTTGCATCTGTGACCTTGACCTTTGAAACCCATGACCTTTATCTCTATGTAAAAATGATCATTGTGCCATTACCTACAATATTCTAATATGTATGCCTTACAAAAAGTTAATAGTTTTGCAGATAATCAACTATAACAGCAATAGTTGTGCATCCTTGACCTTTGAACTCATGGCCTTGATCTATGTATCAAAATGATTGTCATTTCAATACCTACAATTAACTGAAAATCCCATGCCATTATCATCTAAAATGATTAAAAAATAGCATTTTTTATTAAAGGTCAAAAACTGGGACATGACCTTGACCTTTGACCTTGACATCTTTTGGAAGAAAATAGCAAGACAAGATCAACAGTGAAAACTCCATACAATTATCTTCAGTCGTTATTGAGTTATAACAATAAATGTCTCATTTTCAAAATTACATAATTTTACGCAAAAAACGTGTAACCTATTTTTCGTTCAATTTTCATGAAAAACACAATTTTAATGTTCCCAGGTATGCTGAATCTAAATATGCAATCAAAATTTGCCTGCACCTTTTGGTTTCAGAGAAGAAGATTTTTTTGTCTTTTTGCTATTTTTAGTAACGGTGGCCATCTTGTTGGGCGTGGCCAAACCCCGAACACAATTTTGAAAGGCTGTTACCCAGACATGATAATCGCCAACTTTCATCAAATTTGGCCCAGTAGTTTTGGAGGAGATGATTAAAATGTAAAGTTTACACACGACGGACAATGCACGACGGACGGTGATATATTGCAATAGCTCATTTGGCTCAGGTGAGCTAAAAATCTTTCTCTTTAAAATATTATTTCATGTCAGAATTTCAATTAAAATTAAATGATTCATTCAATACAGTATTGCTTTAACGGAAACGTTTCTATGTACACATGTGCCGCTACTGAATGATAATTGCTGCCAGTGAGAGTATCTTTTTACCGTTACATATAAAACATTCTATTTTTCATGAGGATTTAATCATTTTTTATACAACATATTTACACAGTATTCACAATAATTATAATAATGACTTATTTACAGATTTAAAGTTTTTGCACTTTTGGCAGGTTAAGTCCACACAGAGCACCAGCTATTATCACTTGATACTACCTATTGGATTCAAATCCTTCAAATCCAGGACTTCCATCAGGTCCCCGAGGTTGTCGGACAATTTGAACACTGTTGCTTCCTATGTTATTTGATAGTCCATCCTTCTGTATCAATCTTGGAGGCCTGAAAGTCACAAAATTAAATTTCAAACGCAAATAAACACTTAAATAAATGTTTATATAACACATATAAATAAAAAATAAATGTATTTATAGCTCTATACAATTTTATATTTTTAACAGATTGTAAGAATTATAATAATGATTTTTAAAAATAAAAGTCAATCTTTAAATTTCTGAGAGTGAAATACATTTTTAATAATAACAGAAAAAAATTCAGGTACTGGTACTTGTTTCAGAAATATCCATAACAACATATCATAACCTTTACATCAACTTTAATTTGTATTAAATTCATTACAACTGGGCAATACCTATGGGGTCATTTGCTTAAATAAACTAAATGATATGCATGAAACTTTGGATCTATGATTTCAACAAGGACAAAAACACCCACAATGTGGTTACAGCATCTATAAATACTTCTTAAAATAACAAATGGCTCACCAGTGCCTCATAATTCCTTGTGTACATTCAGTTTATCCTTATATTGAAAACATTGGGGGGGAACAATCAGATGATGTTCAAGTTTCAAGTTTTGAAAAAGAAACAATGTACCAAATGTACCAAACCATGTATTGCTATGCAAAAACGGCCGAAAATAATGATACCATAAACATATGAAAAAGATGATCAGTAATTAAAATTTAATAAAGTTCTATCAATTGTACCTGATCGTTGTTTGTCATTCTTGATAGAGAGAATGAAGAGTTTTTGTAAACCCGACCGCCGTTATGAGAGGGTTCATTCTAGATAGGGTTTGTATGTAACTGGATCATTTGCTGTGTAGTCTGGTTTTTAATAAACTGCTGATTATCACTCATATTCCTGTTTCATGTTAAGTTTACTTCCAAATCGGTAAACTACGGTATTTAAAATCCACATGCTCAGTCTGCACAAGGTACTGTACGATTTATCTCCCGTTCACCACGGAAATGATGAAATCTTATCGATAAATCAGTTTTATGATCCTCAACACCATAATACGTTATACTCTTCAAAATAAATTAAACTTAACGCAATTAATTAAATTCACCTGCCATTGTTGTTTATTTCATAAAAAGTTATGATCTTTATGATGCTGCACATCATAGGTACTTCCCAGATATGCGGACTACTTTTTATTGTAGTCTAAGAGATTAGTTCGCCGGACTGCACAAATTATTTTGATTCATCCCGACGCCGACACGTTAGTAGATTTCGAAAATTCATTTCAGATGTCCATATGTCAGCAAATGCATTACACATCTAAGGATAGAATGGATGTATTCCTTTCAGGTACAATTACAAGGCCCACTATTTCTCCAACGTACTGTTCCATAGTAAAGAAGCCTGTTTTTAGCAGAAAGCGAAAGCAATGAACACTTTCACTGACATGAACGCCATACAAAAACAAGAAATGGTTGAATGTTACCAATGTACCAGTGATGGCAATGTATGCAAGATTTGACCAAGGGAGATAACATTGTTATCCCATCAGACATCCGGTTGAAACGATTCAAATAACTCCAATTTTATCTTAATGACCAGCAAATTGTATGAACTTTGGTGTTTCATTAGTTACAACAAAATGCTTGTTTCACAATGGTATATAACATGATGCAAAATTCATTGATTTTCATATCCAAAAACTTAACAAATTTTTACCACGGATGAATTATACAGTAACTGTAAATTTTACAAGTGTCTGTAATATCTGAATTTATGTTTGAATGAAAATAAAGTGTAGATTATAATAAATGAAATGAGATACTTCTAAGCAACAATATTAACACGAAATACAACTTAAACAAAACAAATAAAATTAAAAAAATCATTAAAACAACATCAACATCAAAAACTTCATATAAACACTGTATTTATGATATAAAGTACCAACTTCTTCCAACTTCTATTATGTAGAGCTAACACTGAAAAATGTAATATAGGGCTTAGATTTATATATCTTAGACAGAGTATTATGTCTCCTAAACATGGTAAAGGGAATTATTTCTTATTTTTACTTTTTACTTTTTTCTCTAAAATTTGTTTGCAACAATTATTTTGTTGGGTCACTTGTGATCCAAACTAAGTGATACTTTACAGGATTGTAACCCACCATGCATGGATATCATGCACATTAATTCCAGGCTTGAAACTCATAATGATCACTGTTCCCATGGAAACCCAAAATTCACATGAAAACTGGCGAAACATCAAAATCTCTAACTTTCTTTTTCTTCAACAATAGTGGTCCTAACTTGATATTTTACAGGATTGGATTATTTCCCACCTGAGTAGATGTACTATACAGGGTTTTAAATTTCCCCCAAAAATACAGACCTGGTATCTTGACTAACAGGAGCTTCTTCATCTTCTTCTGGCGGTACATATCCTGCTCCCATAATTCTACGTCTTGCCTCTGCATACTCAGCCTCTCTCTGTTCAAGTGTTTTCAGAGGTTTGTTTTGTGACCTAGTTTCAAAATGTATAAAAACAGAAAATGTTATATATAATCCATATATGACACAGTAAGATAAATAAATGTATCTATGTTTACTTCTACAAGAACTGTATCTGAATGGCAGATTTTGGAGAGATGAAGATAATGTAAATAAAGGTTGTAACTCAATGTGTATATGGAGATCTAAGAAGCTATTTTCCGTGAGTGAGAGATGCACAAATATTTCCATATTTCTATTTTCAGAAGCAGAAAATCTTCTACATATATTAAAAGGTACTGGTACTTGTTATTGTAATCAAGTTATCATCCATATACCCTATTAATAATGGTTTAATAACCTGGGATGGATTGGAACTTGCTGGGAGAGTGGGGGAGATAAAATGTACCTGTAACAGGGTGTGCCCTAAATCTTATTTAGTCATGAGTGACTGAACTGAGTACTGTCTAGCAATATGGTAGATGTAAGTCTTGTCATGTGATCTCTGTAAAGTTGCGATTTCCAATAAAAAACAATAGGTGTGATTAAAAACCTTGTTAAATGATGTCACATAACAATTTGTTGTTTGACATAGACAGCCATAGTTCTCTGGCATCAAAAAGTGGCAATATTTTTAAATCTGGGTGCAAAATCAAATATATGGGATGAGACTTACAGATTAAATAAGAAACAACATTTCTCAATGATTAAACCATATTCATTATAACTAAAACCTGTTTTTTCAGAGATTATAGCAACATTTTACAAAACTTTACTATTTTTTCTAATGACATCATTTTATTAGGAAGTGACCTAATGAACAATGTTAGTATCTGCTCAAAATCCTATTTCAAAAACTCTGCACACTCTGTAAAATTTTCCATTTCAACTCACACTGAAAAATTTCTATGTCCAACAACTTTTAAATATAATTATTCTTACATGTATTACAACATTAAAAGCAGATATGTATAAAGGTGCACATAATAATGAAAAGTAATTCTGCTTTTGAAATAAAATAATTTTTATATTTATAGACCAGACATGACTTCAATCAGTAAAGTTAGTGAAAATGAAGATAACCTTTGGTCTGGTGATACTGGAGAACTTTCTTCAGATCTTCGTTTTAAGATTTTCACTTGTGGTTGATATGGAGTTCTATCATTTGTCTCTGGAATCACTGTTTTAGATGACCTATAACATAATATTACATTAATTGAAATCAGATGTGATATGCATATGACATTGACACATTACTTTCAAATTTATAGATCTTCAAGTAAAATCAGACATCCAGTAAAATCTGTACATGTACAGATCATCCATGGAACTTAAGATATATGGACTTAATAGACAGACAGTTTGTATATACAGGATATTTGATTACCGGTAAAATATGAAGCAAAGCCATTTATAACAATGGTCATAATGGACATGTGCTGTTTATATAGAGGTGAATTATACTGCAAATTCTGCTTCTTAATAATTCTTCAACAAAAACTAATGCAAGTTGTTAATAAGATCTAAAGCATAGTTATCAAATATGTTTTTGTGATTGGTTAAACCAGGCTTTCTTTGTAGTCCTAATTTCACAAGAACATTTAGCCACTTTAGTATTTAAGGTACAATGACACACTCTGGTTTGTTAATAACATTCTAGTATCATATGGTTGTTCTTTTGCTAGCTTTAAAAGGCTACTGTGAAAAACTGTTGATGTGACATGATATTGTAGTCAACCAGTACAAGCACAGTGGATTAAATTAATTGATTGAATAGGATTTAATGTCTCAGAGTATTTTACTTATATTGGGATGTTACCAACTGTAGATGAAGTGGCAAAAAGTTTGGTCTAGCAATACACTTCTGAAGGACTAGCACCTTGCATTTCTAAATGCAGACAGCTTAGTGAAAAATAGTCAATTTTTCTTTTCAAGTCTAAGGTCATAACTGCCAGAGATTCAAACATGGACATCTCACACACAGAACAAGCACTCTACCAACTGAGCTACTGTAGTGGCTATAGTGCAGTAGATTAAAAATATATCTTAACTTTTAGTCATTAATCATAACAAAGAAATAGTAAAGAGAGCGAGATACTCACAACTGAACATCATTGACCTTTATTTCTTTTAACTTTTTGTTTAAAACCTGAAAGTAAATAGATATCCATTATCCATATGTGCAATCTTGAAAAATTACCATGCTGGAGATTTCAGTACACTTGCTCCATATGATCAACATGGCTACTGCTAAAAACTTGCATGCTTTTTAAGCTGACCTGATCTTTTGCTCAAGGTGAGTTTTTCCAATGCTGTATTGTACTTCTACCCTTGTCTATGATCAGTATAAACATAATTTAAAAGATTTCTTCAGAACTAGCAAACCAATGACAACCAAACTTATCAGGGAATGGATGTACAGTGACTTTGTTTGCCTAAAATTACTACCAAATAAAGGTAGTTTCTGCTGGGGAAAAATTACTGAATTTTCCCAATCTGATCACTAAAATTCCCAGAACAAGAGTGATATACTAGATACTGTCACAATAAAGCATCTTTGCAGTGAGGATTCTAAGCTATTGCAAGCATGTCATTATGCAGTTCATGATAAGTTTATTTCAGAACTTCAAATTTTCCCAAATTCAAAGGCAGAAGGTAGTTTTTTAAAAAATGTAACAAAATCACTAATGTACATTTGGTCAAACCCTTTAAAGTTTGCAAAATTAATTGACCTGGACCTCCATTCAAAGTCAAAGTGATCTAACCCTCTTGCTGCCAAATTTATATTATACATGTAATAAATTTAAAACGAGTACTAATGTAATAATGGATGCATCATTACAAATAAGGCGCCCAAACGAATAAAAATCAAACCCTGTATTCAGAACACATATTAGGACTTGCACTTTTGTTGCTTTTTTCCATTTCCATGGCAACAGCTGAAAATTTTAAACCTTTAAATAAGTTCTACATACAATAGAAAAACTGTTGAGAAATTTTTAACTTGTAATATTCTTTTCATTTTAAGATTTAATTTTATATAGAGAAGTAGTATATGCATCCAATTGGTTGAAATTCAAACAATAGGCAAAGTTGATTGACATCACCTATACCCAATATCACAAACCATTGTTTTGATGAGCTAATGATGTGTTGATTTTAAATTAATCCAAGCATTTCCCCATATAATGTCATATTGATAACTAAATGCAACTACTCTATCGAATTGAATAATAAATCATGCCCCAGGGATAACTGACCATTAGTGTTGCTTATAAAAAGATTTAGCTTGACAGCTTTTAGACATGGATCAGTGATTACTTAAGTATCCTTGAAAATGAAAATTCATGCTTATTGTTTTAATTCTTAAACAAAATAATAGCAACCAGCCCATGAAGAAAACTGTAGTTTGAGGGTGTGAATCTCAAAGTTAGTACCTAGACCTACCTGTCTCCACCCTCCTATTGGAATGCCCATATGGGTTTACTTTAGTATCAATCTATTCAACTTTTCATTAAGAATAAGAAAATATATATGTTAGGGGTGGGGATCAACAGATCAAAAATTAGTACCCAGCCCCGCCTGTCCCTGCCCTCTTCTGGAAAACGCCATGGGCATTTCTTCAGTATCACTCTATTCAACTTTTAAAACAGAACCGGAAAATATATAGTTTCAGGATGGGATATCAACCATTTAAAAGTTAGTACCAAGCCCCGCCCGTCCCCACCCTCCATCAGGAATGACCCCATGGGATTTTCTTTAGTATCATTCTATTCAACTTTTTATGTAGAACCAGGAAATATATAGTTTATGGGTGGGGATCTCAACCGTTTAAAAGTTAGCACACTGCCCCGCCCATCCCCACCCCTCCCTGATACCGCAGGGAAAATCTACTGATACAGACTTGTGCATCTTGAGACACTGATCATGAATATATATGGTTTTATAGTACAAAATAAAGTATAAATGGCAAAATTGATCAATATTGTTTTTAAGACCCCGCCCTCCTGCCCCTCCCCTAATGACCCCATGGGCATTTTACCTCGGCCTCTGGGGAAGGAGATGGGGATCAACCTTCATGTGAGGTTTGGTTAAGATTGAGCCAACGGTCTTTGAGAAATTGGTTGGACAAGTTCATGGCCGGAAGAAGAAGAAAGAGGAATAATAACGAGTACTAATGTAATGATGGATGCATCATTACAAATAAGGCGCCCAAACGAATAAAAATCAAACCCTGTATTCAGAATACATATTAGGACTTCTACTTTTCTTGTTTTTTTTTCATTTCCATGGCAACGGCTGAAAATTTTAAACCTTTAAATAAGTTCTACATACAATAGAAAAACTATTTAGAAATTTTAAACTTGTAATATTCTTTTCATTTTAAGATTTAATTTTATATAGAGAAGTAGTACATGAATCCAATTGGTTGAATTTCAAACAATAGGCAAAGTTGATTGACATCACCTATACCCAATATCACAAACCATTGTTTTGATGAGCTAATGATGTGTTGATTTTAAATTAATCCTGGCATTTACCCATATAATGTCATACTGATAACTAAATGCAGCTACTCTATCGAATTGAATAATAAATCATGCCCCAGGGACAAATGACCATTAGTGTTGCTTATAAAAAGATTTATTTAAAAGCTTTTAGACATGGATCAGTGATTACTTAAGTATCCTTGACAATGAAAATTTATGCTTATTGTTTTAATTCTTAAACAAAATGATAGCAACCAGTCCATTAAGAAAACTGTAGTTTGAGGGTGGGGATCTCAAAGTTAGTACCTAGACCTACCTTTCCCCAACCTCCTATTGGAATGTCCATATGGGTTTACTTTAGTATCAATCTATTCAACTTTTCATAAAGAATAAGAAAATATATATGTTAAGGGTGGGGATCTCAACTGATCAAAAGTTAGTACCCAGCCCCACCTGTCCCTGCCTCTTCTGGAAAACGCCATGGGCATTTCTTCAGTATCACTCTATTCAACTTTTAAAACAGAACCGAAAAATATATAGTTTCAGGGTGGGATATCAACCATTTAAAAGTTAGAACCAAGCCCCGCCCGTCCCCACCCTCCATCAGGAATGACCCCATGGGATTTTCTTTAGCATCACTCTATTCAACTTTTTATGTAGAACCAGAAAATATATAGTTTATGGGTGGGGATCTCGACCGTTTAAAAGTTAGCACACTGCCCCGCCCATCCCCACCCCTCCCTGATACCGCAGGGAAAATCTACTGATATAGACTTGTGCATCTTGAGATACTGATCAAGAATATATATGGTTTTATAGTACAAAATAAAGTATAGATGGCAAAATTGATCATTATTGTTTTTTAAACCCCGCCCTCCTGTCCCTCCCCTAATGACCCCATGGGCATTTTACCTCGGCCTCCAGGGAAGGAGATGGGGATCAACCTCCATGTGAAGTTTGGTTAAGATTGGACCAACGGTCTTCGAGAAATTGGTTGGACAAGTTCATGGCCGGAAGAAGAAGAAGAGGAAGAATAATAACAATAATAATAATAATAATAATAAGAAACGGTGCAAAAACAATAAGTCGCCAAACTTTGTTTGGGCGCCTTAATAACGAGTATTAATGTAATGGTGGATGCATCATTACAGATAAGGCGCCCAAACAAATAAAAGTCAAACCCTATTTTCAGAAGTCATATTATTAGAAATTAACAGTTTTTTTTACTTCAAGGTTTAAATGAAATAAAGATTCAAGAGATGTAACCTTTTTGGTCATTTAGAATATATACTTGGAGCAAGCGTGTCTATGTATGGTCTCTCTCTCTCTGAAATTTTATTCTAAAAAGTTATTGTCTTGTGTCAAATGAAAGTAGAAGTAGTACATGAATCCAATTGGTTGAAATTCAAACAATAGACAAAGTTGACTGACATCACCTATACCCAATATCACAACCTGTTGTTTTGATGAGCTAATGATGTGTTGATTTTAAATTAATCCAAGCATTTACCAATGTAATGTCATACTGATAACTAAATACAGCTACTTTATCAAATGGAATAATAAATCATGCCCCAGGGATAAATGACCATTAGTGTTGCTTATAAAAAAGATTAAGCTTGAGAGCTTTGGACATGGATCAGTGATTACTTAAGTGTCCTTTACAATGAAAATTCAAGCTTATGGTTTTAATTCTTAAACAAATGATAGCAGCCATCCCATGAAGAAAACTATAGTTTGAGGGTGGGGATCTCAAAGTTAGTACCTAGACTACCTGTCCCCACCCTCCTATTGAATGACCATATGGGTTTACTTAAGTATCAATCTATTCAACTTTTCATAAAGAATAGGGAAATTTATATGTTAGGGGTGGGGATCTCAACTGATCAAAAGTTAGTACTCAGCCCCGTCTGTCCCCACCCTCCTCTGGAATAACATCATTTGTATTTCTGCAGTATTATTCTGTTCAACTTTAAAAGCAGAACCGGAAAATATATAGTTTCAGGATGGGGATATCAACCATTTAAAAGTTAGTACCAAGCCCCGCCCATCCCCACCCTCCATCAAGAATGACCCTATGGGACTTTCTTTAGTATCACTCTATTCAACTTTTCATGTAGAACCAGAAAATATATAGTTTATGGGTGGGGATATTAACCGTTTAAAAGTTAGCACACTGCCCCACCCATCCCCACCCTCCCTGATACCCCAGTGCTTCAGATTGTCGGTGCGCCCGCGCCAATCCCGCATTATTTTAAAAAATGGCGCATAACATTTTCTTCTAATGGGTCCACGTGGCGCATGGTTTTTCTTAGCCAAATTGATCGTTAATAATTTCTTCCCAAAACTACATATTAGATTCCATGCGGTTTTCCGATTTGACTTTCTGTTTTCGTTTTCTATCGGAAAATCTCTAGCATCTTTGTTTATCTCATAATCAGCATGTAGACAGGACTCCCGACAAGCCCCTTCTCTTTGTTCTATGCGTCGGTTATTAACATTAATATTCAAAGGGGGAGAACTCGTAATAAAACTTTTTATGACCTCGGACGTTGTCGTTCATTTAATATGCTAGCGGCAACCATGGCTATGAGATGCAGACGACTCTATTCACATTTTTTAACACAACACAAAGCGCAGAGAAGTAGATACATAAAATGAATCATGGAGTTGAAAGAGTTTAAAATATATCGTAAAGGTTAACAAAGTATAAATTAGCAGATGACAAGATCGCTTTTGGTGCATTATATGAAGATGTCAAGTGCCGACTTTCATTTTCAGTCACGTGGTCGTGGCATAACATTTAATTATGTGGCAAAACATGACCCACTATAACAAGAAATGACCCTTGTTATTGGACCTGGTGGGCCCTTGTGGCCCACTATCTGTAAAAACAATCTGAAGCACTGATACCCCCGGGAAAATTTTGCGATACAGACTTGTACATCTCGAGACACTGATCATGAATATATATGGTTTTATAGTACAAAATATAGTATAAATAGCAAAATTGAGCATTATTGTTTTTAAGACCCCGCCCCCTGCCCCTCCCCTAATGACCCCTTGGGCATTTTACCTCGGCCTCTGGGGAAGGAGATGGGGATCAACATTCATGTGAAGTTTAGTTAAGATTGGACTAACGGTCTTCGGGACATTGGTTGGAGAAGTTCATGGCCGGAAGAAGAAGAAGAAGAGGAAGAATAATAAAAATAATAATAATAATAATAATAATAACGAGTACTAATGTAATGATAGATGCATCATTACAAATAAGGCGCCCAAACGAATAAAAATCAAACCCTGTATTCAAAACACATATTAGAACTTGTACTTTTGTTGCTTTTTTCCATTTCCATGGCAACGGCTGAAAATTTTAAACCTTTAAATAAGTTCTACACACAATAGAAAAACTGTTGAGAAATTTTAAACTTGTAATATTCTTTTCATTTTAAGATTTAATTTTATATAGAGAAGTAGTATATGAATCCAATTGGTTGAAATTCAAACAATAGGCAAAGTTGATTGACATCACCTATACCCAATATCACAAACCATTGTTTTGATGAGCTAATGATGTGTTGATTTTAAATTAATCCAAGCATTTAACCATATAATGTCATATTGATAACTAAATGCAGCTACTCTATCGAATTGAATAATAAATCATACCCCAGGAATAACTGACCATTAGTGTTGCTTATAAAAAGATTTAGCATGAGAGCTTTTAGACATGGATCAGTGATTACTTAAGTATCCTTGACAATGAAAATTCATGCTTATTATTTTAATTCTTAAACAAAATGATAGCAACCAGCCCATGAAGGAAACTGTAGTTTGAGGGTGGGGATCTCAAAGTTAGTACCTAGACCTACCTGTCTCCACCTTCCTATTGGAATGCCCATATGGGTTTACTTTAGTATCAATCTATTCAACTTTTCATAAAGAATAAGAAAATATATATGTTAGGGGTGGGGATTTCAACTGATCAAAAGTTAGTACCCAGCCCCGTCTGTCCCTGCCCTCCTCTGGAAAACGCCTTGGGCATTTCTTCAGTATCACTCTATTCAACTTTTAAAACAGAACCGGAAAATATATAGTTTCAGGATGGGATATCAACCATTTAAAAGTTAGTACCAAGCCCCGCCCGTCCCCACCCTTCATCAGGAAAACCCCATGGGATTTTCTTTAGTATCTCTCTATTCAACTTTTCATGTAGAACCAGAAAATATATAGTTTATGGGTGGGGATCTCAACCGTTTAAAAGTTAGCACACTGCCCTGCCCATCCCCACCCCTCCCTGATACCGCAGGGAAAATCTACTGATACAGACTTGTGCATCTTGAGACACTGATCATGAATATATATGGTTTTATAGTACAAAATTAAGTATAAATGGCAAAATTGATCATTATTGTTTTTAAGACCCCGCCCTCCTGCCCCTCCCCTAATTACCCCATGGGCATTTTACCTCGGCCTCTGGGGAAGGAGATGGGGATCAACCTTCATGTGAAGTTTGGTTAAGATTGGACCAACGGTCTTCGAGAAATTGGTTGGACAAGTTCATGGCAGGAAGAAGAAGAAGAAGAGGAAGAATAATAATAACGAGTACTAATGTAATGATGGATGCATCATTACAAATAAGGCGCCCAAACGAATAAAAATCAAGAATTTTAAACTTGTAATATTGAGATTTAATTTTATATATAGAAGTAGTACATGAATCCAATTGGTTGAAATTCAAACAATAGGCAAAGTTGATTGACATCACCTATACCCGATATCACAACCTGTTGTTTTGATGAGCTAATGATGTGTTGATTTTAAATTAATCCAAGCATTTACCCATGTCATATCATATTGACAACTAAATGCAGCTACTCTATCGAATTGAATGAATCATGCCCCAGGGATAACTGACCATTAGTGTTGCTTATAAAAACAGATTTAGCTTGAGAGCTTTTGGACATGGATCAGTGATTACTTAAGTATCCTAAACAATGAAAATTCATGCTTATTGTTTTAATTCTTAAACAAAATGATAGCAACCATCCCATGAAGAAAACTATAGTTTGAGGGTGGGGATCTCAAAGTTAGTACCTAGACCTACCTGTCTCCACCCTCCTATTGAATGACCATATGGGTTTACTTAAGTATCAATCTATTCAACTTTTCATAAAGAATGAAAATATATATGTTAGGGGTGGGGATCTCAACTGATCAAAAGTTAGTACCCAGCCCCGCCTGTCCCTGTCCTCCTCTGGAAAACGCCATGGGCATTTCTTCAGTATCACTCTATTCAACTTTTAAAACAGAACCGGAAAATATATAGTTTCAGGGTGGGATATCAACCATTTAAAAGTTAGTACCAAGCCCCGCCCGTCCCCACCCTCCATCAGGAATGACCCCGTTGGATTTTCTTTAGTATCACTCTATTCAACTTTTTATGTAGAATCAGAAAATATATAGTTTCAGGGTGGGATATCAACCATTTAAAAGTTAGTACCAAGCCCCGCCCGTCCCCACCCTCCATCAGGAATGACCCCGTTGGATTTTCTTTAGTATCACTCTATTCAACTTTTTATGTAGAACCAGAAAATATATAGTTTATGGGTGGGGATCTCAACCGTTTAAAAGTTAGCACACTGCCACGCCCATCCCCACCCCTCCCTGATACCACAGGGAAAATCTACTGATACAGACTTGTGCATCTTGAGACACTGATCATGAATATATATGGTTTTATAGTACAAAATTAAGTATAAATGGCAAAAATGATCATTATTGTTTTTAAGACCCCCCCCTCCTGCCCTCCCCTAATGACCCCATGGGCATTTTACCTCGGCCTCTGGGGAAGGAGATGGGGATCAACCTTCATGTGAAGTTTGGTTAAGATTGGACCAACGGTCTTCGAGAAATTGGTTGGACAAGTTCATGGCCGGAAGAAGAAGAAGAAGAGGAAGAATAATAATAATAATAACGAGTATTAATGTAATGATGGATGCACCATTACAAATAAGGCGCCCAAACGAATAAAAATCAAACCCTCTACTTAGAACTCATATTAGGAGGACTTGTACTTTTGCCGCTTTTTTCCATGTCCATGGCAACGGCTGCCATTTTGAAAATTTTAAACCTTTAATTACGATCTACATCACTAAAAAATCTGCAGGGAAACCAAATTACTTTTTGCCATTTTTAAAAGGACAACAAAAATATGATCACTTTGCATAATTACAAAATATATCATTTTTTCATTTACATGGTATTACATTATTGTAAACATGTACTTAGTGAACTTTTTTTTATCAAATACCAGGTTTCCAAACTTAAAAATCCCTAATCAAATAGTAACACTTATTTTAATCTCAACATGGATTATTAGAAATTTTAAACTTGTATTATTCTTTTCATTTTAAGATTTGATTTTATATATAGAAGTAGTACATGAATTCAATTGGTTGAAATTCAAACAATAGGCAAAGTTGATTGACATCGCCTATACCCATTATCACAACCTGTTGTTTTGATGAGCTAATGATGTGTTGATTTTAAATTAATCCAAGCATTTACCCATATAATGTCATATTGATAACTAAATGCAGCTACTCTATCAAATTGAATCATAAATCATGCCCCAGGGATAACTGACCATTGGTGCTGCTTATAAAAAAGATTTAGCTTGAGAGTTTTTCGACATGGATCAGTGATTACTTAAGTATCCTTTACAATGAAAATTCAAGCTTATGGTTTTAATTCTAAAATGATAGCAGCCATCCCATGAAGAAAACTATAGTTTGAGGGTGGGGATCTCAAAGTTAGTACCTAGACCTACCTGTCCCCACCCTCCTATTGAATAACCATATGGGTTTACTTAAGTATCAATCTATTCAACTTTTCATAAAGAATAAGAGAATATATATGTTAGGGGTGGGGATCTCAACTGTTCAAAAGTTAGTACCCAGCCCCGCCTGTCCCCGTCCTCCTCTGGAAAACGCCATGGGCATTTCTTCAGTATCACTCTATTCAACTTTTAAAACAGAACTGGAAAATATATAGTTTCAGGATGGGGATATCAACCATTTTAAAGTTAGTACCAAGCCCCGCCCATCCCCACCCTCCATCAGGAATGACCCCATAGGACTTTCTTTAGTATCACTCAATTCAACTTTTCATGCAGAACCAGAAAATATATAGTTTATGGGTGGGGATCTTAACCGTTTAAAAGTTAGCACACTGCCCCGCCCATCCCCACCCTCCCTGATACCCCCGGGAAAATCTTGTGATACAGACTTGTACATCTTGAGACACTGATCATGAATATATATGGTTTTATAGTACAAAATATAGTATAAATAGCAAAATTGAGCATTATTGTTTTTAACACCCCGCCCTCCTGCCCCTCCCCTAATGACCCCATGGGCATTTTACCTCGGCCTCTGGGGAAGGAGATGGGGATCAACCTTCCTGTGAAGTTTGGTTAAGATTGGACCAACGGTCTTCGAGAAATTGGTTGGACAAGTTCATGGCCGGAAGAAGAAGAAGAGGAAGAATAATAAAAATAATAATAATAATAATAATAATAATAATAATAAGAAACGGTGCAAAAACAATAAGTCGCCAAACTGCGTTTGGGCGCCTTAATAATAATAATAATAAGAAACGGTGCAAAAACAATAAGTCGCCAAACTTTGTTTGGGCGCCTTAATAATAATAACGAGTACTAATGTAATGATGGATGCATCATTACAAATAAGGCGCCCAAACGGATAAAGTCAAACCCTGTATTCAGAACTCATGTTAGGAGGACTTTTGTTGCTTTTTCTATGACCATGACAACGACCGCCATTTTGAAAATTTTAAACCTTTAAATAAAATCTACATACAATAGAAAAACTGCATAGAAACCCAATGAATTTTTGCCATTGTTAAAAATGATGTCTGAAAATAATTTACAAAATGTTTCATTTATTCATTTACATGGTATTACATTATTGTAAACATGTATTTTGTTAACCCTTTTTAATTAAATACCAGGTTTCCAAACTACACAGTTTAATCCCTGCATGCATTATTAGAAATTTAAAACTTTTATAATTTTACAATAATTTTATATATGTATATTCATTGGTCAATTACAAATATTCAAATGTGGTTAATACTATGAAGGTGGAGCAAATTACTTGAGTGATAGATGATAGCCTTAAATTCAAACAATAGGCAAAGTTGATTGACATCACCTATACCCAATATCACAACCTGTTGTTTTGGTGAGCTAATGATGTGTTGTTTTAAATTAATCCAAGCATTTACCAAAATAATGTCATATTGATAACTAAATACAGCTACTCTATCGAATTGAATAATAAATCATGCCCCAGGGATAAATGACCATTAGAGTTGCTTATAAAAAAGATTTAGCTTGAGAGTTTTTCGACATGGATCAGTGATTACTTAAGTATCCTTTACAATGAAAATTCAAGCTTATGGTTTTAATTCTAAAATGATAGCAGCCATCCCATGAAGAAAACTATAGTTTGAGGGTGGGGATCTCAAAGTTAGTACCTAGACCTACCTGTCCCCACCCTCCTATTGAATGACCATATGGGTTTACTTAAGTATCAATCTATTCAACTTTTCATAAAGAATAAGAAAATATATATGTTAGGGGGGGATCTCAACTGTTCAAAAGTTAGTACCCAGCCCCGCCTGTCCCCACCCTCCTCTGGAATAACGTCATTGGAGTTTCTGCAGTATCACTTTATTCAACTTTTAAAATTGAACTAGAAAATATATAGTTTCAGGGGTGGGAATATCAACCATTTAAAAGTTAGTACCAAGCCCCGCCCGTCTCCACCCTCCATCAGGAATGACCCCATGGGATTTTCTTTAGTATCACTCTATTCAACTTTTCATGTAGAACCAGAAAATATATAGTTTATGGGTGGGGATCTCAACCGTTTAAAAGTTAGCACACTGCCCCGCCCACTCTTACCCCTCCCTGATACCCCCGGGAAAATCTTGTGATACAGACTTGTACATCTTGAGACACTGATCATGAATATATATGGTTTTATAGTACAAAATAAAGTATAAATGGCAAAATTGATCATTATTGTTTTTAAGACCCCGCCCTTCTGCCCTGCTCCTAATAACCCCATGGGCATTTTGGCTCGGCCTCTGGGAAAGGAGATGGGTATCAACCTTCATGTGAAGTTTGGTTAAGATTGGACCAACGGTCTTTGAGAAATTGGTTGGACAAGTTCATGGCCGGAAGAAGAAGAAGAGGAAGAATAATAATAATAATAATAATAATAAGAAACGGTGCAAAAACAATAAGTCGCCAAACTTTGTTTGGGCGCCTTAATAATAATAAGAAACGGTGCAAAAACAATAAGTCGCCAAACTTTGTTTGGGCGCCTTAATAATAATAAGAAGAAACGGTGCAAAAACAATAAGTCGCCAAACTTTGTTTGGGCGCCTTAATAATAATAATAAGAAACGGTGCAAAAACAATAAGTCGCCAAACTTTGTTTGGGCGCCTTAATAACGAGTATGAATGTAATGATGGATGCATCATTACAAATAAGGCGCCCAAACGAATAAAAGTCAAACCCTGTATTCAGAACTCATGTTAGGAGGACTTTTGTTGCTTTTTCTATGACCATGACAATGACCGCCATTTTGAAAATTTTAAACCTTTAAATAAGATCTACATACAATAGAAAAACTGTATAGAAACCCAATGAATTTTTGCCATTGTTAAAAATGATGTCTTAAAATAATTTACAAAATGTATCACTTATTCATTTACATGGTATTACATTATTGTAAACATGTATTTTGCTAACCCTTTTTAATCAAATACCAGGTTTCCAAACTACATATTTTAATCCCTGCATGCATTATTAGAAATTTAAAACTTTTATAATTTTACAATAACTTTATATATGTATATTCATTGGTCAATGACAAATATTCAAATGTGGTTAATACTATGAAGGTGGAGCAAATTACTTGAGTGATAGATGATAGCCTGAAATTCAAACAATAGGCAAAGTTGATTGACATCACCTATACCCAATATCCAAACCTGTTGTTTTGATGAGCTAATGATGTGTTGATTTTAAATTAATCCAAGCATTTACCAATGTAATGTCATATTGATAACTAAATACAGCTACTCTATCGAATTGAATAATAAATCATGCCCCAGGGATAACTGACCATTAGTGTTCCTTATAAAAAAGATTTAGCTTGAGAGCTTTTGGACATGGATCAGTGATTACTTAAGTATCCTTGACAATGAAAATTCCTGCTTATGTTTTAATTCTTAAACAAAATAATAGCAACCATCCCATGAAGAAACTATAGTTTGAGGGTGGGGATCTCAAAGTTAGTACCTAGACCTACCTGTCCCCACCCTCCTATTGAATAACCATATGGGTTTACTTAAGTATCAATCTATTCAACTTTTCATAAAGAATAGGAAAATATATGTTAGGGGTGGGGATCTCAACTGTTCAAAAGTTAGTACCCAGCCCCGCCTGTCCCTCCTCCTCTGGAAAACGCATGGTATTTCTTCAGTATCACTCTATTCAACTTTTAAAACAGAACTGGAAAATATATAGTTTCAGGATGGGGATATCAACCATTTTAAAGTTAGTACCAAGCCCGCCCATCCCCACCCTCCATCAGGAATGACCCATAGATTTCTTTAGTATCACTCAATTCAACTTTTCATGCAGAACCAGAAAATATATAGTTTATGGGTGGGGATCTTAACCGTTTAAAAGTTAGCACACTGCCCCGCCCACCCCCACCCTCCCTGATACCCCGGGAAAATCTTGTGATACAGACTTGTATATCTCGAAACACTGATCATGAATATATATATGGTTTTATAGTACAAAATAATGTATAAATGGCAAAATTGATCATTATTGTTTTTAAGACCCCGCCCTTCTGCCCTGCCCCTAATGACCCCATGGGGCCTCTGGGAAAGGAGATGGGTATCAACCTTCATGTGAAGTTTGGTTAAGATTGGACCAACGGTCTTCGAGAAATTGGTTGGACAAGTTCATGGCCGGAAGAAGAAGAAGAGGAAGAATAATAATGAGTACTAATGTAATGATGGATGCATCATTACAAATAAGGCGCCCAAACAAATAAAAATCAAACCCTGTATTCAAAACACATATTAGGACTTGTACTTTTGTTGCTTTTTTCCATTTCCATGGCAACGGCTGAAAATTTTAAACCTTTAAATAAGTTCTACACACAATAGAAAAACTGTTGAGAAATTTTAAACTTGTAATATTCTTTTCATTTTAAGATTTGATTTTATATAGAGAAGTAGTACATGAATCCAATTGGTTGAAATTCAAACAATAGGCAAAGTTGATTGACATCACCTATACCCAATATCACAAACCATTGTTTTGATGAGCTAATGATGTGTTGATTTTAAATTAATCCAAGCATTTACCCATATAATGTCATACTGATAACTAAATGCAGCTACTCTATCGAATTGAATAATAAATCATGCCCCAGGGATAACTGACCATTAGTGTTGCTTATAAAAAGGTTTAGCTTGAGAGCTTTTAGACATGGATCAGTGATTACTTAAGTATCCTTTACAATGAAAATTCATGCTTATTGTTTTAATTCTTAAACAAAATGATAGCAACCAGCCCATGAAGAAAACTGTAGTTTGAGGGTGGGAATCTCAAAGTTAGTACCTAGACCTACCTGTCTCCACCCTCCTATTGGAATGCCCATATGGCTTTACTTTAGTATCAATCTATTCAACTTTTCATAAAGAATAAGAAAATATATATGTTAGGGGTAGGGATCTCAACTGATCAAAAGTTAGTACCCAGCCCCGCCTGTCCCTGCCCTCCTCTGGAAAACGCCATGGGCATTTCTTCAGTATCACTCTATTCAACTTTTACAACAGAACCGGAAAATATATAGTTTCAGGGTGGTATATCAACCATTTAAAAGTTAGAACCAAGCCCCGCCCGTCCCCAACCTCCATCAGGAATGACCCCATGGGATTTTCTTTAGCATCACTCTATTCAACTTTTTATGTAGAACCTGAAAATATATAGTTTATGGGTGGGGATCTCAACCGTTTAAAAGGAAAATAAGCAAACAAACTCAGGTTAACGGTATGCACATTTCCTATCTATGTTGATACTTGATACTATGCACCAAGTTTCATGAAATAGTGCTTCATAGTTTTGGAGAATTAGCGCAGACAAGAATTTCAGATGGATGGTAGAACGGAAACTCGAATTACTGTAACTTCGGGTTTGTTGTTCTTCTAAAATGCCTTAAAATTCGAGTCAGATTATCAAAATATTTTAATGTTGGCTAGTTAAGTCGCATCACATTTTAAAATGTTAAAATTTAGGAGAAAAGTTGTGACGTATCTATAGAAATATACGGAACTTGGACCTAGTCGTAACAGGAAATCTGTATGTGCATCTGTGATTAGCATAAAATATCTCTGCACAAAGCAAAATGTTGGCACTATGGGGATTTTAAATGTTGAAAAACCAGGCATATGGTGGACTCTGTTGAACATATGATGTAAAACATCGCCAAGGACATCACTTCCAGTGTAAACAGTGTCATTTTCGTTATGTAAGATCCCCATAGCGCCAACATTTTCCTTTCTACAGAAATAGTTTATGACAATCACAGATGCGCAACAGATTTTCAGTTACAACAAGACACAAGTAAATGAATAATATCAATTTTCATTTAGATTTATTTGATTTTCTATGGAAAAAATGCATAACTCACTGTCACAAAAAGACTGGCTCTGACAGTAAGTATAAATTGCGCCATCAAAGAACACAAAGTGCATGTTAAATGAATGAATTATGGCTGGGTGAGACAGGTTTTGTAGTAATGCTTTATAACTTTGAAATAGTTAAATAAAATCCATTTAAAGATAAAAAATGATTTACATACTTTATCACATACCCATTTAATCTTACTATAGCAATACACTGTTTTTTCCAGCTATGTGATATGGAAGTCTGTATCACACGCGTGTGTGATACAACATTCCGTATCACCATAGTAGCCGGAACTCCTTTTCGGGGAATTCCCTTTTCCGACAACAATAATATGACGTCATTATGTAATACGTAATGACAAAAATAATATGACGTCAATATGTGATACATACGTCATGTTAAGTTGGGAGAATTTAATCGAGTTGGGAGAATCGTGGACGATGTTAAATAATTTTGTAAAATCAATGTTTGTTTTTCCAGTGTTTACGATGGTATTAGTAAAATGTTAACCAATGATGCGTAAACGAAGAGTTATCTGTTTTTTTTAATTACTTCTTTAGCAGTTTTTCCAGTCAGATATCAGATTTTTCGAATCAGATCAAAAATCAATATGAAATACTGAGTTGATTGTGAATTCTTTGACAGATTAAGCCAAAGAAAGCTTTTCATTTAGTTTGGTAGGGTATGTGATAAATACAAAACCACACATAAGTGGTTTTCTGACGTAGCTTGATCGCACTCGTTTATTGTGCGAACGCATACATTACACTCGTGCGCAGAGCGCACTCGTGTAATGTATCCGTCCGCAAAATAAACTCGTGCGATCAGCTACGTCAGAAAACCACATATGAGTGGTTTTGCGTATTTATCTCACCACTATCCCTCATTTTAAATTGAAAGAATGTCTTAAAGAAATTATTCACTTGTACATGTCATTCCTTTACAAAACAGCAAGCCAAGAAACAAATATCTGGTGATGAACAGGGATTCTGGTTATTTTGTCAAGTATCATATGGATTCCATACAAAAATATACTGAAGATACCAACAACAAAATGTTGGAGTTTCTGATAGATAACATATTTGTTGTGTTTAGTAATATAGTTTTTTCAACAAACAATCAGTTTCCAATGGGTACAAACTGTGCATTATTGCTTGCTGATTTGTTTCTTTATTCTTATGAAGCAGAATTTATGAAGAACCTTGCTGAAAGTCATCTATCCTATTGAGCTTGAAATAAAAGACAAGACTGATTCCTTAAGTTCTGCTTCATATTTAGACTTATACCTGAATTATGACGACCACGAAAGGCTACATTTGAAACTTTATGACAAACATGATTAATTTTTCTATTGTCAACTTTCTTTTCTATGCAACAGTATACCTGCTTCTCCTACTTATGGTGTATTTGTTTCCCAATTAATATGCTATGGTAGAGCTTGTTCCCACTACAAAGACTTTGTACAGCGAAGCAGGCTGCTTGCAAATAAATTGAGGGATATTGCAAGCCTAGGCTTATCAAGGCCCTCTAAAAGTTTTATGGCCATCATCACAGTATTCTATGTTTCCATTCCTGGTAGCCAAAATCGCCATTGGCTACTAATTTCTGAGGAATTCTTTCAAAAAGTAACCTATTTTAGCAAATTTGTGGGAAAATACTTTAAAAAGGACTATATTTCCACAAATTTTGGAAATTTGGCTACTAATTATTTCAAAATTGTGGAAACCTAGGTATTGTTGATAAGTTTGATGTCTCTGTATCCAGGATTGCCCTGGATATATTTGACATCCCATAGTTCCATGTTCCTTTCACACAATTTTGATAACATACGTGACAGGTGTAGCTAGATAAACAGGAGGTGCTTAAACCCTTCCGGAACACCGGGCCTCACTTCCCTGGTGAAAGTTCACGTATCTAACCTAACTTGTCAGTTCCAAAGTTTTTACTTTGCTTCTGGATTGTGATTCAGACATGGATTAGTATGTTTGTTTTTTATTGTATTTTATTTAACCCTCTTGCTGCCAAATTAAAGTTCATAATGCGAAATGATATGACGTCAATAATAGAATATGATGTCAGACACGTTTGTAGTCATATGACGTCATTAGTTAATTGTAGATTTCAATTTCAATAGTCAACATTTTGCATTTTTTTACAAAAAAATTATAAGTATATCTTCGTCTTTTATCTAAGAGTTGTCAATTCCGTTGAAAGGACATATGTGTCCATATGGCAGGCTGCCGGTAGAGGACATATGTGTCCGTGTGGCAGCAAGAGGGTTAAATTAAAAAGAAATAGGTGTTAATCTTGTTCATTTTCTTCAATTGTTTTCTTGGGTACAAATAGTCTTGGTATGGGTACCAATTAACCTTGGTACGAGTTGTCTTGATACCATTTTTTTTACATGTATATATGTCATAACAAACTTTAGATTTTGGAATGACCATGACGACAAGAATTTTTCTCTGCAAAGAAACATAATGGGGTTCGCCGCCGTACCACGTGATCAATACCTCTTAACTTTAGTGCGGAACATTTTGGAAAACGCCACCGTCACAAATTCCCGGAATAACACTGTTTTTACAGGAAAACGTCATGTTGTGCGATTCCATGTCCATGTCCATTGGAAACAAGCGTTTCACAGACACGTTAGAAGGTCACATGGTACAGTGGCAAACTCCATTTCTGGTCTTTGCTGATCAATGATATTTTCCATACAAAAATTGTCCCTGTACACAAGTTTCAACGATTCGGGAAGGACATACGTATTATGATTATTGATTAACCAAATTATTATAGCGATGTGGAGTAATGTAAGAAACCACTTATGATATCTGAATTCCGATCATGTCAAATCTACTGTTTAATTCATGTCCGGCAGAGCACATGTTTTTCAAGCTTTTAGATATGAAAATCAATAAATTTTCTATTATGTCATATACCGTTATGAAGTATGCATTTTGTCGTAATAAATGAGCACCAGGGTACATACCATGTCATTCAGAAAATAAAACGCAAAACTTTTTAAAATCCTTGCGGGGATCTAAACTATGCATTGGAGCCATACAGACGACAGGAAGTATAAAACATATGGCTCAGAAGTATTGAACTGCGCATGTATGACGACTCCATTTTTTCACACCGGTAGGATCGTCTGACTAAAGGGAGACTACCCAAAGAAAAACAGTAGCTGTAAACAACCAAATTGTAGGAGTTGTTTCCCCTTGCTACGGTATCGTACCCACGATGAATAGGCAAATCCAGAATAAACTTGAAATTGCCGGATGATGGCAACTTCCGTTCGTCTGTTCCAAAAGTAAACAATGACAAATTCTCCGCAAGGATTTTAACCCTCTGGCTGCCACGATACCATATATGTCCTCCCCCAGCCCGCTGCCAAGAGGACATATATGTCCTTTTTTCTATGATTCCAACCACAATACTTTAAACCCTATTTCTTATTAACCCACTTTATATCTTATTTTCATAATAACAAAGTAAGATGGAAATTAACTGACATAACGGTTGCATGACGTCATCACAAAAATTATGACGTAAATAAAGCGTAATTATGACGTAATCAAATGCTGCTGTCGTACATCATTGCTACTGTAGAAAATGCAGTCGTAAATGCCATGACCAGTGACTGAACAGCCATTCGTGCTGTTATGTTTTCCTTAAAACTAACGAACCGATCTCATTTGATAAAATAATTAAATTAATAATTATTTTCAGGACAAATTAACAATTAATTAAACCTTCGGCAACGAGAAAAACACTGATCTATTAAAAACTTATTTTCCTACAAATGCATTGGGTCATATATAAAAGAGCAAATAAGTGTTAAATGGTTATCTTTTCGGAAAAATGAAAATCGATGAATGGCCACTCGACAGTTTGAGATGAGATGAAATATGCTTGAAATCAAAGAAATTAAATGTCGCTTATAATAATAATAATAATACAAGTTTATGTCAGTACGTAATGATATGATTTTTTTTTCATCAAATATTTTTTCGATGTAGTACTTTTCAGATCTCCAAATGAGTTGAGCTTTCTCTGATTTTCATTAATACATAGCAAACAATATGTTGAGAAAAGATAACATTGTATATGATTATCACAACTATTTACAATTGTATTTACTGTTTCACCGCAGACGTGTATCACTAACTTTGTTCAAAATATAGAGTTTTATATTTGAACTCTGTACGTCATACATAAAGTTAGTTCTAAAATATTCAGAAAATTCATTTTAATTATTGGGTAGTGTGGTATAAGCACAAGGTATACGTATTACAGTCACCTATACCTTAACCACCCCCTTATAATTTGAAGTCCTCGCATATAATTTTTAACTTTTACAAATCATTTAATCGACTTTTAGATTTGATTATGAATATTACAACATGTCAAATTATATAATTAGAACGCCTCTTAAAGGCTTCGTCACACACTGTTCAAATGTACCTGACTAAATGTTTGGATTGATTGTGAAAAGTAAATTGTCTCTTCATATGACTACAGGTACCCGGGGAATGGATTTTAAGCATTTAATAAAAAAAATATAGCGTATCATATAAATGCTTAAAATCTATTCCCCGGCTACCTGTACATATGACACGTAAGACGGTAAAGAAAGCTTCTAGAAGGAACTCTCCATTGGTTGTCATATGAAATGGTTTATAGTATGTTTGGAATGTATTTGATGAAAAAAAAACCTACGAGTACATAAATATATTAACTAACATTAAAATTGTATATCAGTAATGTATCGCTTAATTCACGCCTGAAATAAAAGAATGAAGTTGTTTTTGGATATAATGTAGGTGGCAATATATTTTATTTATTTTATTTAGCATTTAAACCAAAAACAAGGTGAAGCTGATTACAATATACAACTGCGTTCCTGGGTCATAAGCGAAAAGGACCCTTATAACATCCAAATTGTCATGCAGAAAACACATTTTGAATGCAATAAATATAGTATACCACAAAAACATGACTGTGTGATTTTGCATTTTTTCCACAACTATTAGGGTTAATTCACTTTTATTGCTATTTCATATAACCTTTTGTTAGTTTCCAAAGATTTTTCATCTGAATGCCTTTTTTTCATATGGACGGTCACATATAAAATACGGAATATAGTAGACACAAAAATTTGAAGAATACATGCACACATTATTGTATAGATGAATACATGTTATACAGTGCATAACTGTCGAAAGTTTAACACTGAGTTAATATAAAGTAGTCTAAGTTTGGCCGCTAAGAGATATGGATGGCTTAGTGACCATAAAAGTGGGCGAGAGATAAAGAAAAGTTGGCGAAAATTATCGCTAAAAATGAACTGAGATGAGCTGCACATTGGCACTAATTCGTTTTCTTAGTGTTAAACTTTCGACAGGCCTGTATTGTATTTGGGCATGCTATCAAAAGTTAAAAGGGGCTCTTTAGAGATCGGGGAGGGATCCGCTGTGCTATAGAAAATGCCCCTTGTTGGTGTTCCTGTGCATCATCATCCAAAAAATGCACTGTCACGGATTATGCTACCTCCTTATCGATCTACGCTGTAGCCATAACTAACAATGAGTTATGTTTTTATCTGATTTGTGCTAGCTATATTTCGCAATCAAGATGCTTTTAGCATCTATTTATGTTGCAGTTCCCAACGGTCAGCGGCAGTGTGAATAAAAGTTATATATGTCTAAGGGTCAGAAAATGTTCCCCAAATATCATGTATGTTGAGGTATGCTATTGTCACTTTTGCAATTGTGTTCTTTTCATTACCGTTTACTTTACTTGAAAATAATTAATCAGGGCTTTCATATTCAATAACTTAAAACATAAAACGTGTATACATGACCTCTGTAGATAGTTAATCGGATACTTTCGGGAAAGTCGCTGACGATAAAGAAACCTTGCTAAATAGTGCACTGTACATTTCTAAATTTGTGCATCTTTTATACCTGTTCTGGCAAGACTTCAATAATTTTAGAAATATCACGTTATACGCAACATTATCAGTTAATTTAGAACATATACCAAATAGAAAACAAGCCTCTTAGGAAATAAATTCAAGAGAAATGTGCTTAAATGGTTTGTACGAACGGCCCTGACTGCCACTATCGTCGTTTCACGACTGCTGCTTGGTGTTTTCTTCAACAGTTGTTTGAACTTGATATCAAATTAAACAAACTTGAATCTTGAATGTAAATAAATAAACATCCATAAAATTTTTCTGTGTACCTGTTCTATAAACACTTAAGAAATATTTCATATCAAAACCATTGCATAACCTCTTTGTATTTAAGAAACTATTAGATGCGATTTTGACGTTTATTTTATCATTTTTTCCAACCCATCTTTAAAATTCTCTTTAATTAACTGACGGATTGTGCACAGCGTTTCTTGTTTGATTATTTATTTCTTTTACAGGAGGATCTATTACTAACTCTCCTCCACTAATAGCATACACAATAGAAATTAATTACTGCCCATCATGTGCAGATTTTATTTCACCGGTATTCTTGACTTTCATCAGGCGGCAAAGGTGTCGGTAATGCTCCTTGTATAATGCGCATTTCAATATTGCATCATGGCCAACTTAATTTTTATAGTGAATTTTTAAATAATTAAAACTGTTAGCTTAAATTTTGAGGATTCGATAGCATTTCAACATTCATGTTGCATGAACATTAATAAGCATCTCATTTAAATCACCTGGTTATTATCATTATACAATTTTGTTAAAAATAAATTTTACGAGGTCAAAAAAAATACGGGATAGATCTACTTGCCTAATAAAAATTCAACTCTATGTTCAACTTGGTTTTATGCTAGAGTTATACTTTTTAAGATATGAACTTAGTGAGAAAAATCTGCGAATAATGATGCGTAAAATATTGAAAATTTCATTAAAATCGGACAAATAATGGCCTTGGAATGAATGTTTTACGACGTATGAAATCAGGTGAATGAAGACAGGTTCTCCTTTTCTCTGAACGTCGTCATTTTTGATGACGCAATCATGATGACGTTTTAACCTTGGCACAGCGTTGACGTAATTTCAACTGTTCCGTGGCAGCGAGAGGGTTAAAAAGTTTTGCGTTTTATTTTCTGAATGACATGGTATGTACCCTGGTGCTCATTTATTACGACAAAATGCATACTTCATAACGGTATATGACATAATAGAAAATTCATTGATTTTCATGTCTAAAAGCTTGAAAAACATGTGCTCTGCCGGACATGAATTAAACAGTAAAAATTATTTTTACTTTGAAGTTTCATTTGTTCATTTTGGTATTTTTTTGTATCTTGTAAACAACCAAAACAGTTCATAAACAATCTTAAAACAATAATTTTATCAGTCAGACATATCAAATAACATCAAAACAAAATAAACAATTTTACCCCAGTATCTTCAAGTTCTTCCCAACTGTCTAAAACATCGCCACAGCCATCGCCGTGATCACGGTCGTCTGATATCTGTTCGGCCATTACAACTTGAAAGTCTAAAATTTTTAAAATGAAAAACGAAATAAATTATGGAGAAGACGATTCTTTTGTCAGATATCCAAATTTGTTCCATTTGTAACTTTAAAAATAGCGAATCATAGCTAATTTTTCAGTCCATTCCATTTTCGATTTACAAAAAATAACGGATGTGGTCTGTCTAAATTTTTCTTTGAACCAAAAAACGGTTCGGATACATATCGGTTACGAGTATTGAATGTCAGTTTTGTATATTTCTATTTAATGGAACATATTCCATTTTTGATTTTAGGAAATTGTTGTGTTAAATACTGGTAATTTTCTCAATTTTTTGTTTAAAAAAGTTTTAGTGTTAGTCCAGCGTTCGGCTGCGTTTCTAGTGTCAGTTAATCCCGGAAATCGTGAAATAGTCCAGTTCATCGAACCATTTCAGAGTTTATAATTATTTTATTTACATCTTTGAAACGCTTTAAGAAATCCGGATTTATTAGTAAATTTAGAGTAATGTTCAAGAGAATAAACTACATTGATCAAAAAATTTTGCCAATGACAAGATATGACTGATCAGGATCCAATCGTTTCAGCTCATGACAAGGCGATTTTACAAACCATATTCAACCCAAACTTACCCTACGGGGATGTTGTTGATGAAGAAGAGCAGTTACCACAGGGAATTGGTAAAAATAAATAAATGGCATCATGGCAGGCATGAGAGAAAATTTACATGTCTGGTTGGACCAGAGACATATAAAACCCGAGATTGGCAACTCCTATATACCGCTATTAGCCCGCAGCGAACTATCGCGGTTCGGGGGTATACTTGCCACTTTGATAAAGGATTTGTTCATTTTCAATTTTTTACTAAAATTCTAATTGCAACATGTTTATAAGACTTATACCCATTGTAAGAAACAAGTTGCATACAAATTTGAAATAAATTAATTGTTTTTTATTGAATTTAAAAATGAGAGAAAAACTATAATTTTCATCTTTTGACGGGTTGGGAGTATACTTGCCACTTTGATAAAGGATTTGATAATTTTCAATTTTTTACTAAAATTCTAATTGCAACATGTTTATAATACTATTACCCATTGTAAGAAACAAGTTGCATACAAATTTGAAATAAATTAATTGGTTTTTATTGAATTTAAAAATGAGAGAAAAATTGAAATTTTCATCCTTTGACGGGTTGGGGGTATACTTGCCACTTTGATAAAGGATTTGTTAATTTTCAATTTTTTACTAAAATTCTAATTGCCACATGTTTATAATACTTATACCCATTGTAAGAAACAAGTTGCATACAAATTTGAAATAAATTAATTGGTTTTTATTAAATTTAAAAATGAGAGAAAAATTGAAATTTTCATCTTTTGACGGGTTTGGGGGTATACTTGCCACTTTGATAAAGGATTTGTTCATTTTCAATTTTTTACTAAAATTCTAATTGCCACATGTTTATAATACTTATACCCATTGTAAGAAACAAGTTGCATACAAATTTGAAATAAATTAATTGGTTTTTATTAAATTTAAAAATGAGAGAAAAATTGAAATTTTCATCCTTTGACGGGTTTGGGGGTATACTTGCCACTTTGATAAAGGATTTGTTCATTTTCAATTTTTTACTAAAATTCTAATTGCAACATGTTTATAAGACTTATACCCATTGTAAGAAACAAGTTGCATACAAATTTGAAATAAATTAATTGCTTTTTATTGAATTGAAAAATGAGAGAAAAACTATAATTTTCATCTTTTGACGGGTTGGGAGTATACTTGCCACTTTGATAAAGGATTTGTTAATTTTCAATTTTTCACTAAAATTCTAATTGCAACATGTTTATAATACTTATACCCATTGTAAGAAACAAGTTGCATACAAATTTGAAATAAATTAATTGGTTTTATTGAATTTAAAAATGAGAGAAAAATTGAAATTTTCATACTTTGACGGGTTTGGGGGTATACTTGCCACTTTGACAAAGGATTTGTTAATTTTCAATTTTTTACTAAAATTCTAATTGCCACATGTTTATAATACTTATACCCATTGTAAGAAACAAGTTGCATACAAATTTGAAATAAATTAATTGGTTTTTATTAAATTTAAAAATGAGAGAAAAATTGAAATTTTCATCCTTTGACGGGTTTGGGGGTATACTTGCCGCTTTGATAAAGGATTTGTTAATTTACATTTTTTCACTAAAATTCTAATTGCAACATGTTTATAATACTTATACCCATTGTAAGAAACAAGTTGCATACAAATTTGAAATAAATTAATTAGTCTTTAATGAATTTAAAAATGAGAGAAAATGGAAATTTTCATCCTTTGACGGGTTGGGGGTATACTTGCCACTTTGATAAAGGATTTGTTAATTTTCAACTTTTTACTAAAATTCTAATTGCAACATGTTTATAATACTTATACCCATTGTAAGAAACAAGTTGCATACAAATTTGAAATAAATTAATTGGTTTTTATTAAATTTAAAAATGAGAGAAAAATTGAAATTTTCATCCTTTGACGGGTTGGGGGTATACTTGCCACTTTGATAAAGGATTTGTTAATTTACATTTTTTCACTAAAATTCTAATTGCAACATGTTTATAATACTTATACCCATTGTAAGAAACAAGTTGCATTCAAATTTGAAATAAATTAATTGGTTTTTATTGAATTTAAAAATGAGAGAAAAATTGAAATTTTCATCTTTTGACGGGTTGGGGGTATACTTGCCACTTTGATAAAGGAATTGATAATTTTCAATTTTTTACTAAAATTCTATTTGCATGTTTATAATACTTATACCCATTGTAAGAAACAAGTTGCATACAAATTTGAAATAAATTAATTAGTCTTTAATGAATTTAAAAATGAGAGAAAATGGAAATTTTAATCTTTTGACGGGTTGGGGGTATACTTTCAACTATGATAAAGAATTTTATTATTTTCAATTTTCGTGCGCTTCGTCTCTTCTCTCTCTCTCTCTCTCTGTGTGAAGAAAAAACTTGTGTACACGATAAGGTATCAGGGAATTAGGAATTTAATTAGTGATATCCGGTTTACGGGTAATTAATGAACGTAATCACTACCGATACTGAGGATGGATACACTTCGAATCTGCAAAGGGATTAGTGACGAGGGGATTCTCTCAATGAGGAATGTCCAATAAACAAGCAAAACTGCAATTAAAATTAATAAATAAATCGTTTCAATTGACTATATATTCCTGAGGGTTTTTTTGTAATAAAAGAATAAAAGAATTATATTTTATCCAGTCCATGACAATCGGCACAGAAACAAAATTCTCACATTCGCTAAATTAATATTAGAACCACATACAAATAAACACTTTATTTATTTATTTAGTTATTTATTTATTTATTTATTTTATTTGAATTGTCACTTTCATATGTATATATAAAAAATCGTATATGTTTGCAATATAAGTACTTTAGAGATTTTATTTCAAGGCACATAATTAGAAATAAAATAACGTTTCTTTATTTAATGCCTGTGAAAATAAAGGTTGTTAAAATAGTGTAACAGTTTCTATAAAATTAGTTGTATATGTAAGTTAAGAAAAAATCCAACTATTTTCTATATAAATCTCTGCAAAAAATCGTTATCCGTAAATCATGCCAATTTTCAAAGTAATTTTGTAGAAGGATATTTGTCATTAACGTAAAAGTTTTAAAATCAAGATGCAGAAGAAATGAAAATTATCAATGTGAAATCATCATACTTTTAATTAAATGCTTTGTATTTGTTTTATCAAAATAATGATATCTAAGTAAAATACGCGAGGTTACTTCAAAGTTTACCTGTCGGCATGTACTATATACACATGCCCTGGCGGATCTCCTTGTGATCTCGATGCTAATTTGCATATCAAAAGTGGCCGCGATTTATTACGGGATTTCGTGAAGTTGCCAATCTCGGGTTTTATATGTCTCTGGGTTGGACAATTCTTCTTTTTTTCTGACCACATTTAATATCATAAATTTACTGTCACTGCCATAATGTGCAAATACATAAACCAGAAGATATGTAGAAAAAGAATTAAAAACAAGATAAAATCAAGTTGACTGTAGACTAATCATCTGTATAATTTCTAATGGCAATGCTGCCACTTAAGATGATCAGATGATAGCTTGTTCAATCCTTCACTGCATTACAGAAGAATTACAGGCGTTTGGTCCCCAAATATATTTATTTTCCATCCCAAAACTTTCTGCCCCATCTAAAATTTCTGACTAAAATGTTTCAGGTCCTAATACTACAAAAATTCCTAGTCTGGTGGAAAACAAATTGAAATTTCACAATAGGGGGACATGAGTGTTCAAAGCTGGCAACATAGCTGTCTTATATCATCATAGGTTAGGGGGCAAGAATCAACCTGTTGCCAAGCTGATCGACCCTTGGTTTAGTAGATAAAAGGTCAAAGGTCAGATAGTGTTTTTTTCCAAAAAAATAATCTTTATTAATTTATAGCTGTCCAAATATATACTTTTTGAGATTTAAATAAATGAAATAAATCTGTTCTCGTGTAATCATAGTATTTCATGTATTTTAACATTGACTAGGAAGCTAATTGAGACTGTTTAGGCTAAAATTTAAATATTTCAATGTTATTTTTCAAAATTCTGACACAAGCCTCAAGATAGAATAAAATAAAAGTATACATTCAACATCAAAGCATGAATCAAAATGCTAAAATATAATTCTTTTGTAAATACATGACTGTGATTAAAACGAATATATTGTTTAAACCCAGCTGATAATTTGAAATTTATTAAAAGTTTAAATCAAAGTACTGCAAGTACTGTAATCGGCAAGGCATAGTCACGAGAATCTCTGGAATATATCAGTCACATCTAACGATTTCTTTTGATTCATCAATATCACTATCTGTGTCATTATCATTCAAAGGGTTCAACCAATCAACGGTTCAACGGTCCCATTGCAAGTGCATACAGCCACCGACTTTAAACTGTATGCCCTACATGTACATCTTGTAGTGTAACATGATTTATATTTACATTTCAGCCATGCATAACATGATTTTGGTAAAGGTTATTTTTTTTCATTAAAAAAACCCTACTGTAGCTCAATTGGTATGGCCCTCACTCCCCGTATGTGGTGAGTCCTGGGTTCGAACCCTAGTTGGGTCTGATCAAGGTAGTGACTGTTCTTTTGCCAAACACTCGGTATTTAAAAACGAAAGTCACGAGATCCTTTGAGAGAGATATTAAAAACCGATGCCGCGTGCCAAGGCGTGTGTAACATGTTAAGGAACTTTTCCTGCACATTTCCCTAAGTTCACTGCAAAGGTCAAACATTCTGCCACTTCACCTATAGCTGGTGACGTCTTGATATGACTGAAATACGTAAAAGCCCGTAAAACCCCATGCAATCAATCAATTTATAATTTCTCATTAACACTGTTTTTAAATCACATTCAGACTCGTACTAACTTAATCGTGAACATCAGGAAAATACTTAACTTAAATCCAAAAAGTTAAGTTTTGTTCATGATCCTTTGACCTGTAATTGTCTTAGAAAAGTTAAAGTTCAAAGTAAGATTTAAGCAAAAAATATTAATAATAGTTTAATTTGTGAAAAAACCCTCAGATTTAAGTATAAAAACTAGTATTGTTCGTGGTCCTGTTGCCAGATGACCAGACAAAATTAGTAACGAAAAGTTTATGGTGGTTCACTAAACAAGGTCGTTTTGAAACACAAACACAATAGGTCAAACCATCAAGACACCTGCCAACAACATCACGAAACTTTGAAATGGAACACACAAGAATAAAAGACACCTTGAGACAATATTCTGGAATTGAAACAGAGGGGTTAAAATTGTGCAGAACAGAGCCAGTTTGAGGGATTTTGTCGATGGACTAACCTCCACTGGGAGTTAAAGGCATACAGTACGCAAGTTAGTGAGACTAGCACCATCCGTGTCCTATAGGTGATGGGAAATCCGGAACAAATACCAGATATAACTAAATGCAGCCAAACAGCAGTTTAATGGTGTGCATGTTGAATATGTAGGTCGGTTGCATATGATGTTGGAAGCAAATTTTCAATTGTACTTTTCCCCTGAGAGGAACAGTTTACATCGTAAATTAGAAATAATCGCTAGGTACATTCAATGAAGGCATCTGCACTCACAAGTTCAGAAAAGTTCCCTCTTGCAAGAGTGGGTAGAAAACCTGTATTTTCCCTGGAAACACGGAATGCTGTATGAAAGTTAACTGACAGTCTTACAGTTTGTAATTGCATGAAATACTGGGAGCTTATTCCTCTCCAGAAGTGATAATTTTATGCTATGAACAGGGACGAACTAGATGTCCCGGTCTGGAATCAACAGAAGAATAAGGTCATCAGTATCACGACAGACAACAACTGTTCTTTTATAGCCTTGCATGTAAGCATCAACACCATGGGGAACAATTCTAGTATCGACTTCCTTATGTAAAGCTTTAAAAATGGTTACACTCCTTCCTCTGTATGAATTAAACATGTTGTCTGTTGGACCCCCTGATACCCTCAGCTAAGCTAAGAAGTGTCTTGGATTACTACGAGATCCTATTTGTTTTCTTGGTGACTGATAAAATCTTACCAATTTGATGGCAGAGGGGCATTTTAATTATCAATAATTGTTCTAACAGAACGGGGACCTGATCCTCTTTTATCTCTAGATGGTTTCACCTTTTATGGATTAGTTGTCATATCTATCATAATGAGATCAATTTTAATACATTTATCTTTAGCGTGGATAAAAACAGTTTGTGCGTTTCCTAACTCGCCGAATGTATTGATAACTTTCGTTTTCCCAGTGCTACAACTAAAGTTTGACCATTAATTATTTTGGTAGTAATGTCTCCATGCAAACTTCTTCCTCGGGAATATTTTGAAGATCCGACTCGTCGGCAGGGCCCCACAAACGCCGATAAGGTCATTCGGTGGTAAAAATCACCGCTAAAAAAAAGAAAAAAAAAAACCTCATTCATACCCCCCCCCCCTTTCTTCATTGGTTTATAGAGCTTTTTGGTGGAGCTTACATTTCGTCTGGAATGTTACACAGCAAAAATCTACTTTCAGATGCTTCCTTTCTTTCTTCATTTTATTCATGAAAATCTTTATTCATCCAAACAGTCACCACAAAGTCGGGAAAGACTACAGCCATGTGCTTTGTTTACTTTCTGTCACTATCACGATTATGTCCCTTTAATACATGTTATTATGCAGAGTGGGTAACGACTATTTGTCGGGTTAAAGTAAAAAAGAAAATATGGCTGTCACATGTTTTACTGCTTACATGGTCTTAATCATTAGAATCTGGGTTTATTTAGAAAGATATTAAAGAGATCATGATTTTATTATCGTCATACAGCATTCCTATGAATAAGGAATATATAATAAGGTAATTTTGTTCATCTGCCTTGTGCAATACACATCGTTTGCTTACAGTAGCTCTGTTCCAGAACAGATGGAGATTTTCTTTTTTGTGCCGAATATTTAAATAGGATTCGAATAACAGCCAACTAATATTCAAATGCTTAATTTGGTATTCTTTTAAGCTCTTTTGTTTCACCTCGCTGTTTGAAGCATCTCCTTAAAACATGAAACAAGGCATAAATAAAACTCGGGCCTCGTAAGGTATTTTGTTTACACGGTTTGTTGAACACACGTGGTCTCGGTAATAATTAAGTGATTAGAGGATTAACTCTGGTGTTGATTATACAGAGTCAATGATTAATTAATTATCACACCGATTGTACACCTGTGGGACACGTGGCTTCATCTTAAAGTCTTGTGTGATTTCTCGATCGTGAACTAATCTTAATTGACAAGACAAAATTTAGAAGGTTTATGGGGAAAAAAACCGAATGAACGAATTTCAATTCGGCGTTTTATTTGCCAATTCGGTGATTTTTAGCCGATTTTGGCGATTTGTGGGGCCCTGCTCGTCGGCTGCAGATAACAAGGGTCCTGATGAATCAGGTATAGGCGACACTGGGAATAATTCGTGTTTCAACAGTTAACTAATATTTCCACCAGAAAAAGAGAACACACTTAATAGTATTATACAGATACAGTCATTATAGCTAATCAAATCTTTCAGTACCACCAGTACTTTGATTTCTTTTTTTAAAAGTGGATACTTATATAAATACGGGCAATATGATTCAGTAAAATTATTTTAACAGAAGTCTAAAGTTTTGTTAAACAATTTCAAATGCACAAATGTGTTTATACTAGTATTTATTTGCCACAATTAATCATATTTGTTAAGGTCAAATTTGTGCAAGTGTCTAATTTTATTTTTCATGGAAAACTTTGAAAATAAGTGACTGAATTAGTTGGATATGACTTTCTATTAATTTAAAGATACCACTTACATATTTAGAAGACAAAATGTATAAAGAAAAACGTCTGTAAGCCACCTTGAATTTGTGTATAGGTCAATATGGGCATTTTCACTTGTACTTTGCACCCATTGACCTTTAGCTGCCCCCACAATGGCCCCTGGGTGAAATCTTGCTTGGCAACAAGCAGATTCTACCAAAGTAAAGTTCAAAGAAGGTTATGACATAACTTGCCACCTTTGAACACGTTGTCCTCCCTACATCGAAAAATAAGCGGTTTTTTCAAAATCCTCTACCAGACTATCCAGTGATTTTAACATTAATAAGAAATTTTAAAAGCCAAAATTAAGACTAAGAACACATACCTAATTTAGGTGCATAGGTCAAGGGTCAAACTCACAAGGTCAAATTTAGAAATAATGATTCATTTTATTGGGCATTTCAGAGGAAGTAGAAACAGATGAAGTGAAGCAGGTTAAACAGTTAGAGTTAGAAGGAGTGCAAGCAGCAGAATCTGGCGACATTCAGACAGCACTCGAACGATTTAACCAAGCTGTACAGATTTTACCTTCCAGAGCATCTGGTTATAATAACAGAGCCCAGGCATTGAGACTTAAAGGGGATGTTCAAGGTATTCACTGAAAAATCTGTCATTGTATCCCCTTATGAGACATATAGGTTTTACTCTGTTTGGTCTGCTAACATTTTGCCTGCCTTTTTTCTTAACAACTATTTAACAAAGCTTATAAAAGTTTATCATTAATGAAGTCATAATTACAAACTTTCTTTTACTAGGATATGTCCAAGTGGGATTCAAACCTAGGCTCTGAGAGGGGCTATGGTGCCATGAAAATGGTAATTTAATCATATAAGCCTTTTAACAATATTAGTTTGCTTGTATGAACTGTAGACAATCTTTGGCATTCCATATGTGAGAACATGAGTGTTGTGGAATTACCATTAATTATTAAAGGTTTTGGTACAAGATTTTTTCCTATTAGATTTGTTCATTCTGCTTGCTCTGGGCATTCAGTTGTCATTGAGGCTGTTACATACCTTTGAATTACATGAAAAGAAATTATAAAATTGAATTTGCTTTACTTTATCTTCACCTCACCTATCCTTTTCATGCCCGCTGGCACATAAGGCCCCGGATTATGGGTTTCCGTAATCATAATGATTTTTACTCTACCTGGTGATTAGCCATGTAGAAACCCTCTGAACTCAGAGGACCAGTGGTTTTCTGTTGGGGATTTCCTTCCCTTAGCCACGGGTTTGAGTTATTTGAGGTGCCAGAGACTTGCCTATCACCACTGTCACTCAGCTGCAACTGCATTTTCAGGGCCACCAGATGTGGAGGTGTGACATGTGATTCGCTGGCAGAACCTTTTTGAGACGGTTGGCATTGCTCAAGATTTGATAAGGTGAAACCTAGTGACATTGGAAACACCCCTCAAGGTCGTACCAGCATTTGACCCCTGCACTTTTACCTTACTTTACTTTATGTTACTTCATTAGACACCTTTATTAAGTCTTAGGCTTGTATGAGCACAATTTAGCTACACTAAGCTACCTCATGTAAACATAACTGACATTGTGTATTATAATGTACTTTTACATATTGATTTTGTTTTAGGTGCATTAGAAGATCTGAACAATGCTATAAATCTATGTGAAGGTCAAGGGTCAGTTGCTTGTCAGGCTTACACACAAAGAGGGCTTATTAAAAGACTAGAAGGTTGGTGTGTTTGTTGTTGTACATGTACATATGTTGCATAAAGATTTCAGCCTTGAAATTAAATACAGACATGCTCATAAATTCTTTGATGTACTGTAATTTGTTGTGTATGAGAAGATCTATAAATACCATGCTTTGAATTTAATGGTTGACTAATGTGTTCAACTACATGTACTATTTAGGATACTGTGTTTGTGATAGTGAATTATGTTTAATTTTTCATAGAAAATCTAGTAAATTTGAATAAAATTTGGTATTTTTGTAATTGATCATGTGTGGAGTGAAATAATGGTGTTTTAGCCCCAGTCAAGATAGTGTGCACTATAGATCACTCGGCCACCAAGGTCCAGAGTTTGTAAAGAGGTAGAGAGCTGGTCACTGTATCATGTATTGATTACCCCAAAAAATGTATGGTGCAGAATAGGTTTAGGTACCAATTCACAAAAATAACAAATTTACGAGGGCCGTTCAAAAAGTCTTGTCCTTCATAATAAAAACACAAATTAAGACGTTTTGTTTATGATATTTTATTTTCATTCCTTCAAAATAATCACTTTTAACAGCTACACACTTTTTAAGACGCTGGATCCATTTTCTAAATACATTTGCATATTCTTTTTTGGATATACCATTGAGAAACTGATGAATTGCTGAACCTAGCGATGAACGAGATCTGTATCAACGACCAAAAGGTGTTTCTTAAGTTCAGGAAAGAGATAAAAGTCACACGGTGAAAGATCAGGTGAATAAGGTGGATGAGGTAAAACAACAACACGTTCCTTGTACAAAAATTCAGTCACCAACTTAAATTTGTGAGCAGGAGCATTGTTATGGAGTAACCGAATACCAAGAATTCCTGACTTTGGTCTTTTCTTTTCATAATTTTTTTTTTCATTTTCTTAAGAATTTTATTTTTATAAATTTTTATAAATGTTTTCCGTGATACCCTGGCCTTTAAGGATGGGAATTTGGGCAACTATGTCGTTACTATTGAAAAATATAGCATAAAAAACTTTCTTTGTGCGTTGAGTGCGCCTTGCAATTTCAGGTAGTTTTCCTTTTCTGGTTAGCCATATTTTATTATTTATCTTTCTATGTGGCTAAAAGTAATATACCTATGTTTCGTCACCTGTAACTATATCAGCCAGACGCCTGCTGTTACAATTACCATATATTTTCAGCAGATTTTAGCCATTTTGACCCGTGTGAGCTTTTGCTCTTTTGACAACAAATGAGGGATCCATCTAGCACAAATCTTTCTCATGACTAGTTTTTTTCTGAGAATGAAATGTACGGCCCCCATTGATAAACCAACGACTTCAGTTATCTGTTTAACAGTCAACCTTTCATCCCTATTGACCAGTTTTTGAATTTCTGTAATGTTTTCTTTGGTGCATGCTTTTTTGGTCCTCCAGAACGGGCCTTATCAGAAATGTCGTTAACACCATTTTTAAATTTACGTATCTAGCGTGAGATGGACCGATATGACAGCTTTCGCTCACCAAAAACATCTTGCATTTCAATGTTTTATTAGGCGATTTAACAAGTTTTGCACAGGCTTTCATGAAGCTTCTCATTTCAATAATGTTTTTACCTGTCATGTCCGTCATTTTCCAAGCAGTGTAACGAGTGTTATGATGAAAATATGGCAAGAAAAAACTAATTCTTTTGCATATATAATCTAAAAATGTTCCACGTGTTTGGGAATGAACTCAGTCACCGTGACAAGTGACAATATAATAAATTACAATGTTTTATTTAGGTTTACAGGAAGGGACAAGACTTTTTGAACGACCCCGTATTGTGCTCAACAGTATATTAGGATGTATCATCTATTATCATAATTATGCCGTCTTCAGGACTCCATAGCATAGCTGTCGAAACATGACTAAATACTTTGATTCTTCATTATAATGTTGATATCCATTTGTTTTAATTAATCAATTACCTTCTATGGAACTCTGTTGGATACCAAAAGGTATCAACTAGACTAAACATCACAATACTTTGTACCTTACAGGTGTTGATATCCTGTTTATCCCCCTATCTATCAAACATTCAAACCTCCATCTCACCTTCTGTTTGTCCAGACACTTCTTGTTTGGAGCTATTCTCCAAAATTATATAAGTATTATTTTACAAAACTTGGTGCAAAGTGTCAACATTGATAGATGTGTATATCGTTAACCCAAGTTGGTTTGCTCATTCTCCTGGGAGTTATGGAACTTTGAGCATAAGTGCAAATCACAAAAAGTTCCTACTGGAGGGGATCCTAATTCACTAAATTTGATTGACGAAATGTATAATTATTCACTATAGTTAAGTTGATATATGCATGAAAACAATCACATTATTATGTTTTGTAGGTGATGATGAAGGTGGTGTAGCTGATTTTAAGATAGCAGCATCTTTGGGTGGTCAGTTTGCCAAACAACAAGTGATTGCTATGAATCCCTATGCAGCATTATGTAACCAGATGTTGGCTGAAGTCATTACTAAACTTCGGACAGGAGAAGGAGAGGCTTAATATTTGTTAATAACAATAATATTTGCTGTATATTTTGATTGAACTTGAGATTAATCAGGTGTTACACTTGTATGTATGTTTATTCTGTGTGGTTGTGGTATTAGTGACATCTATCCAACATTCTCTAAGGCCTAATAAAAAAATGTGTTTCTGCTAACTGACTAACCTTAATTTGTTGTGTCTATAACCCTAAAGTTTTATGATAATATTTTAACAAGCAATGTTAAAGTTGTCACCCTTGCCCTATATATTCAGTGTAAAACATAAAAATTGTATACCTACCAACCCTAATTTTTCTGAGAGAGTTAGCGGAAATGCATTTTATTTTTATTTTATATTTTTTTGCCTAACATTTCTATAAAGCACAGACAATCTTTGCATCTGTGAGTATCAGCATGATTGTTAAATTTTCAAGTTATTGTATGAACAAATTATTAGTGTTTTTATGGACCTGAAGTGTAGGTGAGCTACATTGTTCTTTTATCATGTTTATCATGTGTATGGTAAATGGAATTTTCTTTACCAGTAAATTAATAGATAAAAATTGATTTGGAAACTTGCAAGATTTGATGCTATCATGCAAGGATGAAGCTTAACTATTTTGAGTTAGCGACCCAGCACACTCTAGAAAAGAAGAATAGCTAAAATGTGTGAAATTTAGGGACCCAGATTTAGTTTTAGTAGTTATGGGCTGCTGGTCCCCTGCTTCTAAATCCCTCACTATTTTCCATTCCTGGTTTCCAATTTTCCATTGTCTACTACATTCTGAGGAATTTCTTTAAAAAAGAAACTTATTTTAGCAAATTTAAAAATAAAACATACTTTATGACAGGAGGTGCTTACCCTTCCAGAGCACCTTGTATCACTTCCCTGATGGAAGTTCAAGATATTAAAAAATAATGTTGGTTACATCTTTTAAACAATTTTTTTCTTAATATTCTCATTTTGTATTCAGTATTCAGATTAAGATGGTCTTGGATTTTATTCAAAATGTAACATATAGAATTTAATTTTGTATAAAATGTTAAATTAATGTGCCAAAATATTTTAAAAATACAGTTGCAAAATTGTCATAGAAAATCTAAAAATTAGTATTTTTATGCTCAAGTAAGAGAACAGTACTCAACATTATTTAAATTTATTGGATACTCTATGAAACATTTTCATAATTCACTGTCACAAATGCAGAAACTTAGACAGTAATTTTTTATCCAGGTTCCACAGTTATTTTCAAAATTACATTATAGTAATTTTGTATTAGTTGAATTCAGTTTAAAAATGATGTTCAAAATGCAGCAAAAATGGTGATTGCCCCTGTACCACATGATACGCCCTAATGTTTGTGTGGAACCATTATTTGCATTTGACATTTGTATACCGTAAGTTCACTTTTATTTTGTAAACAGTGTTATTCCAGGAATTTGAGATGTAAACATTTTCCAAAAAACATTCTGCACAAACATTAAGGGATTGATCACTTGATACAGTGGCAAACCCTAACATTGTCAATCCTTGCGGTTATAAATGATTGTGAACTGGTATATATCATTGTTGTACATTTTCTGTAAATATACATGATGAAATATAATACAATTTAAGAAATATTATATTTTGAGATACATTGTATTTTGCTGTTGTTGTTTTTGTAAGATTTCAGTTGCACTTCATCATCAGTGATGCAATTGTTTGAAAACAACCTGTTTTAGATAGTTTTGATGTTGTTGGTACCATGATATGGTATTTTGAAACAGATATATTACCTTGCCCTGGGACCTTGGTAACAGAGTGGTCTAAAGCAACAACCTACATATCACAACTCATACTATCCCACTCACGACAGATATTATTGTGAAAAATTGTATCAGTTGGCTTGCCAAAGGTCAGTGATTTTCTCCAAGCACTCCAATTTCCTCCACAATTCCTGAACTGACTGTCTCAATATGAGTGAAAAAATTTTGACTGAGGGGTAAAATATCATTAGTCAATGAAGTGAACTCTTATTATGCCTATTTGTTACCTGGTTTATGAGTTGAGTTGGATATCATTATCTGACTTCTGGTTCCTTGATCTATTGTCTTGTATCATGTGTATCTCATAAGGACACTGGATCAAGTTTCAAATCAAACACAAGCATATTAGTCAAAAGCAAAGTAGTAAAGACATTTGAAAACTAGCAAATTAAGTTAAAAACATGAACTTCCACCACAGAAGTGAGATCAAGCACCTTACCTTTCTAGCTAGCTACATCCACCACATGTGAAATCAAAATTGACAGCCTCCACATAAATAAAAGAATCTTGACTGTTCAATTATTCTCCATTAAAAAAAACTAGATGACAGGCTCTTGTATCTTATCAAAAGTTTCAGTTTTCTTTCAATTACTTTAAAAAAGATTTACTCAGTAAACAAAACCCTAATATTTTCATTTTATGACCATTTACATTCATAGACAGTATTTTCTACTGCCAAGAAATTGGGTAGGTGATATAGTAATACATTCCATCCAATTCCATTCATAAGTTATTGATGAAACATTACAGAAATTATCAGTGAGAGGTGTAGGTGTGCATATCATTTTCCTGTGCCAGTTCAATGAGTTTTCTAAGAGTTATAGCCCATTGAATATTTTCCTGATTACAAATACCTTTCATTGGGGGCCTTGATTTCACTGAAAGCTCTTGTTCAATTATAAATAAATAACATAAAGGCAGTCTAAAGGATTTTAATAGTATACCCTGTAATATGTATTGCCATGGTTACTCATACTCATTAAAAACAGATGAGGATGTATAATTATTATACATGTATAATGATATGAACTGACTAGCATTCTAAAAGGTTCAGCAACAATATCTTCAATGTAGTTTATGTATTATATTATAATTTTGTTAATTTTCCAAATGAATAATAAAAAAAATTATAATATGACAATATTAAAAAAATAATATGACAATATTTCATTCAGAAAAATTGAAGAAAAAGTTGATATGACACATGTCAAAAATGGTTTTTCATATGGTACACTTCTGAAATAATCTAATTCCATCTCCAAGGTCTTTGGTATTTTGGGAAATATATCTTGTATGTCATCAGGTCCAGAAAGCCTGTCTGGCACTTAGTTGGTTTGGTCTGTCATTTGTGGGCTCGATTTTCTCAATCTTGTTCTTTCTACATAAACAATACCAGCAACTAAAAATGAAAAAGTAAATTGATGAGTCTGTGACCGATAGATTCCACATCATGACATCTGTGAAATCATTTATTTCCGTGCCATGCAATTTTCCTAATTCTCAGAAAATAACATTTTTGTGGATGTAAATATTTTTGTGGTTTGTGGTTTCCTATTAAAGGTAAGTTATATAAGTTTATAAACAGTTGACATGGACATTTGTTGGTCCAAATATCCTCGAAAAAAATGGACAATACAAAAAATAATGATGTCAAGCAAAATTATCCAAAAGCTAAAAAAAAAAGGAAACTATGCCTTCCAACAATTTATTAGATATTATACTTGACTTGCTGTATAAGCAATGTCAAGTCAAGGTATGGTCAAATGGCAGATAACCCAAAACAAACCCAACAATTTTAGTGGAGCAGTATTTATACATGTACTGTAACTGAAATTCTTCAGATTTGGCACTCATCGCATGCTTTATGGGGAACTTGGTTTGGTGGTGGAGTGGTCCAAAGTGTGTATGATTTGAAAATGTTTTCTTTTACAAGACTTGAGATATTTCTATGGAAATAATTTTCCAAAAGATATGTTCCCAAGTTTAGATACAAGATCGGTAACCGGTGATTATTGAGATGACAATCATATTTTAAAATAAAAATAACATTTCTGAAATCAGTACAATAAAATGATGTCACAACATCTCTTTGGGGCCAAGTAGACTAAAGGTTGTGAAGGTCACAATGCTTCTTACCACCTAGGTTCGAATCCAACCAGAAACAGCCCCTAGTGAAAGAAAATTTGTCAGTTCGTTTGCCGAAGGTCGGTGGTTTTTCCCGGGCATTCCGGTTTCCTTCACTGTATCGGTAGTTTAAAAATAAGCCAAGGGAACAATTTAAACAGGGGAAGTTCCTTGCACCCAGAAATTTATGAGGCATTGTTGAAATGTGAAAATCACACATATATTGTATGTGGATTTTCCTTGAGCCTGATATGATCCCATTTGTCGTATACAGGTATATCTTGTGTTATCTTACCTTCGTTCTTCTTCTTCTTCTATTTCCTCTTTGTTCCAGTTCCTCCGTTCATATCTTGGTGTTGGTAGTTCTCTATCTGATTGTGCCCGTTTGAATGCATGGAGCCACATTCTGAGAAACAGATAAATAAATATGCATTTTAATGTGTAATAAGCTTACTTAAAGAGAAATATGATACGACGTCAACATACTACCATACACGCCACATCCATTGTTCCTAAATCAACCTAAACTTTTACTTTGCTCAGTCTGTTTCAATAGCTTTTTAGTTGTAAGCGTCCTCTGTAACGGCCACAGGTGGTCTACTCTTTTTAGTTGTAAGCGTCCTCTGTAACGGCCACAGGTGGTCTACTCTTTTTAGTTGTAAGCGTCCTCTGTAACGGCCACAGGTGGTCTACTCTTTTTAGTTGTAAGCGTCCTCTGTAACGGCCACAGGTGGTCTACTCTTTTTCGAATTTTACGTGATTGTCTTTAGCCTGTACTGAGACACGGGGCCTCGGGTTTTAGCCTGGAAGACTATTCTAGCATTGAGCTTTTTAAAGCTCGAGTATATGGACAGAAAATGAAAGCCACCTCAGAAAATTTCCTAGTCCCGAGTGAAGTTCGAACCCACAACCCTCAGTTGACTTAGAAAGCAAGCTACAGTACCACTCGGCCATGTCCGTCCATAAAAAGCAGGGGTATATAAAGAGTTATAAATGCACTTTTATATTGATGAACATTTATACCAAATACACTATCAGAAGTCCATTATAATACAGTATTCCTTGTACTTTTGACAATATAGATAGTTACAAGATGGATATATAGACACACGGCCTTCAAAAACTTACAACCCCATATAACATGCAACCAGAACATTTATGAGATATATTAATATACACATGTATTGAAATTATATTGTGTTTTACATAAAAACAAAATCAAATCACAATATGTATTCTATTTTTTAAGGACGACTTGTACGTTTCTTTGCTCATTGGGCTAACTTCTAATATTTAAAATAGGATTATTAAATTGATCGACCACTTGTAGTAGAATGATATGGGTTGTCTGATTGTACTTCTTGTATATCCAAACTTCTAGACATTTACACCATTTAATACCAATTGTTTCCAATAGTATGTGTTTGTTCTTAATTGGCTGTACGTGGTGTTGTATTCTTGGTTTTCAACGGTTGGTTTTTGTCAAATAGGCGTTTTTCAGTTGTCTCAGTTATTTAATTTTAGAACATAACTGAAACCCGTCAATTGGACACTTTTTACAACGTAAGGAGAAGGAGATTAAATGACTTGTTTGCATTGCAACTTTTGGCCATGAGTGATTGTACGAATAAAAGTACGAATTTTCAACGACATCTTACTTGGTAGCTTCCGGATTCTGTCCACACAATCTAAGAGTTCGGTCACCGGTAAATATGAGTTCTATCAGACATGAGGATTCCACTCCATTAGGCGGTAGAAGATAGTGGCACTGTAATAAATACATATATCAGTTAAAGTATAATTATGACAAATATCAAGTCCTCATTATAGGAGACACTGGTATTATAATCAAAAGCTCCGTTCGGGGGACATTGGCGGGTTGTTTTAAACGCACAATTGCGATTCGGCATGTTTTAGAATCACACTTGGATGTAGCCGGCTAGTGTGAAAAAAATGCAACAGTTTGCTTGTCGAAGATCGACCGTTCTCTCCGGATATTCCGGTTTCCCCTACTCCAGAACTGACTGCCTCGATACAAGTTCAAAAATGCGTGACTAGAGCGTTAGACTCCATAAATTTGGACTCTGAGTAATATGTTTCCATATGATACATTTAAATTATTATGCAATAAATTATATTCAAAAGATTAAAATAACGTATGAACAATAAACGAATCTCGGGATACTAAAACAAGTACAAGGTCCGCCGCCTAAAAGAGCTTATGTAAAAAAAAATATAGATTTAAATATAACCTAAAACAGAAAATTATTATGTCGAAGCACTCGGTGTTTGGGTTTACAACTTGTTCAAGTCGAAAAGAGCAGCTTTTGTCAAAAACAATGGAACATATTTTAATTTATTGGAGTATATGTAAACTAAAACATAAAATTATTATTTTGAAGTACCCAGTGTTTTGGTTTACTACATGTTCAAGTACCATTGTCCATTATAAACGTCACCATTAAGTAATGATTCAACCCTTTCTGTATTTATTTAAGTAACGACCTACTAAATATCCAGACGTTCTGTTTGGACTTTGATTTATATTATATATATTTATATAAACAAGTTAAGTCTAAAACATAAATACTTCACTGAAATAACTTCCAGATTGACGTGAGAAATATTAGGACGGTAGGAAGTTTATATCAAAACAAACATACTGGTCCATATTCCAATTGCAATCACAAAAGCAAAGTAACAACATTGAAAACTGGCAAAATATTTTATGCACAATAGGAAAATACAGTCAATGTACTAGTTGCTACATTAGACAAGTACTAGCTTTCCAAAAAGCTTACCTGCAGTTGGGCAATAAGTACGTTGGTTAGGAATCGAATGCAATACGAACAATTTGTCGTTATGTCCAGATACCGTCTTGGGGAGTTGTACAGTGATGTGTTCCAATATCAAAATTCATTATATTGCTACAACAAATCACATCACTAGACTATTCTAATCTAGCATAATATGATGTATCCGTTTTCAAAATTCTAGAATCAAAATCTACATTAAATCGAAATCCTTCATATTGCTAATTACTACGTTTTGAACTTTTGAAAATCGGGTCACGAAACCAATGGGTAATGCGATATATAGTTGGTAGTAAATGAAAAATTAAGAAAATGGGTACACGACACAAATGGTTGTCATTGTTCTAAAATATAACAGTATGTATGAAGTGCAATTGCCTGAAATCACAGACCAATCCTACTACTTGTGGGACCCAACTAAAATTTCACAAACGACTTGCCGTTTCCCTGATCATACCTGTCTGCCAGATTTTACGGCCATGCATTCTAACTTTAGATTAAAGCTCTTCTGTGGTTTATCACTGCGTTTATTTTTGTAATATCTTACAGGACCACCAAGACACACAACTAGCCAACTCTTTTTCCATTTTCGGAAGAAAGTTTCTGTAAAAAAATCATTAATATTTATTAGTATATTAATGCAAACTAAAAGGTATATAAACACCATGGTGTTAATTTATGATTTCATTGCAAAACACAAAATGTACTGTACATTGGAAGATGTCAAAACAGGGTTAGTAGCCGAATGGTCTATTTATTGAAAATTAAAAAAATTATTGGACACAGATGTCTAAAGCGCTAAAGGATCAGTGACTCGGTGCCTGGGTTCAAATCCCACTCAGTCGAGCAATTTAAACTAGGCAGGAGGTCGTTGGCAGAGTGGTCTAAAGCACCACATAACGTTGGCTTTCGCCTGGGTTCGAATCTCACTCCGGGAACATCCTATCGAAGTGGTTGGTCATACATCACATCGCTCCTCACTTTTAAGGTTTAGATATGTGTCCGATTGGACACGAAGTGTGTAGAATATCTCTCTCTCTCTCTCTCTCTCTCTCTCTCTCTCTCTCTCTCTCTCTCCAAAATTAAAAAGTTCATTGAGTGTTGTCAACTAAAGCAGGTCAAATTTGTAGACAAATTAATTTTCTTTTCTAGTATATAATTTAACTAGCCGAATGATCTCTAAATTGAAAATTAAAAAACTCACTAAAATACTACCGCTTTGTTTTTCAAAATCACTAACAGAACATACAATGAGCAAAATTTAAATATTCCCGATTTCAACCTCACTTAAATTAAAAATAACACCATTTAATTGAAATAACAGCACAAATCAAAATAAATATATATCATACTTACTTTGTCTGTAGATCCACCCAGCTTTTATAATGACAACATCCCCATCCGACGTTGCTAAGGACATATTACCATGGTTACCAGCCGGCCTGACTGGTGGCCTAGATATTAATTACGTCCTCTAATTAAATTCGGTACAATCACACACTGTTAATTTTTAAATACTTGATACACTTTGATTTAATGGCACACATATGGTTGTAAAGTACAGTACAGACCTGTCTAAAGCTTAACACTGAGCTGACGAAAGGAATTAGTAGCTCGGATATCGAGTGGCCGAGATAGAAATAGCTAGTGGCTTAAAACTAGCTATCGAAGGACAAATAACGGCTGCCGAAAATCCGTCCAGATATAACTGAGACGAGTTACCTATTCCGTACCAATTCGTTATGTTAATGTTAAATTTTTGGCAGGTTTGTATTGTACATATATATTTTAAACTCTTGATCACAAAGCTATTAAACCGATTAACTTATATTTACACCGTGTAACAGTTTTATTTTTGAAGTGTGTGGTAATGGTCAGACCCGTGTAGTTATTATAAAACTTTTATTAAAATGTGATTAATACAATAACAGAACTTAGCACTTTGTATAGGCAAGTAATATTGACCTGTCCGCTTGACCTTTAATTGATATTATTTATTATGGACCAGTACAATTATGAATAGGGTACACAGGTATTGAATACGTCTATAAAATGGGAAAACATACATTGTTTATGTAATCCTAACACTACCCATGTATCGAGTAAGATCATCGTATATGAATGTTTCAACTTATGAAAGGTCAAACAGACAGGTCAATGTTGTCTGACCATAATAAGTTGTTGATAAAATAGTTGGCTTTTATTTTATATACATTTTGTATATCAGTACTATATGGTCATTTCAAATAAATATTTATTCTACAAAATACACCATTAACTATAGTCTACATGTATACATATATTTACAATACTTACTATTTCTCATAATGTGTATTTTCACAAGTTAATATCAGTGCAAAGTCGAGAATAGTTCGCCTTTTCAATTAATTTTACTGAGATTTTTCAGAGGATCTAGTCTTATGCATAAAACAACAAGTTTCACCAACTACTAATAAATGTGACGTACGTAAAACCGTCATACATTGACCCTCTACCCTCTATATTAAGACCACCAATTCGTCAAGTCCACTGTGTTTGATTGTTTCCTATTTCTACCTCTATATAACGATAACCTGTCCATTAAAACCAGTTTTATTGTCAAGTTACTTCATATTTCAACCAAAAAAACAACTTCTATGTAAAAATAACGGGTTCGTTTAGACCACTTTTGCTTCATATTTCGACCAAAATAATCTCAATATAAATACCACGTGTCTATAAACACCATCAGTGTTGTGATGGATGGGGAGACCGGAATATGATATATCGTTAAGCGAACTGACATAATTTCTGAGTGGGATTCGAACCAAGGCGATGAAATGCATGATAAAACGGCGCTTTAGACTTCAAGGGCACCATTTGCAGTGGTATTGTCATATACCATTTTTAAATTTAATCATAAAACACATTCTAAAAATGGTGTGTATATAATAGTATGATAAATGACATCTGTGAAACTACAATAGAAGAAATCAACTTGCAACCGTAAAAGGACCAACAAGGCCTAAAACGCTCACCTGATAAAAATAGGTTCGCTGGAATGCCACAATTTCAGTAAACAATACACTTTTTGTTGATAGGTATTGCTTGCCAATTCATTAGATTTTATTTATTCTTGTGAATATGATTTCAATACATCAGTCTTTGAACAGTCCTTTACTGAAAGTATGAATTATGTCATTTTACAGTTAAGCATTGGACTACTATTGATTATCATTATCAGAAATCATGAGTATTAACTAATTAGTAAATTTTGTCACAAGCGACAGACCGAGGGGTAATATGATGCATGAATTTTGATATGGTTCGAGACAATACGTTCACCCCACAATTGTTGGATGATAGTCAGAAGTGAGGGACAACAGGTACCCGGAAAATGTACAGAACACTTCATCTCGCTGTCCATATAGCCAAGAATCGTGGCCGCCGATGTCCAGGAAAACCCGATCTCCAGCACTTAACTCCAAACTAGCCGAATTTCCTGCTGCCGCCCGTCCATTCGGAACATGTCCGTACAAGGAATCTATATATTTATAATTATGATATAAGTCGATCCAAACGGGTTTACCAGGATGTGACACGGCATGAAAATGGAAGACGTAAACGCCACCATCTTTAGCTGTAAATGTACCGGAAGTTATATCGAAGGCATTTCCAAAGTTGATGAAAATTCTATCAAATTTAACTCTCTGTCCAACAGACTGTGAGAAATTACTTGACAGTCCGACAGAAAATGCGACTTCCTCGTGATCTGAAAAGAAATAGAGAATAAAAGATAAAGTTTACACTTTCCCGTAGTTATCAGGAACGTGCAATTGGACAAGATGAACACTAGACAAATTATAAAATAGCCATTAGATACATGCATATGAATTACATATACATGGAAGCCACGTCTGGATTGTTTTTTAAACACTCTTGTTCAGAAAACAGATCTCATACAGTCATAGATATTAAGGATTATTTTAATCTGCAGCTTAAGTTGGTAAGTTAATTTTTTATATTGCTTTTATCGTACAGATGGTGGCAATAAACAAAAAAAAAGTAAATGAACAGTTAGTTCGGCCTAAGTAATGCCCTGTCGTTAGTTCGTCATGAGTTGCTAAGTTATCCAGCTAAAATGTTATTCCGGTATGTATAAAGGATATGTTTGTTTGATTTTAATTTATTAATCGTTTTTAAAAGTATAAAATATAAAATGCGTTTGCTGGATTGATTTTTTTATTGATATAGATCAATAACACTTGGCATTAAGCCAAGATTCCAAAGTATACTTTGTTCAACAATAAAAACCTATATTTTATGTGACCTGAGTAATCAGCATGAGAATAATGTATATCGCTACAGCATAAATATGATCAATCAAAAACATACCAATCCATGTCCAAAACACTATCCCAAAGCAAAGTAAAAAAAAATGAAGCTGGAAATTTAGGTTAAAAATGTGAACTTCTACAAGGGAAGTGAGACCGGGTACTCCGGAAGAGTAAGCACCTCCTGTTTATCTAGCTACACCCGCCCCTACGTGTGTAATACAAATAGGAATGGAAGGGACATGGAACTGTGGGATGTCAAATATAATAATATTATTATACTTCAAATACAAAATGTACATATAAAACCTTTTTTTTTCCGATCGCATGAAATGCGTCAAAGTAGATATTTCCACATAAAATTACCGCCAGCGTGTGACATCTCTTATTTCGACACAGTCATATGATAATATTATTATGGTGACAATCTCGGTACAAGAAGGATACCTCGCACGAGACTTTAATCTTTGTTTCGGTAAAATAAAATAATAATTGCCTTTTATAGCTAGGTATATAATACATATAGACACCCAGAATCACGAATTTTGCACTTGACGAAAAGGAATATTTTTGCGATCCACGAAACTTGGACACAAATCACGAATTTTTCACGACACGAAAACAAATGATTTCATTGTATGGTAAAGCAATGATATACCTACTTACGTTTTTTGTATCGTAAATAATGTATATAAAAATTTTACAAGGTTTTTATGTGTATGTGAACATTGAATTTTTATATGTGACACTTAAATAAAATAAATTATTATTATTATTATTATTATTATTATTGTATACTTACTGTCCCTTCGTCTAGATATTGAAGGGGAAAGTAGAGCTCCCGAAAACGTGTTATAAATTTCCTCTGGAGTCCCATATAAGTCTACTTTTTGCCCATTCCGTGATTTCACATATATTTTTTCGCCTTTGTTCAGATTCAAGATAGCGGTGTTTCCGGCATCAGCGTTGTCGCTGGCTGTATGGCCATAAATACTGTTTATATACTGGTTGCCTTGGTAAAGATCAAGCCAGAGAATCTGATAAGAATAATAAAGTATTACAAGACTTTAATGCAATTTAGTTTTGTGATGTAATCCAACTTTAAATAAGTAGAAATGGCTGTTTTATGTGAAGACATATATCCAACAACCTTGTCAAGAAATGTTCTATTGTCTTAAAGGTTCAGAAGAAAGTGCTCACCCATCCGGAGCACCCGGTCTCACTTCTCTGGTAGAAGTTTACGTGTTTAACTTCATTTGCCACTTTTTCATTTGCTTTGTGGATTGTAATTTGAACAAGGACCGGAATGTTTACTTTTTATTGATACTCTTCTGTCGGCTCCCATTGACTTTGGACAATAGCGTGTACATACTACAATAAATACACGATTACTTAAATGTGGAATTTCGGCCCAGAGTATCGCCATACAATGTCTTAACTGTGTTGTCAAATTGGAAACATTACTTTAAACGCTTTAAAGACCACGCAACTAAACGATAGGTGGTAATACCAACAGTAGTAAATACAAGTACATGTATGGTTTGTCTGTTTTTGTTTTGTTGAGTCTTACATGTTTAATAATTGCATATACGCCTTCATCTTTTATTGCAAATTTTCTGCGTTTTCTTGATTGTTCTTGCTGTTGCAAAATGCATATTTCACACAAAACCATCTCGCTGGATAGTTCCCGTTACTTCACATTTTGTTGATGTCATCTCGATATAAGATGCGCATTCTTGACTTGGTTTTTAATCCATATATCTCCCACAAAATCACTCGCTCAATCACTTGTAGGACCAGTCTGTATGTCCGAGTTTTGCTAGTTAGCTACAGTACAGACCTGTCCAAAAGACAGCACTAAGATAACGAAATGGGAGTTGAAACGCGACTACCGACCGGCCGAGATATGGATACATAGTAATCGAAAAGGTGTCGAGAAAACGATAGCCGCTGCCTGTTAACATAGTGTTAAACGTCTGTACGCACCTTTCCCTGGAGTGATATACCGTGATAATGGAACAGATAGATTCCCGTCTGTGGTACCATATACTCCCCTGTGTGTGGATTGTATCCAACATTGGTGTTTGAAACGTTAGCGAAAAATATGTGGTTATACATAACATTGTGATCGTAGAAAGTGGCATGGTAATTTAGTCCGGCAGAAAATACAGTCGTGTCATCGAAATTGACAATCTCGACACCTGACAACAAAAACAATGATACCATTTTATTATCAAACATAAAATTTAGTCGTGTCATCGAAATTGACAATCTCGCCACCTGACAACAAAAACAATGATGCCATTTTATTATCAAACATAAAATATAGTCGTGTCATCGAAATTGACAATCTCGCCACCTGACAACAAAAACAATGATGCCATTTTATTATCAAACATAAAATATAGTCGTGTCATCGAAATTGACAATCTCGCCACCTGACAACAAAAACAATGATGCCATTTTATTATCAAACATAAAATATAGTCGTGTCATCGAAATTGACAATCTCGCCACCTGACAACAAAAACAATGATGCCATTTTATTATCAAACATAAAATATAGTCGTGTCATCGAAATTGACAATCTCGCCACCTGACAACAAAAACAATGATGCCATTTTATTATCAAACATAAAATATAGTCGTGTCATTGAAATTGACAATCTCGCCACCTGACAACAAAAACAATGATGCCATTTTATTATCAAACATAAAATATAGTCGTGTCATCGAAACCACCTGAAAATATAATATAATAATGATACATAGTTTCCATGACTGTAAAATCATTATTTTTTTGTATTGCCCAAATTTCATTGTTTACTATGTATATTTTAATCCACGATCTTACAACCCCATAAAATTGTATTTTTCCCTGTTAAACCCACGAAAATTGGATATACAAAAATTAATAATTTAACTGTATGTTCGCAAGGCTGAAACAAACAACAAACATAGAAATGGCTCAACTTGTCTAACCGTCTCAACCAATGCAGTGTGAATGGATTGCTTTCTCAGATGTTTTGTTGCATATCGGATGGTTTTCAGTTTGGTTAATCAACGGTTGTTCAATAAGTGGAACGACAACTGTTCTGCAAACTACCTTAACCAAATTACTAGCAAGGATATGCCAATTGTTCATTATGTCCGCTATCCGTCATGTCGCGCGGGTAGTTTAAATCCAGTAAAGAGTTAATATTTATGAAATGACATTCTGCACATGGTATTTTAAGAAGTAATGCAAGATAGTGTGGTGCGTGCCAAATTCGATGAATGTCCAACTTACATTTACTGCACTTTTCTCCACGTACACCGGAGGATTAGGTTCGAATCCTCTCCAGTAGATCTTTGTCAGTCACTTGCAGGAGATTGTTTTTTCAGCGTACTCGATTTCCCTCACAACCCCGAACTGACATTGGTGTGAAAAAAACTTTCGAGAATGAGATGTAAAACAGCATCCATCCATCTACCCATTCATGCTTTAAACAAATATTTTAAACCTACTCACCATATGTAAAGGGTTTAAGTAAAACTCCGGTAAAAGTGGAATAAATTTCATCTGGTTTCCCAAATAAAACATTATTATATAAGTCATGAGCCTTGACATAAACAGTATCTCCTGCCTGGAGAGACAGTATCACAGAATTTCCCGCGTCAGCGTAATCAGACGTCGTGTAACCATACAGGGATACAACATAGTCACCGTTGTGGTACAACTCAAACCACAGGGTGAATGTTTTATAGGTGAGTGAATGAAAGTTAAAGATGTAAAGTCCAGGTGTGGTACACACAAATTTGCCGGTAAATTCGTCGATTTTGGAGTTAATGTTAGTGATATGTGTATCGTAGATCATGATGTCCCCTTGAATCAGCTGCATATGACTGGCTTGTCCCTCCGTAAAACTTACGGTGGTAGGAGCACTGGATTGTTGGTAACCTTAAATAGCAAAGTTATAATTTTAAATTCGCAAAGAACAAACCCATGTGTAACCCAGGTTTCCTAATGTATATAGTTATTAATATAGTGTAGAATTCTCTGTCCGTCCGTAGTATGTAAATCTTTGTTTTATGTACGTTTTTGTGTATTGTTTGTGTATAGTGAACATGCGTAATATGTTGTGACGTATCTCTGTCCATGTGCATTTGTTTACTAATATATATATGTTATTCACGGTTCTGTAATCACGCACGAAATTCGTTGCATTCTGGTCGCGCTCACGAATTTTCTTTTTGCATGAAACTCTTTTCTTATTTCATTAAACAGCGAATCATCAAGCTAACAACACCTTTTTCCTTACATTGAACGAACATCTGGTAAGAAAAACTTAATTTATTTTTCCCGTTTTTGAGTTTTTATAACTATTTTCGGCATATTTTATTTTGTAATTTATTTCATTTACCAAATATTTATGAATGTTTCAATCTTCTGTATTTTCAGACTTTTTCTTTTGTATTTAAAGCCGTCAATTAAACATATATGTATGAGGACATCGTTGTTAAATTAGTTATTTTCATAACTACAGAGAACCCTGTGTTATACATGATTTTGCAAAGAAAAAATGTTGAGAAGAACAAACAATGATTTAATTTTGCAAAAATAAAGCAAAAGTGTGATTTTGCGAGGAACAAAGCAATGATTTATCTCTGCAAAAAAATAAAGCAAAAGTTTGATTTTGCGAAGAACAAAGCAATGATTTAACTTGCGAAAAACAACACTAGCATTTGATTTGCGAAGAACATAACAAGCATTTAATTTGCGAAGAACACAACAGGCATCAATTTGCGAAGAACAAAACAAGCGTTTAATTTGCGAAGAACAAAACAAGCAATTAATTTGCGAAGAACACAACAAGCATTTAATTTGCGAAGACTTACTACTGCTAATGATTTGTTTTTTGCGAAGAACAAAACAATGATTTATTTTTGAAAGAGCTAAACAACGATTTATTTTACCAAAGGACTAAGCAAAGATTAAATGTAGCAAAGAACAAAGCAACGATTGTGATTTACGAAGAACAAAGCAACGATTGTGATTTACGAAGAACAAAGCAACGATTGTGATTTACGAAGAACAGAGCAATGATTTAATTTGGCGAAGAACAAAGCAACGATTGTGATTTACGAAGAACAAAGCAACGATTGTGATTTACGAAGAACAAAGCAACGATTGTGATTTACGAAGAACAAGCAACGATTGTGATTTACGAAGAACAAAGCAACGATTGTGATTTACGAAGAACAAAGCAACGATTGTGATTTACGAAGAACAAAGCAACGATTGTGATTTACGAAGAACAAAGCAACGATTGTGATTTACGAAGAACAGAGCAACGATTGTGATTTACGAAGAACAAAGCAACGATTGTGATTTACGAAGAACAAAGCAACGATTGTGATTTACGAAGAACAAAGCAACGATTGTGATTTACGAAGAACAAAGCAACGATTGTGATTTACGAAGAACAAAGCAACGATTGTGATTTACGAAGAACAAAGCAACGATTGTGATTTACGAAGAACAAAGCAACGATTGTGATTTACGAAGAACAAAGCAACGATTGTGATTTACGAAGAACAGAGCAATGCTTTAATTTGGCGAAGAACAAAGCAATGATTTAATTTTATGAAGAAAAATACAATGATTCAATTTTGCGAATAACAAAGTAATTTTTGCGAAGGCTGACAAAGCAATGATTTAATTTTGCAACGAACAAAGCAATGATATGCGAAGGCCAAAGAATTTTGCCAATGACGAAGCAATTGTGTAACTGTTCGAAGAATAAAGCAAAGATTTAATTTTTCAAAGAACAGTGTATCTTTGCGAACAACAGAGAACCTCTTTAATTTTTGCGATGAATGAAAACAGTAATGATATAGTTTTGCGACCAATTTTATGCGATTTTGTACTATTTTGCCATTACCAATGTTCAAAGTTTATCCGTTGAAGCATATCACTAAATATTGTAGTAATTGCGAAAAGGTGAAATACGATAAAAACCTATGAATGCAATAGAACACGCGCTTTGATACATACATGTCACGTGACTCCACATTGTTATTGATGCAAAAACAATCCATGTCTGCAAAGCGGTTGGATACATAATTAGTCCTCCAACATGTAAACAATTAAATGCCGATCTCCGTTTTAAAAAGTAGATCAAACGTGTTACATGCTTGTATTGAACTAGATCAGTTACTGATAATGATTTGACCAGGCAACTTATAAGTTAAAGTCAAATTATCTGTCTTCTGTCTAGGAGATCTAGTTTTTCATCCTTCACCGATTTTTGTCTTCATGGTTTGGCAATCAGACTACAATAAAAGTAATGGCAGAAATGATATCGACAATAGAGGAAAGAGCTGAAAAAAAGTTGTACGTGGCAAGAGTCAACTAACTAAAAACGCGACACAATATACAGTCAACTTGCCTTACAAACCACCTCTATAAGGACCACCTGTTTTAAAGACCAGTCAAACTGTATCCCAATTCCTCTTTATGGTATTTGAACCTGTATATAAGGGCCACTTGCCCATATAGACCACTTTTACTAGTACCCTTGGGTGGGCCTAATAGACTGGTTTGGCACTAAGTCAGTAATTACATAACCAAATAATACAAGAAAAGGCAGAACATATTGAGATCAATAATCATAAATTTCCCGACTTTGGATGAGCACTGGGGTGAAGATTATAGTGTTATATGAGCTGCCTATCCATAGCACTCACTTTACAAACGGTAGACTATAAATACGCACATTTGAAATTACAAAGTATTATTTTACCTAACAAAAAATATAAATCAACAACTCTTGCATCAATCACGATTCAGATTGTTAAACTCTCATCGACTTTGATAAAAATCGTTCTTATTGAATTACCTTTGTCCTAAAATACAATAAAATTCTACAAATAGTCTTAAAAACTCGCAGTAAAGTAAATATTAAGTAATTTTTCCGCCTCGAGTGATTTTTTTTTTTTTTTTTTTATTATAACCTTTTTTGAATTTTTTGTCTGCTGGCCGGGTTGGCTATCCTACCGCATGTTTCAATAAGTCATAAGAAGACATATTTAACATACTGGTCCCAAAAGACTCCTTAAATATAGGGGAATATAAATAAATCTGCTACTCGGGAAAGGTCATACATCTTGTAGTGTGAGAAAGTTTATGAGTGCGTTTGACGAAGGACGGTAATTTCCACCTGGTGCTCCGGCTTTCTTTACTATCTAAGCACATATCTCCTCGATATAAGTGAAAGAATCTTGACAGGGCGTAAAACACCATCACTCTCGAATTTCAAAAGTTGAACATGACTTTTTTTAGGAATGAGTCAATTAATGAGTCTTCAGTCTCCATAATATCACTACTAAGGTATAAGGTATATAGTACAACTCATATAAACTTTGAAATGTAATGGTCCTAAAAAAAGATGGACCAGAAATGATGACTAAAAATTCTAAAAGGCTCACCATTTCCAGTTTAATTGGAATTTTGAGAAATTAAAAGACATTTTTGTTAAAGGGAGATAACCCATATTACCAAAACCATTGCCTCAAAAAATTCAAAGCTTTATTTATTTATTTTTTTGTATGAAAACGTACTGTAATAATTTTTCTATATAGTGTTATGGTTATATTGGTTGATATGCTAAATATCTGAGATGTTAACCAAGTGTCCGATTTTTTTTTAAATAAGCAATATTACTAATAAAAAGTCCAGACTGAATAACCCGCTGTTACCACCAAAGTTCCAAATAAAAAAATATGGAAGATAACTACCAAAAATAGGTATACTATACATGCTAGCTGTATATAGGTTCTTGTTACTTTTCAAAAACTGACTAAAACTAAAAAAAATACTATCCTATTTTGTTGGTTATCATGGAAAAGGCCTGTTAGAGTTTAAGTTTTGTGGTTGGTTACCATATACCCCTTTAAAAAAAAACCATGCATTCATACATGCCATAACCGATAAGGAGTGTATTCCGAAACAGCAGTCTAGTGCTGTAAAATAAAAACTGGTATAATATGTAATTTAATTAATTAATATAAATTTAAATGTCATAAACCGTATTTTTAATGTACTGTATGATTAAATTCAATCAAATGATATATGGCAACGGAAACGGCACCGTAAAATTTGAGTTTGGTCATTTTATTATTTGTACCCATGCACTAATTGGGTACAATATCACCAAAATGAGTGATATGTGATACCGAAGTTCGTTGGCCGTTTTACATGTACTTAGAGCTCGTGTAGACAAACGTCATAATGTTCTATTTCAGCGTAACACACCCATTCATAGGAAAAAAGTGTTTAGATTCTAAATTTCTTGCTAAATCAAACTATCCTTGAAACGTAATTTGTGATTTTGAATTTTTTTTAAAAATGATTAGCAAAGTATTACTTATTACTGGGTAATATTTGTGACACCTGTTGATGGCTGTATGGTCAGATAGCTAACCAGTCATTACCTAGCATTGTAAGGTAAATATATTTACATATGTAAATGTATATCACCTGATGCACAATGCAGGCCTGTCGACAATTTATCAATTAGCTAACAAAATAATGCCGAACAGGCAGCTTAATTTGACCCCCTCGTTAGCTATATATAGGCAGCTTTTTGGCAACCAGCTATACTTATCTCGGCATCTGATACATGCACAATGCAGACCTGTAACCATTTAACAATTAGCTAACGAAATAATGCCAAATAGGCAGCTTAATTCGGTCCCCTCGTTAGCTATACCTAGGCAGCTTCTCAGCCACTAGCTATACATATCTCTCCACTAGCTATACATATCTCTCCACTAGCTATACATATCTCGGCCACTAGCTATACATATCTCGGCCACTAGCTATACATATCTCGGTCACTAGCTATAGATATCTCGGCCACCAGCTATACATATCTCGGCCACTAGCTATACATATCTCGGCCACTAGCTATACATATCTCGGCCACTAGCTATACATATCTCGGCCACGCTATACATATCTCGGATACATATCTCGGTCACTAGCTATACATATCTCGGCCACTAGCTATACATATCTCGGCCACTAGCTATACATATCTCGACCACTAGCTAAACATATCTCGGCCACTAGCTATACATATCTCGGCCACTAGCTATACATATCTCGGTCACTAGCTATACATATCTCGGCCACTAGCTAAACATATCTCGGTCACTAGCTATACATATCTCGGCCACTAGCTATACATATCTCGGCCACTAGCTATACATATCTCGGTCACTAGCTATACATATCTCGGATACATATCTCGGCCACTAGCTATACATATCTCGGCCACTAGCTATACATATCTCGGTCACTAGCTATACATATCTCGGCCACTAGCTATACATATCTCGGTCACTAGCTATACATATCTCGGTCACTAGCTAAACATATCTCGGTCACTAGCTATACATATCCCGGCCACTGGCTATACATATCTCGGCCACTAGCTATACATATCTCGGATACATATCTCGGCCACTAGCTATACATATCTCGGTCACTAGCTATACATATCTCGGTCACTAGCTATACATATCTCGGATACATATATCGGCCACTAGCTATACATATCTCGATCACTAGCTATACATATCTCGACCACTAGCTATAGATATCTCGGTCACTAGCTATACATATCTCGGTCACTAGCTAAACATATCTCGGTCACTAGCTATACATATCCCGGCCACTAGCTATACATATCTCGGCCACTAGCTATACATATCTCGGATACATATCTCGGCCACTAGCTATACATATCTCGGATACATATCTCGGCCACGCTATACATATCTCGGATACATATCTCGGCCACTAGCTATACATATCTCAGCCACGCTATACATATCTCGGCCACTGGCTATACATATCTCGGCCACTAGCTATACATATCTCGGCCACGCTATACATATCTCGGATACATATCTCGGCCACTAGCTATACATATCTCGGCCAAGCTATACATATCTCGGCCACTAGCTATACATATCTCAGATACATATCTCGGCCACTAGCTATACATATCTCGGCCACGCTATACATATCTCGAATACATATCTCGGCCACTAGCTATACATATCTCGGCCACGCTATACATATCTTTGCCACTAGCTATACATATCTCGGCCACGCTATACATATCTCGGCCACTAGCTATACATATCTCGGATACATATCTCGGTCACTAGCTATACATTTCTCGGTCACTAGCTATACATATCTCGGTCACTAGCTATACATATCTCGGATACATATCTCGGTCACTAGCTATACATATCTCGGATACATATCTCGGTCACTAGCTATACATATCTCGGTCACTAGCTATACATATCTCGGTCACTAGCTATACATATCTCGGTCACTAGCTATACATATCTCGGTCACTAGCTATACATATCTCGGCCACTAGCTATACATATCTCGGATATATATCTCGGTCACTAGCTATACATATCTCGGCCACTAGCTATACATATCTCGGTCACTAGCTATACATATCTCGGTCACTAGCTATACATATCTCGGTCACTAGCTATACATATCTCGGCCACGCTATACATATCTCGGTCACTAGCTATACATATCTCGGTCACTAGTTATACATATCTCGGCCACGCTATACATATCTCGGCCACTAGCTATACATATCTCGGATACATATCTCGGTCACTAGCTATACATATCTCGGTCACTAGCTATACATATCTCGGCCACGCTATACATATCTCGGTCACTAGCTATACATATCTCGGTCACTAGTTATACATATCTCGGCCACGCTATACATATCTCGGCCACTAGCTATACATATCTCGGATACATATCTCGGTCACTAGCTATACATATCTCGGCCACGCTATACATATCTCGGTCACTAGCTATACATATCTCGGATACATATCTCGGTCACTAGCTATACATATCTCGGATACATATCTCGGTCACTAGCTATACATATCTCGGTCACTAGCTATACATATCTCGGTCACTAGCTATACATTTCTCGGCCACGCTATACATATCTCGGCCACTAGCTATACATATCTCGGATACATATCTCGGTCACTAGCTATACATATCTCGGTCACTAGCTATACATATCTCGGTCACTAGCTATACATATCTCGGATACATATCTCGGTCACTAGCTATACATATCTCGGTCACTAGCTATACATATCTCGGTCACTAGCTATACATATCTCGGCCACTAGCTATACATATCTCGGCCACTAGCTATACATATCTCGGTCACTAGCTATACATATCTCGGTCACTAGCTATACATATCTCGGTCACTAGCTATACATATCTCGGCCACTAGCTATACATATCTCGGCCACTAGCTATACATATCTCGGATATATATCTCGGTCACTAGCTATACATATCTCGGCCACTAGCTATACATATCTCGGTCACTAGCTATACATATCTCGGTCACTAGCTATACATATCTCGGTCACTAGCTATACATATCTCGGCCACGCTATACATATCTCGGTCACTAGCTATACATATCTCGGTCACTAGTTATACATATCTCGGCCACGCTATACATATCTCGGCCACTAGCTATACATATCTCGGATACATATCTCGGTCACTAGCTATACATATCTCGGCCACGCTATACATATCTCGGTCACTAGCTATACATATCTCGGATACATATCTCGGTCACTAGCTATACATATCTCGGATACATATCTCGGTCACTAGCTATACATATCTCGGTCACTAGCTATACATATCTCGGTCACTAGCTATACATATCTCGGCCACGCTATACATATCTCGGCCACTAGCTATACATATCTCGGATACATATCTCGGTCACTAGCTATACATATCTCGGTCACTAGCTATACATATCTCGGTCACTAGCTATACATATCTCGGATACATATCTCGGTCACTAGCTATACATATCTCGGTCACTAGCTATACATATCTCGGTCACTAGCTATACATATCTCGGCCACTAGCTATACATATCTCGGCCACTAGCTATACATATCTCGGTCACTAGCTATACATATCTCGGTCACTAGCTATACATATCTCGGTCACTAGCTATACATATCTCGGCCACGCTATACATATCTCGGCCACTAGCTATACATATCTCGGATACATATCTCGGTCACTAGCTATACATATCTCGGCCACGCTATACATATCTCGGATACATATCTCGGCCACTAGCTATACATATCTCGGCTACAAAACAGCCGAGCTTATCGTTAGATGAGTGTTAAACTTTTGACAGGCCTGTACTGTATTTTGTGCAACTCTCTGTCAACATGGAATTGTGTATCATAACCTTATTGTTTGGAACATACACATTCAATTATGACTCCAATTTCGCTCATACATGTAGCGCGTCATTAGGTAACAGGTGTATGTTAACATTTTGCATCATCAAATTACGCATGTATATTATTAATACTAGTATTGCTTTTTGAGCAGGGACCCATGTAGCTAGGTTTCTGGTTTAAGTGTAGATATTCACTGCACGTATTCTATTAGATGTGACTGACAGCTATAAAAATGTGGAAATTAGGAAAACTGAATAGGCGAAAACATCAATGCTTCATGGCAAAACTGTTTAATTTTTTTCTGATTATATCAATATAAAATAAATCTTGAGAATCACCTAAAAACCTATTTAACTAATGGCATTTTACTGCATTTAAATAACATTAAATAAATGAACAAATAAACTGTCAATATCTGCATGCATATTTGACTTTGAAACGACATTTTAAAAGTCCTAAAAAACTAGGCTATGAATCCTTTTAAAAGACAACACAAAAACTAGATTTTGAAAAGACATTTCAAAGAAGACCCTCGAAGAACTCCCAGAAACTAGGTTATGAATTATTTGAAAACGTTCCAACAGAAACTAGGCTTTGAAACGAGATTTAAAAATGCAAAAGCAAATGCACATAAAAATACAATACAAGCGAGTAGGACAGCAAGACAATACCAATCAGGACATTTTGGTAACATGTACAGTTTAAGGCGTAATTCTTCAAACTGTTTTTAAGAGGGTTATATTGTTGTACTGATTGGCTCATTACTAGAATAATGGGCTAAGAGGTCTGCTTTATTATATGGGCTGAGTGCGCTAGCAAGATCAATATAATTTAAAAACATTATTGCGTATACATACCAGATTATAAACGTATAAATCTTAACTGGCTTGACTAGAGCGTAAAACATTATTACTTACAGTTGTCTAACCGTGCACATTTTATTTTTCGTTCTTCTCGCCATTTCAAAACACAAGTACACGTGTACCTGAAAGTTGTATCTTCTTAATAAGCGTCTATGAAAACATTTAAGCCTTTTTAAACTACAAATATTTATTCTTCATTTGAATAAATATCGACTCTTTTGAAAAAAATATTAAAAAGTAAACATAGATCTAAGTTCAAGATAAAGGCAAATATTTTCCATGACGTTTCAGATTTTTTGCAATGTCAAGGTCATAAATACAACACAATTTTTTATAGTGGAGTTGAGATGTGTTTCACCCCTCAGTCAAGATTCTTGCTCTCACTTACTTGCTGTTAGTCATTGCATGGTGGAAAAAGACTGAGTTGAGTGGACTTTTTGTTTTACGCCCTAGTCAAGATTCTTGCACTCACTTACTTGCTGTTAGTCATTGCATGGTGGGGAAAGACTGAGTTGAGTGGACTTTTTGTGTTTTACGCCCCAGTCAAGATTCTTGCACTCACTAACTTGCTGTTAGTCATTGCACGGTGGGGAAAGACTGAGTTGAGCGGACGTATTGTGTTTTACGCCCAGTCAAGATTCTTGCACTCACTTACTTGCTGTTAGTCATTGCATGGTGGGGAAAGACTGAGTTGAGTGGACTTTTTGTGTTTTACGCCCCAGTCAAGATTCTTGCACTCACTAACTTGCTGTTAGTCATTGCACGGTGGGGAAAGACTGAGTTGAGCGGACGTATTGTGTTTTACGCCCAGTCAAGATTCTTGCACTCACTTACTTGCTGATAGTTATTGCATGGTGGGGAAAGACTGGGTTGAGTGGACTGTTTGTGTTTTACGCCCCAGTCAAGATTCTTGTACTCACCTGCTTGCTGATAGTTATTGCATGGTGGGGAAAGACTGAGTTGAGTGGACTTTTTGTGTTTTACGCCCCAGTCAAGATTCTTGCACTCACTTACTTGCTGATAGTTATTGCATAGTGGGGAAAGACTGAGTTGAGTGGACCAATTGTGTTTTATGCCCCAGTCAAGATTCTTGTACTCACTTGCTTGCTGATAGTTATTGCATAGTGGGGAAAGACTGAGTTGAGTGGACCAATTGTGTTTTACGCCCCAGTCAAGATTTTTGCACTCACTTACTTGCTGATAGTTATTGCATGGTGGGGAAAGACTGAGTTGAGTGGACTTTTTGTGTTTTACGCCCCAGTCAAGATTCTTGCACTCACTTACTTGCTGTTAATTATTGCACGGTGGGGAAAGACTGAGTTGAGTGGACTTTTTGTGTTTTACGCCCCAGTCAAGATTTTTGCACTCACTCACTTACTGTTAGTTATTGCATGGTGGGGAAAGACTGAGTTGAGTGGACGTATTGTGTTTTACGCCACAGTCAAGATTCTTGCACTCACTTACTTGCTGTAAGTTATTGCACGGTGGGGAAAGACTGAGTTGAGTGGACTTTTTGTGTTTTACGCCACAGTCAAGATTCTTGCACTCACTTACTTGCTGTTAGTTATTGCATGGTGGGGAAAAACTGAGTTGAGTGGACTTTTTGTGTTTTACGCCCCAGTCAAGATTCTTGCACTCACTTACTGTTAGTTATTGCACGGTGGGGAAAGATTGAGTTGAGTGGACGTATTGTGTTTTACACCACAGTCAAGATTCTTGCACTCACTTACTTGCTGTTAGTTATTGCATGGTGGGGAAAGACTGAGTTGAGTGTACGTATTGTGTTTCACACCCCAGTCAATATTCTTGTACTCACCTGCTTGCTGTTAGTTATTGCACGGTGGGGAAAGACTGAGTTGAGTGGACGTATTGTGTTTCACCCCTCAGTCAAGATTCTTGCACTCACTTACTTGCTGTTAGTTATTGCATGGTTGAAAAAGACTGAGTTAAGTGGACCAATTGTGTTTTACGCCCCAGTCAAGATTCTTGCACTCACTTGCTGTTAGTCATTGCATGGTTGAAAAAGACTGAGTTAAGTGGACCAATTGTGTTTTACGCCCCAGACAAGATTCTTGTACTCATTTGCTTGCTGTTAGTTATTGCACGGTGGGGAAAGACTGAGTTGAGTGGACGTATTGTGTTTTACGCCCCAGTCAAGATTCTTGCACTCACTTACTTGCTGTTAGTTATTGCTCGGTGGGGAAAGACTGAGTTGAGTGGACCAATTGTGTTTTACGCCCCAGACAAGATTCTTGTACTCATTTGCTTGCTGTTAGTTATTGCACGGTGGGGAAAGACTGAGTTGAGTGGACGTATTGTGGTTAACGCCCCAGTCAAGATTCTTGCACTCACTTACTTGCTGTTAATTATTGCACGGTGGGGAAAAGACTGAGTTGAGTGGACTTTTTGTGTTTTACGCCCCAGTCAAGATTTTTGCACTCACTCACTTACTGTTAGTTATTGCACGGTTGGAAAAGACTGAGTTGAGCGGACGTATTGTGTTTTACGCCCCAGTCAAGATTCTTGCACTCACTTACTGTTAGTCATTGCATGGTGGGGAAAGACTGAGTTGAGTAGACCAATTGTGTTTTACGCCACAGTCAAGATTCTTGCACTCACTTACTTGCTGTTAGTTATTGCACGGCTGGGAAAGACTGAGTTGAGTGGACTTTTTGTGTTTTACGCCCCAGTCAAGATTTTTGCACTCACTCACTTACTGTTAGTTATTGCACGGTTGGAAAAGACTGAGTTGAGGGGACGTATTGTGTTTTACCCCAGTCAAGATTCTTGCACTCACTTACTTGCTGTTAATTATTGCACGGTGGGGAAAGACTGAGTTGAGTGGACTTTTTGTGTTTTACGCCCAGTCAAGATTCTTGCACTCATTTACTTGCTGTTAGTTATTGCACGGTGGGGAAAGACTTAGTTGAGCGGACGTATTGTGTTTTACGCCCCAGTCAAGATTCTTGCACTCACTTACTGTTAGTCATTGCATGGTGGGGAAAGACTGAGTTGAGTAGACCAATTGTGTTTTACGCCACAGTCAAGATTCTTGCACTCACTTACTTGCTGTTAGTTATTGCACGGCTGGGAAAGACTGAGTTGAGTGGACTTTTTGTGTTTTACGCCACAGTCAAGAATCTTGCACTCGCTTACTGTTAGTTATTGCACGATGGGGAAAGACTGAGTTGAGTGGACTTTTGTGTTTTACCCCAGTCAAGATTCTTGCACTCACTCACTTGCTGTTAGTTATTGCACGGTGGGGAAAGACTGGGTTGAGTGGACTTTTTGTGTTTTACGCCCCAGTCAAGATTCTTGTACTCACTACTTGCTGATAGTTATTGCATGGTGGGGAAAGACTGAGTTGAGTGGACTTTTTGTGTTTTACGCCCCAGTCAAGATTCTTGCACTCACTTACTTGCTGTTAATTATTGCGGTGGGAAAGACTGAGTTGAGTGGACTTTTTGTGTTTTACGCCCCAGTCAAGATTTTTGCACTCACTCACTTACTGTTAGTATTGCACGGTTGGAAAAGACTGAGTTGAGGGACGTATTGTGTTTTACACCCCAGTCAAGATTCTTGCACTCACTTACTTGCTGTTAATTATTGCACGGTGGGGAAAGACTGAGTTGAGTGGACTTTTGTGTTTTACGCCCCAGTCAAGATTCTTGCACTCATTTACTTGCTGTTAGTTATTGCACGGTGGGGAAAGACTTAGTTGAGCGGACGTATTGTGTTTTACGCCCCAGTCAAGATTCTTGCACTCACTTACTGTTAGTCATTGCATGGTGGGGAAAGACTGAGTTGAGTGGACAATTGTGTTTTACCCACAGTCAAGATTCTTGCACTCACTTACTTGCTGTTAGTTATTGCACGGTGGGAAAGACTGAGTTGAGTGGACTTTTTGTGTTTTACGCCCCAGTCAAGATTTTTGCACTCACTCACTTACTGTTAGTTATTGCACGGTTGGAAAAGACTGAGTTGAGGGGACGTATTGTGTTTTACACCCCAGTCAAGATTCTTGCACTCACTTACTTGCTGTTAATTATTGCACGGTGGGGAAAGACTGAGTTGAGTGGACTTTTTGTGTTTTACGCCCCAGTCAAGATTCTTGCACTCATTTACTTGCTGTTAGTTATTGCACGGTGGGGAAAGACTTAGTTGAGCGGACGTATTGTGTTTTACGCCCCAGTCAAGATTCTTGCACTCACTTACTGTTAGTCATTGCATGGTGGGGAAAGACTGAGTTGAGTAGACCAATTGTGTTTTACGCCACAGTCAAGATTCTTGCACTCACTTACTTGCTGTTAGTTATTGCACGGCTGGGAAAGACTGAGTTGAGTGGACTTTTTGTGTTTTACGCCACAGTCAAGAATCTTGCACTCGCTTACTGTTAGTTATTGCACGATGGGGAAAGACTGAGTTGAGTGGACTTTTTGTGTTTTACGCCCCAGTCAAGATTCTTGCACTCACTCACTTGCTGTTAGTTATTGCACGGTGGGGAAAGACTGGGTTGAGTGGACTTTTTGTGTTTTACGCCCCAGTCAAGATTCTTGTACTCACTTACTTACTGTTAGTTATTGCATGGTGGGGAAAGACTGAGTTGAATGGACAATTGTGTTTTACGCCCCAGTCAAGATTCTTGTACTTGCTTGTGTGTCGTAGCGGTCAGTTTTGGTATGGTGATTGTCGAAAACCACCGAACTTCGGTTTCAGTTTATTCATGAATCGGTTCCGATATATTCACCAGAAGAGTGGTACATAATGACATATTATGTAATATATATCATTACATAAACGATCAAGTTCTCTTCCAGTATGTAAATGTTAATATAATGCGAATTAAATTCGACAAGAAAACTGACAAACTTTCTCACAATATGATCTGTCCACGATGGATTCCAACCTAGGTGCGAGATAACTACTCATATTACACGGATCTCAAAACAATTTTTATCTACAATATTTTCCTAATCTTTCTGTATTCCCTCCCACAAATAAAATTTTAAAGAGACTAATGAAATTTTGAAATTGTTTACATGAAGTTTTATGTTGTTTTAATTTGGCTTAATTGAACGATTTTATGATGTTTTCTCCATTATGTCTAAGTTCTCAATAGCTCGCATTGACTTGTTAATTATATATTATGTCATTACGTAAAAAGCTGTTATCCACTACAGTAGTAAACATTTCAGGTTTTAGGATATATATGTGAATCTTGATAAATAATAATGCGTAAATATTGAAAAATAAATCGTCCATGACAAACTACTTAATTTTCCCCTATCCAGTGATGTCTGAAGATGAGTCGAGAAGGCTCATATATGAATCTCATTTTAAAAAAGGTCGATGAAAAAGAGTTATATATCGCAAAACATAGTGTTACTGTAAAATTATAATTTCAATGCAGGCCTGGCTGAAAGACAACTGGGGTTTTATTATTTTTATTTTTATCATATTTTTTCAATTTATTTATTTATTTATTTATTTATTTATTTTGTGAGTGTAGTGTGAACAAAGTATATACATGTATTGCTAGACATGGTGCGACTGCCAAATACTATCTAGGATCTTAAGATGTAGCTTTAAATTATTAAAATATATCATAACAATGTAATCCATCGTTTAGGAAAACCGTAATTACAAGAAAACTTGCAACTAGCAACACATTTCAAATAGAAATATGGAGATCCGTTGACCTTGACTTAAATCAAATGTGGAGGTCAAGGTCATGTAACTTGCGATTTAAAAATGTGCAATATCCTGGTTATAAAAAAGATATACCATATTTAAATGCTATTATGTCATCCCCATATGGCTCAGGTCCCTTATCGTTGCAGTGACAAGGGAGGTAATTGAGGTTTTCGGTTGTTAGTCCATGTCTATAGTCTACCTGGCTCCCGTTTCCCTCACTTTATTCCTACACTAAGATTTTCCAAAACTTGACTATTTTTTGGTGAATTTCTACGGAACTTAACATTCAGCTCTTTGACAATACTTGGATAGCTTGAAGCGATTTCTAAACAAAACCGGCTTTCATTCCTGAAAACCTTTAAAAGATAAGAGAATTACTAAGAATAAAATTTTGCTAGATTTAACTTAACAGGAATAATGGCCTACAACAGTGGAATTTTGTCTAGAACGTCCGAAAAATCACGTGCCACATTATGAGACCTACAGAAACAATGTACATAATATGATTTCAAACGTAAATTTGATGCTTTTAGCGCACTCTGGTTAAAGGTCATTATTACACAGGGGTCTTACATACTCTCTTGTTTCGTTTTAGAATATATTTATCTGATTTTGTATTTATGAAATGCGTTTATTGTGACAGTGAACACGATAAAACTTTAATAAAAATATTTGTATAATAGAATAATTCACGTTTATATTAAAATCCTATTGCTTTGTGGATCCATAAAATAGGATTATCACCGCCCTATCAAAACTATCTTCAGGATATACAGTACAGTCCTGTCAAAAGTTTAACAATTAGCTAACGAAAAGCGGTTGAGGCTCGGCTGTTAAGTGACCAAGATATAAATAGCTACATGAAGTGGACTAAAACATAGCTGCTGCCGCAAAGCTGTATAGATATGCATGTAGCAGACAAGTGACTGAGATGAGCGAACAATTCGTAAGCTTAATGTTAAACTTTTGACAGCACTGTACTAAAATGTTTTCGTTTCAAAATTTTACTTTGTTAAACTTGAACAAGAAATTCGTTTAACAATTGATATTATACAAATAAAATTCACACTAATATTTAAATAATTTTGAAAAGATACTGAAAAAGGACCGCAATGAAACGTAGTCAATCTTTTCAGTATTGTGCAGTTTGCTTCATTGGATGTATTGCACTGATAAGGGTATATGCATTTGTAGTAGTACTAATGTACTTTTGATATATTGTTATTTATACATGTATAGCCCAACCCTCTTAAATCGAATTTATATGCCTTAAAAGAGAGAGGTGACGATGAATAAATAAACAGAACGGGTTATAATGTACCCGCTGTGTGTGGAACAGGCTAGGGGGCGGGACTAGAGAATTTTGTCGTTTATAAGTTCATAAACCGATTGCGGTAATAAGAAAGAGTTTTTCGGAATAAGTAATTGGTAAAAAGCTTTCTTGAAGACAGATTTCACAAAATGCATGTGAATGAAGGATTCAAACCGGACCCCGACGATTATAAAATGAATTCTAGTAATAGGTCTCAGCCTCATTCTACAACGTAAGTAAAAAAAATTATTAAATTTGTTTAAGATTTGATTAAATCACGCTGAATGATTTTAATAAGCTTTTTTTAAAATATTTGATATTTATTTTATTTTATTTCATCTTTTAATTTTATTTTATTCTCTGTTATATGTGTTCATTATTTCCAACATCATTTGAACTGTCATGTTCTAATCATAGAATAATAATGTCATTTTTTTATTTTTATAAAATAAAGTATTAAAAAAGTAGTCCATGACAAGTAACCTAAAATTCAAAAACAAATAAAAAATAAAAGAAGTGTATAGTTTTAACATTAAACATTTTTCTTTACCTGATTTTTGGAAGCGGATATGGCTATCTTTTACTATAAGACAATAATTTCCTAAACAGATGCATTCTTAAATAACGTTTATTCGCATAACAAAAATCACATTTATCGTTGAGCAGAATGAGGTTACATCCTCATAATGAGTGCATTTGTACAGAAGGATTGGTTACGGATACATCGATCATCTCGAGCAAATGTTTGTGCACCTCTGATACATGCTTACTTTTATGGTATGTTCAAGGATTGGATTAATGTGCTTACTTATGCCAATTGCAATCAAGATTATATCAGATATCGAGGTGGTCAGTTATGGGGTGATTGGTGATAGAAAGATGTGTTCGGACAAAATGACAAACTTTTCCACACTAGAATCTACCCGATTGGGATTCGGGGCAGGAGGTGCTATGATCCGTAACGCGCGCTCTTTAATTATTGAAACTAAGGTCTCCGAGGCCCGGAAGGAGAAAAACACAATCTTAATCCTATTTTAGACAGTTAATGTTATAATCAACTTGATCGTGTGTTTTGTTTCGCTCTGCTTTCTTTTATTCATGTCAATTATTCAGATACGAAATATCCTATTCAGTTTACCTATTGGAATTTCCCACAATGTATTGTCTTTTCACAGGAGTTTTTATCTTGACGTTTTACTCGACTTGTTCCCAGGTTTAACATAATCTGACAACGGGTAATAGGACTCCTTCATACCCTTGATTTACACGTTCTTACACGTTTTGCAATACTTTATAATAATTGTTATTGTTTGCTGATTTTGTTTATTTATGTTTTTGCGTTTGTTTGTGTTAAAGCTTCTCTTGTAAACATTGTCTACCCCAGCCATGAACTAATTGTTTGTATTTCGTCTATTCAGGATAATAATTTTTTTTCTTGCCAGTTTCACAATAATTTCGTAACTACGATTTTCCTTCAAATAAATCGAACAAATTTGAAATCTTAATTATTTTTTAGCTTTAATATATTTTCTTAAATTTAAGACGTCATTTTGAAGAACACTTTAAGGTAAAACACTTATACTCTAACTTTGTGTTTTTAATTTGTGTTACATCAACTATAAAACATTGTCAAAATATGTCAAATTTAAGTTAAAGAATAACATCTTAGCAAAGAAATGATTGTAAAACTGCATTGTTAATCATTGTGAAACCGGTCCAAAAACTTTGGGATTTAATGTATGGGCAATTAAAGTAGTGTTTACGTGGCCCTGAATCCTGTGAGACAAATATTGAATCTTGGCGACCCCTTTAAAACCCATTCAGTGATTTTTACGATTTTTATTGATCGATTTGACAGAACTTCAAAATTGCGACTGGAAATTACTTTTATTATTGTGAATTATTTTATGGACATTTTACTGATGTAGATAATCCATCATTTATGAGCAAAATAAAATCTTGACAATAAGTGGAGAGTCCTTCAGTGTTAAGCTTTCTATAGGTCTGTACTGTGCGATGACCGATATCAGTCGTTTGTTAAGTCTCTATTGTGAGATTTCAAAATTCTACAACGTTAGGCTAACCATTTCAGAATGTTGACGACATTATTGCCATATACATATATCAACATTCAGCACCCATATCCCATACAGGATATGCATGCATGCAGTAATAATACCACCACAAAATAACTTTTTGACTCCGGAAGCATATGCATGTAGTATTTGGTCTGTTCACAAGCAATTGTCGCAGATAACCTATTATATACCGTAAATAAGCCGGAACAACGTTCAAGTCATAATTACGTCATCATGATATAAGACACCATAAGATATTTTACAGGTGGTTATCCTATGTTTACTTTTTCTAAGATGAAAAGCATGATGACGGAAACGATAACCGAAGCGACACTCACGGAAATAGAAAATTAATGTACATCGGCATTGCCACCGTTCTTTTAGTGGATGGTGGTTTCAGACATATATTCCGCGTATAACCCCGTATCTATTCAACCGAGTTAACTGGAATTAATTCTCAAAAAATACTGAATCGAAAACAGAATTTTGACCAAAAATATCGGTTTTAATTTTTACCCTTTTAACACCGGACACCTGAAGTTGGTTACTTTTTCAACATTCAACATTCAATGTTGAAAAAGTAAATGATATCTGAAGTTAGTTACTTATTCAACATTCAATGTTGAAAAAGTAAGTAAGTAAGTTTATTTACTTTTTCAACATTCAACATTTTATTTTGAAACAGCAATTACACCCATTATTAAAGACAAACTGTCGCATTAAAATGCTTAATGACTTTCAGGGGATAGAGCTCATATTGTATGGAGTTAACTATGTCAAATAACAAATAACTTTGCTAGTATGTCCGATTTTCTTACATTTCCCTACTAGTTCTTACTTATATACTCTAGGTTCACAGTAAACAAGTTCTCGTGCCACCTAATGATATATTATGTAACACTTGTATTGTCACTAGGTATGTCAGTGTCAAATTTGATTAGCTTTGAACGGGGTTGACTATGTCAAATAGCAGAAAATATTTGCTATTATGTCCGATTTTCTTACATTTCCCTACTAGTTCTTACTTATATACTCTAGGTTCACAGTGAACAAGTTCTCGTGCCACCTAATGATATATTATGCAACACTTGTATTGTCACTAGGTATGTCAGTGTCAAATTTGATTAGCTTTGAACGGGGTTGACTATGTCAAATAGCAGAAAATCTTTGCTATTATGTCCGATTTTCTTACATTTCCCTACTAGTTCTTACTTATATACTCTAGGTTCACAGTGAACAAGTTCTCGTGCCACCTAATGATATATTATGCAACACTTGTATTGTCACTAGGTATGTCAGTGTCAAATTTGATTAGCTTTGAACGGTGTTGACTATGTCAAATAGCAGAAAATCTTTGCTATTATGTCCGATTTTCGTATATTTCCCTACTAGTTCTTACATATATCCTCTAGGTTCACAGTGAACAAGTTCTCGTGCCACCTAATGTTATATTATGCAACACTTGTATTGTCACTAGGTATGTCAGTGTCAAATTTGATTAGCTTTGAACGGGGTTGACTATGTCAAATAGCAGAAAATCATTGCTATTATATTTGATTTTCTTACATTTCCCTACTAGATCTTACTTATAGCCTATAGGTTCACAGTGAACAAGTTCTCTTGCCACCTAACGATATATTATGCAACACTTGTATTGTCACTAGGTATGTCAGTGTCAAATTTGGTTAGCTTTGAACTGGGTTGACTATGTCAAATAGCAGAAAATCTTTGCTATTATGTCCGATTTTCTTACATTTTCCTACTAGTTCTTACTTATATCCTCTAGGTTCACAGTGAACAAGTTCTCGTGCCACCTAATGATATATTATGCAACACTTGTATTGTCACTAGGTATGTCAGTGTCAAATTTGATTAGCTTTGAACGGGGTTGACTATGTCAAATAGCAGAAAATCTTTGCTATTATGTCCGATTTTCTTACATTTCCCTACTAGTTCTTACTTATATACTCTAGGTTCACAGTGAACAAGTTCTCGTGCCACCTAATGATATATTATGCAACACTTGTATTGTCACTAGGTATGTCAGTGTCAAATTTCGTTAGCTTTGAAGGGGGTTGGCTATGTCAAATAGCAGAAAAACGTTGCTATTATATCCAATTTTTTTACATTTCCTTACTACTTCTTACATATATCCTCTAGGTTCACAGTGAAATAGTTCTCGCGATCGTGCCACCTAATGATATATTATGCAACACTTGTATTGTCACTAGGTATGTCAGTGTCGAATTTGCTTAACTTTGAACGGGGTTGACTATGAGGATATAAATAAGAACTAGTATGGAAATGTAACAAAATCGCTCATAATAGCATAGTTTTTCTGCTATTTGACATAGTCAACCCCGTTCAAAGCTAAGCAAATTTGACACTGACATACCTAGTGACAATACAAGTGTTGCATAATATATCATTAGGTGGCACGAGAACTTGTTCACTGTGAACCTAGAGGATATAAGTAAGAACTAGTAGGGAAATGTAAGAAAATTTGACATAATAGCATAGTTTTTCTGCTATTTGACATAGTCAACCCCGTTCAAAGCTAACCAAATTTGTCACTGACATACCTATTGACAATACAATTGTTGCATAATATAACATTAGGTGGCACGAGAACTTATTCACTATGAAACTAGAGCGTATCTGTGAGATCTAGTTAAAAATGTAATAAAATTGGACATAATAGCATAGTTTTTCTGCTTTTTGAGATAGTCAACCCCGTTCAAAGCTAACCAAATTTGACACTGACATACCTAGTGACAATACAAGTGTTGCATAATATATCATTAGTTGGCACGAGAACTCGTTCACTGTGAACCTAGAGGATATAAGTAAGAACTAGTAGGGAAATGTAAGAAAATTTGACATAATAGCAAAGTTTTTCTGCTATTTGACATAGTCAACCCCGTTCAAAGCTAAGCAAATTTGACACTGACATACCTAGTGACAATACAAGTGTTGCATAATATATCATTAGGTGGCACGAGAACATGTTCACTGTGAAACTAGAGGATATAAGTAAGAACTAGTAGGGTAATGTAGAAAATCGCCCATAATAGCAAAGTATTTCTGCTATTTGACAAAGTCAACCCCGTTCAAAGCTAAGCAAATTTGACACTGACATACCTAGTGACAATACAAGTGTTGCATAATATATCATTAGGTGGCACGAGAAATTGTTCACTGTGAACCTGGAGGATATATATAAGAACTAGTAGGGAAATATAGGAAAATCGGACATAATAGCAACGTTTTTCTGCTATTTGACATAGTCAACCCCATTCAAAGCTAAACATATGTGTCACTGACATACCTAGTGACAAAACAATTGTGGCATAATATAACATTAGGTGGCACGAGAACATGTTCACTGTGAACCTAGAGGAAATAAGTAAGAACTAGTAGGGTAATGTAAGAAAATCGGACATAATAGCAAAGTATTTCTGCTATTTGACATAGTCAACCCCGTTCAAAGCTAATCAAATTTGACACTGACATACCTAGTGACAATACAAGTGTTGCATAATATATCATTAGGTGGCACGAGAACATGTTCACTGTGAAACTAGAGGATATAAGTAAGAACTAGTAGGGTAATGTAAGAAAATCGGACATAATAGCAAAGATTTTCTGCTATTTGACATAGTCAACCCCGTTCAAAGCTAACCAAATTTGACACTGACATACCTAGCGACAATACACGTGTTGCATAATATATCATTAGGTGGCAGGAGAACAGGTTCACTGTGAACCTAGAGGATATAAGTAAGAACTAGTAGGAAAATGTAAGAAAATCGCTCATAATAGCAAAGTATTTCTGCTATTTGACATAGTCAACCCCATTCAAAGCTAAGCAAATTTGACACTGACATACCTAGTGACAATACAAGTGCTGCATAATATATCATTAGGTGGCACGAGAACTCGTTCAATGTGAACCTAGAGGATATAAGTAAGAACTAGTAGGGAAATGTAAGAAAATTTGACATAATAGCAAAGTTTTTCTGCTATTTGACATAGTCATCCCCGTTCAAAGCTAAGCAAATTTGACACTGACATACCTAGTGACAATACAAGTGTTGCATAATATATCATTAGGTGGCACGAGAACATGTTCACTGTGAAACTAGAGGATATAAGTAAGAACTAGTAGGGTAGTGTAAGAAAATCGGACATAATAGCAAAGTATTTCTGCTATTTGACATAGTCAACCCCATTCAAAGCTAACCAAATTTGTCACTGACATACCTAGTGACAATACAAGTGCTGCATAATATATCATTAGGTGGCACGAGAACTCGTTCACTGTGAAAATAGAACATATCTGTGAGATCTAGTTTAAAATGTAACAAAATCGGACATAATAGCAAAGTTTTTCTGCTATTTGACATAGTCATCCCCGTTCAAAGCTAAGCAAATTTGACACTGACATACCTAGTGACAATACAAGTGCTGCATAATATACCATTAGGTGGCACGAGAACTCGTTCACTGTGAAACTAGAGGATATAAGTAAAAACTAGTAGGGTAATGAAAGAAAATCGCTCATAATAGCAAAGTTTTTCTGCTATTTGACATAGTCAACCCCATTCAAAGCTAACCAAATTTGTCACTGACATACCTAGTGACAATACAAGTGCTGCATAATATATCATTAGGTGGCACGAGAACTCGTTCACTGTGAAAATAGAACATATCTGTGAGATCTAGTTTAAAATGTAACAAAATCGGACATAATAGCATAGTTTTTCTGCTATTTGACATAGTCAACCCCATTCAAAGCTAAACATATTTGTCACTGACATACCTAGTGACAATACAAGTGCTGCATAATATACCATTAGGTAGCAGGTGAACTCGTTCAATGTGAACCTAGAGGAAATAAGTAAGAACTAGTAGGGAAATGTAAGAAAATTTGACATAATAGCAAAGTTTTTCTGCTATTTGACATAGTCAACCGCGTTCAAAGCTAAGCAAATTTGACACTGACATACCTAGTGACAATACAAGTGTTGCATAATATATCATTAGGTGGCACGAGAACTCGTTCACTGTGAACCTAGAGGATATAAGTAAGAACTAGTAGGGAAATGTAAGAAAATTTGACATAATAGCAAAGTTTTTCTGCTATTTGACATAGTCATCCACGTTCAAAGTTGAGCAAATTTGTCACTGACATACCTATTGACAAAACAATTGTTGCATAATATAACATTAGGTGGCACGAGAACTTATTCACTATGAAACTAGAGCGTATCTGTGAGATCTAGTTAAAAATGTAATAAAATCGGACATAATAGCATAGTTTTTCTGCTTTTTGAGATAGTCAACCCCGTTCAAAGCTAACCAAATTTGACACTGACATACCTAGTGACAATACAAGTGTTGCATAATATATCATTAGGTGGCACGAGAATTTGTTCACTGTGAACCTAGATGATATAAGTAAGAACTAGTATGGAAATGTAACAAAATCGCTCATCATAGCAAAGTATTTCAGCTATTTGACATAGTCAACCCCGTTCAAAGCTAAGCAAATTTGACACTGACAATCCTAGTGACAATACAAGTGTTGCATAATATATCATTAGGTGGCACGAGAACATGTTCACTGTGAACCTAGATGATATAAGTAAGAACTAGTAGGGAAATGTAACAAAATCGCTCATAATAGCAAAGCATTTCTGCTATTTGACATAGTCAATCCCGTTCAAAGCTAAGCAAATTTGACACTGACATACCTAGTGACAATACAAGTGTTGCATAATATATCATTAGGTGGCACGAGAACTTGTTTACTGTGAAAGTAGAGGATATAAGTAAGAACTAGTAGATTAATGTAAAAAAATCGCTCATAATAGCAAAGTTTTTCAGCTATTTGACATAGTCAACCCCTTTCAAAGCTAAACATATTTGTCACTGACATACCTAGTGACAATACAAGTGCTGCATAATATATCATTAGGTGGCACGAGAACTCGTTCACTGTGAACCTAGAGGATATAAGTAAGAACTAGTAGGGAAATGTAACAAAATCGCTCATAATAGCAAAGTTTTTCTGCTATTTGACATAGTCAACCCCGTTCAAAGCTAAGCAAATTTGACACTGACATACCTAGTGACAATACAAGTGTTGCATAATATATCATTAGGTGGCACGAGATCATGTTCACTGTGAAACTAGAGGATATAAGTAAGAACTAGTAGGGAAATGTAAGAAAATCGCTCATAATAGCAAAGTTTTTCTGCTATTTGACATAGTCAACCCCATTCAAAGCTAAACAAATTTGTCACTGACATACCTAGTGACAATACTAGTGCCGCATAATATATCATTAGGTGGCACGAGAACTCGTTCACTGTGAAAGTAGAACATATCTGTGAGATCTAGTTGAAAATGTAACAAAATCGGACATAATAGCATAGTTTTTCTGCTATTTTGACATAGACAATACAAGTGTTGCATAATATATCATTAGGTGGCACGAGAACTCGTTCACTGTGAAAGTAGAACATATCTGTGAGATCTAGTTGAAAATGTAACAAAATCGGACATAATAGCATAGTTTTTATGCTATTTGACATAGTCAACCCCGTTCAAAGCTAACCAAATTTGTCACTGACATACCTAGTGACAATACAGTGAACCTGTTGATCACTATTTCCTGTTTTTCCTGGTTTGAAGCAATATCAATTTGGGTTGTTCTTATACCGTATTATTACGTAAATTAATAACTTTTTGCTAAAATACGGCAGGTTTTTGTATTTAAGTTACAAATATGCACTTTAATCAAAACTCTGTATAGTACCTACATATTTCCGCACTATTTTGGTACCATGCACTGAAGTGTCTAAAAGTGTACACTGGTACCTATTTCGTCATAACCCAATTGTGTCGCTTACACATTGGGGAAAAAAAATTCATGTAATTTTATGTTTTGTGTTTGATAATTTGATTGAGACTACTGTAATCAGTAAGACAAATACAAGTATTTGACATTTTAAATGTAATTTTGTCTTAGTAATGGAAATTAAGTTATTACATGTTTTGTATTAATTATGTTTTATGTATTGGGATTTACAGGCGAGAGTTGCTCTTGAGGTTAATTTTAATAGCGTCAAGTTACTTAAAGCCCCTACAAAAGTCTGACACGTGATCACTGGACACTGTGACATTATAACTGTCTGGCACGTGATCACTGGACACTATGACATTATAACTGTCTGGCACGTGATCACTGGATACTATGACATTATAAGGGGATTTATAGAACATCCGAGAACAAAAGAAACCTGCATAGTCGTGCCACAACTGCACATGAATCTCATCATTTTTTATGTTTTGGTTGGGTTTGTAAAAGGTGTGGAAAGTACCGTATCTGTCCTTCCTAAAATAGAATGGACATTGTAGTGGTCAGTAAGAGGCAATTAATTTAAATGTCAAACTGTTTAATAGTTGAAAAGTTACAATCGATATTCATTTTAACTTTTATCTCTTGTTTACTAGTCTAGTTTTCGTCTTTTTCCATTTTTTCTTGCAATAGTGATGCTTTTAAAGTGTAATGATTCACGATCAATGCTTTAAAAATTGCTTTACACTCGCTGCGCCATCGATGTCTTTAAATCTGCCAAAAATGTTGATCATGTTTTCCCTTCTTTTTGTTTTGTTTAAATGACCTGCCAAGTGTTGTATGTTTAAAAGAACAACTGAAGTTACAAAAATATACAGCTTATTGTGACATGTATGGTCATAATGAGAATTGTTTAATATGAAGTATTTTATTATGATTTTATTATTCTTAGCAATAAGTTTATTAGATAATTATGACAGACTGTGGTTTATAGGCCACTGGTCAGCTGTCAGTAAAACATTCGGGTGGTAAGGGGAAAATTCACTTTTCTATTAATTTGGATAATTTGGATGCTCGTTCGGCTGACCAACTGGTTGGTTACGGAGCTTTCGATTGAATGTAGACGAATGAAAAAGAAGGGAGGGATGTGGCGGACCGGACTCGATTATATATATTGGCCGGGTGGCTAAGTCATTAGAGCAATCCGCTGATATTGAGTAGACCCCATGTTCTAGTTCCAGTTTGGTCGCTACTTTTTTTTTTATCTCAAAGAAAGTATTCGCTGCATATGCTCCGGGCCGATGTCTTTTTTACCTGTCATGTGCTATTTTTGTCTTTATTTTTTTATCGAAAAAAAATATTTAAAATCATTTGCCATATGCTAATGTTTAATGCTATATGTCATGAAATGGAAAAATCCACATGAAACAATCGGACAGCATTAATATCCATGTACTTTCTAAAAGAACTGTCATGTGCTACTTTTGAATTTTTATAAAATAATACATTCAAAAGTAGCACATGCCATTATATCATAAAAATTCAAAAGTAGCACATGCCATTATATCACAAAAAATTAAAAGCACATTCGATTGAAATGTTCACATTTCTTAACTTTCAGAACAATTAAAATTACGATATGACTTGAAGTCCTGAGAGAATTGTAAAATTAAACTTCATCCTGTAATTTCAAGCGATCACATTTAATATGTAAATATGACACATGCAAATATTATTTTACATCAGATTACGCTCAATTTGCCCTAAACATTTCTTTGCTTCACAAAATGCACATTGTCTCAAAAAGGACATTTAAAATATTTCTCATCGTCGTTAATTTTCATTACTTAATAATAATAATAACGAGTACTAATGTAATGATGGATGCATCATTACAAATAAGGCGCCCAAACGATGATTGACATCACCGATACCCAATATCACAAACCATTGTTTTGATGAGCTAATGATGTGTTGATTTTAAATTAATCCAAGCATTTACCCATATAATGTCATATTGATAACTAAATGCAGCTACTCTATCGAATTGAATAATAAATCATGCCCCAGGGATAACTGACCATTAGTGTTGCTTATAAAAAGATTAAGCATGAGAGCTTTTAGACATGGATCAGTGATTACTTAAGTAACCTTGACAATGAAAATTCATGCTTATTGTTTTAATTCTTAAACAAAATGATAGCAACCAGCCCATGAAGAAAACTGTAGTTTGAGGGTGGGGATCTCAAAGTTAGTACCTAGACCTACCTGTCTCCACCCTCCTATTGGAATGCCCATATGGGTTTACTTAAGTATCAATCTATTCAACTTTTCATAAAGAATAAGAAAATATATATGTTAGGGGTGGGGATCTCAACTGTTAAAAAGTTAGTACCCACCCCCGCCTGTCCCCACCCTCCTCTGGAATAACGTCATTGGTATTTCTACAGTATCACTTTATTCAACTTTTAAAACAGAACCGGAAAATATATAGTTTCAGGGTGGGGATATCAACCATATAAAAGTTAGTACCAAGCCCCACCCATCCCCATCCTCCATCAAGAATGACCCCCATGGGATTTTCTTTAGTATCACTCTATTCAACTTTTGATGTAGAACCAGAAAATATATAGTTTATGGGTGGGGATCTCAACCGTTTAAAAGTTAGCACACTGCCCCGCCCATCCCCACCCCTCCTTGATACCACAGGTAAAATCTACAGATACAGACTTGTGCATCTTGAGACACTGATCATGAATATATATGGTTTTATAGTACAAAATAAAGTATAAATGGCAAAATTGATCATTATTGTTTTTAAGACCCCGCCCTCCTGCCCCTCCCCTAATGACCCCATGGGCATTTTACCTTGGCCTCTGGGGAAGGGGATGGAGATCAACCTTTATGTGAAGTTTGATTAAGATTGGGCAAACGGTCTTCGAGAAATTGGTTGGACAAGTTCATGGCCGGAAGAAGAAGAAGAAGAGGAATAATAATAATAATAATAATAACGAGTACTAATGTAATGATGGATGCATCATTACAAATAAGGCGCCCAAACGAATAAAAATCAAACCCTGTATTCAAAACACATATTAAGACTTGTACTTTTGTTGCTTTTTTTCATTTCCATGGCAATAGCTGAAAATTTTAAACCTTTAAATAAGTTCTACACACAATAGAAAAACTGTCTAGAAATTTTAAACTTGTAATATTCTTTTCATTTTAAGATTTAATTTTATATAGAGAAGTAGTACATGAATCCAATTGGTTGAAATTCAAACAATAGGCAAAGTTGATTGACATCACCTTTACCCAATATCACAAACCATTGTTTTGATGAGCTAATGATGTGTTACCTCGGCCTCTGGAAAAGGAGATGGGGATCAACCTTCATGTGAAGTTTGGTTAAGATTGGACCAACGGTCTTCGAGAAATTGGTTGGACAAGTTCATGGCCGGAAGAAGAAGAAGAAGAGGAAGAATAATAATAATAATAATAATAATAAGAAACGGTGCAAAAACAATAAGTCGCCAAACTTTGTTTGGGCGCCTTAATAATAAAATAATAATAAGAAACGGTGCAAAAACAATAAGTCGCCAAACTTTGTTTGGGCGCCTTAATAATAATAATATTTTTAACGTGTATATATCAGCACCAAAACAATTAAGTGACTTCAAGTAATTACCCCAAAGTTAAGATCAGCGTAATCAACATGCAAAAAGAATATAATCTCGTGTTTTTTTAATTAAATTTGTAGACTCTTCTCTTCCTGATAAAATTAACTCAAAAATGTTCTCGATTGTCATTACAGTGAATACAGAACACTTTCACGTTGAAATAAATATTGCAATTATCATAATTATGCTGCAGCAAACGATTGTCCCATCCTTCTATTGTCATTCATATTACATTTAAAACCCAACACGTCCGAGTCTTAATAAATTATCAGTGGCATGTCATATTGATATTATTTAGTCGTGTTATAAATAAAATGAATGATAAAAATATGCAAATTAACAAGACCATTGACATATGCATCTATGACAGATGACCAGTATGGTCACTAGACAATGTAACGTCTCAAAAACTCATTAATCAAGGGTTAAGTGTATCCAACATCTCTTCAGATAAGGTAGTGTGTTAGTTCATTACATGTTTTGAGGGAGGATTGAGGATAAAGTTGCAATTATAGGTCGAAAAACCTGAAAAATTAAGTTGTGTATTATATCCGAATGTTGAATAAGTAACTAACTTCAGATTATATTTACTTTTTCAACATTGAATGTTGAATGTTGAAAAAGTAACTAACTTCAGATACGGTTTAACACCTAGTTACTAAAAACTATTTGAAGTAGTTATTTTGAACTGATGTCTTTTTTTTAAAAATTGTTGTTGTTTTTTTAATGTCAATTTATGTATTTTTGGGGTTATAAAACTGTGCTACCTCTGGGCAGCGACATTTCATATGTCACTGCTCTGACTACGTGCTGATATGACCTATTGATGGAATCTATAACAACGTGGTGTATGATTGATCAAAGTCGACATGAATTCTTTTTCAATGTGACATTAACAGTGCAACGTACTTTAAAATTATATTCACGAAGTTATTGTCCTATATATATGGGGTATAGGATACCTTGCTAATATATATATTAAAAACTCAAAAATAAGTAAAATGTTTTCTAAAACACACACACACACACACACACACACACACACACACACACATATATATATGAATTATAATTTCAACTGAGAAAATTTATTGACATTGAAAATTGGGACGGTTTTCCCGAAACACCTTTGACTTTTATTACATAGCATCGCATACAAGTAAGATTTGAGTGACAGCCTGTTTCAAACATCTTGCATTCGGTAACTTTTAATAACATTCCTTCGTTCGCTTTAACTCATCATATTTGTCACCATTTAAGAAATTTGAGACAGTCCATAATACTTCGCAAGTTCATAAAGACATTGGAAAAATATCTTATTTTTTATATTTACAATATTAATAAAAATACATTTATTGCCGTCTCACATTCCCCATGTTAATTTGAAAACAATTTTGAAATGCGCTGTTGCTGCACCTTTTCGTAAAAATTGGTCGTCTCCTGTCAGTCAACGAGCCTTGGCATTTGACATCTGACGTCATCACGTCAGCGCGTGGAGCAATGTCTTTATGGAGTTGCAAAGTATAGTCGATGTCAAATACTTTATTGAAGCAAAGATATTGTATATAAGAAAACCTCTGGTTTTTATAGGTGCATCCTGGTGTTTTGACTATGACTTCCGATGGTAAAACACTACTTCCGGTTGCAAAACACAAAACTTAAATATATGTTAAGCATATGTCGTATAACACTTTTAGAATGAATTAGTTATGTGTTTGCAAAGGCAGGAATCAAACGTTACTGAAGGTATAAAATTAATAAAAGTGAAACTTTAAAAATATTAATTCTGTTTGCAGTTTTCTGAAGTGGAAAAAGTCTGAATTCTGTCGTAAAGACGAAATGTAGACGATTTGACCGACATAGGATTCACCCGAATTCCATATCATTGACAAAAAATTCTTTTAAGTCCATAAAACAGCAAGATCTTTAAAATGAAAGATTAAAGTTATTTTACCAATCAAAGTTCATTCACTTCAGTCACACGCAATGTTCTTAACGACGCGTAATTTTTTGTTAGGTTGGCCACGCGGAATAATGCTTTTTCAACAAGGTGCATCCTATAGACCCCACTTGATGATTTTCAGACTCTTTAAAATACGATTTATTTTACATATTGGATACATGCTAAGTTTTAACTTTTTAATGATCAGACCGGTATCATCATATGCAGTGAATAAAGCCATCCCGTCTCACACAGAACCATTATCAAACAGAAGGTTCAAATCCATAATGAACATTAAACGTGTTTTGCACGTAAAACTTGGTTCCCAAGTAATTCTATGTTGTGAGCTTTGATGATATTGTTTACGCTCGGTTTGTATACCAGGTTAGACAAAATTATACAACTTGTAAGATGTAAATCATCTAAGGAAAAGAAACAGGTCGTGCGGGTACGATTGTCACCATTGGTTTATTGTGTCAAATATCCTAAATTAGATGAAGCGTATGTTCATTTAATAGATAAAACACAAACACAAACTTACCGCCCCAATTTCAATCGAAAAGGCGCACTTCCATCAGAGAAGTGAGACCGGTTGTACTGGAGGAGTAAGCATCTCCTGTGTAGATAGCTACACCTGCCACGTGTGAAATCAAAATAGTGAATACAAATAGTATGAAATAAAATAACAAGACCCATAATGAAAATGACAAGATTTTTCGCATTCATTTTATTTATGTTTCTGCTGTTCCATGTTATTTTGACAGTTATTAGTAACCATCAAAATTAGGCACACTTTTATCTTTGCCTCTTTTAGTTCGTGTGATAGATGCTATAGTCCGTTACTTCTATTTTATATGCGTTTTATCAAATTATCTGGGCCCTACCATCTTGTTCTTCATTCATGTCGCCCAAATCGAGACTATGTTTTCTTGTCAAGATTGCACTGTTCTCTGATTGTTTTAAAGAATCGAGAACACATACTTCAGGTCCCAGTTTTACAATCATTTCTTAGCTAAGATTTTCCGTAACTTAAATTTGGTTATCTATTTTCGGAACTACTGATGAACGTTAACATTTTTGTCAAAACTAAATGCAAATGTTTAAATCTAGAAGTAATCCTAAATTCCTGAATATCTTAAAAATCAAAAAAATTATAAAGATTTGAAATTTTGCCAGATTTAAGTTAAGAAAAATCTTAGCTAAGGAATGAAACTGGGACCTGGAGTTTAAAAAATCTCGAGAAAAAACAAACGCAAAAATCACGTTTCAAAACAGATTTCTCGATAACGTCCCATGTCATTTTATTTTTTGTAGTAATTTTAAGCCTTTTTATGTTGTCCATTCATTGGTTAGAGATTTTATTTAGTTAAGATCAGAAAAATTAAAAAAAAAAAATTAAAAAACGTTTCTAGAACATTGACCTTTGACGATTGCCACTGTAATACAATCCATATTAATATATTTGTCTGAGGTTTATATTACAATATCATGTTACATATTATACCAGTTTTAATTTTACGGTACTAGATCTAGAGACGGCCGTTTTGGAATATAATTCCTCATCAGTAGTGCTTGGACCAAAATTGTAATACCAATTTTTCCTTCAAGATTTTTAAAAGATACCAAAAGGAACAAAATATATGTGTCAAATAACAAATTCCATTCATAGAATTTAAATAATGCATATTTGAGTATTTGAAGATATGGTCTTAATGTATATGAAACAAAGTTGCTGTTTTTTAAATTTAAAAACGCTCAGATGTAGCAGAATGTTTTCAACAATTTAATTTTGTAAACTTCAGTCTGTATAATGATATGGTCACTTTAAGGCATGTATGTTAATTTAAAACACATGTATATATGTTATGAGCATTTCCATGGTTTCAGATTCAAGTGTAAAAGGGACTAGCTACTGGTTTCCAATTCTAAGCATACGCCTCAACAAATGCTTTTGGAACTGTGGCCAACTAAACGGACAACTGCAATAAAATTTATGTTAGTAAAATTCTGCTCTGATGCTTGGTCATTAAATTTTGTTGTTCTTCTCTATTGTTATATTACTGACGGTGGAAAGTGAGTTTTAGTCCTATAAACACCATTGATAAATTGGTTTTATTCAATTGTCACGTTCTCATGAAGTGAACGCCTTACATAAAAATACAGTACAGAGCTGTTGAAAGTTTAACACTTAGCTAACGAATAAGTGCAGATTAGGCAGCTCATCTTGGTTTCATCTCGACAGCTATCTTACACCTGTTAAGATATCGGAAGCTTCTCGGTAACTACCTAGTCCTTGTCTCGGTTTCATTTCGACAGCTATCTTACACCTAGTAAGATATCGGAAGCTTTTGGTAACTAGCTATTGCTTATCTCGGTTTCATCTCGACAGCTATCTTACAGCTGGTAAGATATCGGAAGCTTTTGGTAACTAGCTATTCCTTATCTCGGTTTCATCTCGACAGCTATCTTACAGCTGGTAAGATATCGGAAGCTTTTGGTAACTAGCTATTCCTTATCTCGGTTTCATCTCGACAGCTATCTTACAGCTGGTAAGATATCGGAAGCTTTTGGTAACTAGCTATTCCTTATCTCGGTTTCATCTCGACAGCTATCTTACAGCTGGTAAGATATCGGAAGCTTTTGGTAACTAGCTATTCCTTATCTCGGTTTCATCTCGACAGCTATCTTACAGCTGGTAAGATATCGGAAGCTTTTTCTTGGTAACTATCTATTCCTTATCTCGGTTTCATCTCGACAGCTATCTTACAGCTGGTAAGATGTCGGAAGCTTTTTCTTGGTAACTATCTATTCCTTATCTCGGTTTCATCTCGACAGCTATCTTACACCTGGTAAGATATCGGAAGCTTTTTCTTGGTAACTATCTATTCCTTATCTCGGTTTCATCTCGACAGCTATCTTACAGCTGGTAAGATATCGGAGGCTTTTTCTTGGTAACTAGGTATTCCTTATCTTGGTTTCATCTCGACAGCTATCTTACAGCTGGTAAGATATCGGAAGCTTTTCGGTAAATAGGTATTCCTTATCTTGGTTTCATCTCGACAGCTATCTTACAGCTGGTAAGATATCGGAAGCGTTTGGTAACTAGCTATTCCTTATCTCGGCTACTCGACATCAAAGCTTCGATTTCTTTAAGAAAACTCTGTTAAATTTTCGACTAGACTGTACTGTTAGTTTACTTAAGTAATAAAAACTAAATTAAACTTTGAGGAATCACACACGATAACTGACCTTTACCCACCTTTAGTTACTGCAGATCAATAGGTCATTTGTAAAGTAGTTTTTAAATAAAAAGCTTACTAATTTTTAACTATAAACTATTAACTAAAAAACTGTCTGCAAAAAAGGCTTTAAAAATAGCTGTATGTCATCCTATGTAATACATATAGAAAATGATAGACAAACACCTACCAGACCTGTGGAAATACTCAAAACTTTCAGTTAAAGATATTACTCGTGGTGTATCCAAATGCAGGTACGTCGGTCCAATATAACACCATTCAACAGAAATGTTCACCTAATCCATTCTGGACAGTTTCTAGTGTGAGAAAGTTTGTCAGTTTGCTTACAGAAGGCCGATATTTTTATCCGGGCACTCTAGTTTCTTCCACCATCACTGAACTGACCGCCTTGATATTAGTGAAAGAACTTTGACTGATGTGTAAAAACATCCTTACTCAACCAAACTCATCTGACAAATTATAAATATCTTAAATATAAAGCACACTTTTGTCATTGGAATTAACATTCTTACATCATACAGTTAAGTCTCTTTGTAACAAATGCCAAATGTCAACTTACTTCTTTACAGCCAAAAGCCGTTATAGGCATTTCAAACTGCACGATAACCCCATGTTTGGTTGGTTGGTTGTTGCCTAACGTCGCATCAGCAATTTTTCAGCTATTTGCGATGAGAACTATTTTATCATCTCTATGGATTAATCTATGAACAAGTTCGTGTATGCATGTAAAGTGCGAGTGTGTTTTACTAGACCCAAAGCGATTTTAACACGCTTCCTCACCGAGTCAGTGCGCCGCAGACAAGCGTACCACTCCCCCAGTCACATTATACTGATACCAGGTGAACCAGTAAATTAAAGGCCAACGGCAAGGACCCTTTGTTTGGTTAAATCTTTATAACTCTGAAGTTATTAACAAGGTCTACGGTACCAATTTAACTATCAAATAGTGCTAACAATTAAACTGTGAACTAAACTAAAGTGGGAAAAAATCTTTGACTGGGGCGTAAAAATTCATGATTGTTCCATCCAACCTTTATGTCGATGCTTAAGGGTCATCTAAGTAGGGAAATTCAAGTGAAAACCATTTGGTTGAAAAACGTGAAAGATGGGTACCCTTATGAAATTACCTACACAGGTGTGAAGATTTATAAAGCAGGAATGCTTTAAGAATTTTTAAAATATTTGTTGCGTTTTTTATAGAAATTGTGCAAAAATACACGTTTTGGGGAAAATTCACCTTGTATAGCGAATTAATTTAAAAAACGAAAAGATATTAATATATTCAACGTCATAGAGCAGTGCATATGGACTAGAGTTTGTTAAAGAAATACGAGGTTTTTTGAAAACTCGACAATTTACGGTTGAGGTTTTCTCCTTGAGGTACATTACACAAAAAAAAACATAGTTTTAATAAAACTTTGAACTGGACGAAAGTGAAAAAAATGACTGGGACGTAAATATTCATTATTGTTCCAATTCAAACTTTATGTCGATGTTTAATGACGGCTCTGATATCTTGCAAGGTTTGTTCTATATGTAAATCCGTATTGACATTTAATGAGAAAACACCTAGTTTCCATACACCTTAAAGCTTTAATGACGAAAATACCCTAGTTTTATGATGACCGTAAAGGCATCATAAATATTTTATGAAATTAAACCATTGGGGACTTTTTACATCGTTATACAAAATCTCAAACTTCTATATACATTAGTTATTTACTTCGTTTTAACACTTAACGCCTCATTAAAAATGAAGTAATGTGCGTCTTATAAATATGCTGTATGCTGCTTTGCGTTGGATCGCATAATACTTCATTTTTTTCAAATTTGTGTAAACGAGTCATGATTTTTATCTTTTGAATTTATATTGAAATTTTAATGAATTAAAATCCAATACTAGTATCCGAAAATATGAGCTCTGGATTAATATTCATGATGCTCTGATTTATTATGCTCTTCATTTTGTCCTAATGGAAACTCGAGATGTAATATACCGTCTTATGTGACCTCTTACCTGTGTTACTAAACAAGTAAACAGAAGTAAAACACGTTAAGTTAAAACAACATGACTGATCCAAAACAAAAACTGTTTTGTTTGCAATACCAATTTTATAATTTAAATTTTTGTCGCGTATAGGTCAGTTTGTGGGCGAATACATTGCGACAGAATACGTTGTCGCAAATCAGATTTGGATTTCTCATGATTGTGGAGCTCTATGCGTCAATGCGATACATTACATTCAAAACCGATGTCTGTCGTTGGATAGAGCTCCCAGTAGCTCTATTCGTAGAGCTCCATCTGCTAAGGCCCGACGAGTTTGCCCCTGAGAGAAGAATCGAGGTGTTACTATTTAGCTTTATTATATAATGTCCATTTGCTTTATCTGATTCTGTGAAATCATTTACTTATGTGATGTCCAATTTTCGTGGATGTATCAATTATATTCCTTGTGGTGATAATTTTGTGGTTTGTGGATAATGTTTAAGGTTATTTTCTTATATATAATATTCCCTTGATATATACATTCATAAACATATCTTTTCCAGATTTAAGAAAACAGGTATATGTGGTGGAAGAACTCAATTAGAGAGAATACTGTTATTTTTGGTATTTGTGCTTCTTGTTGCTGTGATTATTATAGCTATAGTATTTGCTACCAATGTCAAGGACACTGACTCGAGTTCAGGTGCTTCTGCATCCACAGGTATATAACAATACTTTATTATATTTATACAGTTACAAAAAAGAAACATAGCATACAAATAAGCAATCAAAATTAAATTCAAAATTATAATGAAACAAATTTGTAAAACACCAGTAATGTACAGTGCATGATTAAGGATACTTGGTACACTTCAGCATTTTTCATTAACAAGGCTGATAGATCTTTTTAAATATAGTGTTTAACTCTAGAATCCATTTTTGGTAAAATGTATATATATCATAGGAGATCACATTGATCTATCCATTTCTCTTGACCCGTCAAAATAGTCCAAAGATCCGTTAGCTAATGATAACTATGGAACCTGTGGAAAAGAAATTTTTTCTTCAAAATTTAGAAACAGTATTTCGCAATACTATTTCGTGTATTCGCAATAGTTATATGTTATTTTCGCACTAGTTATTCAGATTTACTTTCAAAATAGTATTTCTAAAATACAGGCTTCGTATTTTAAAATTTTTTAAGTAAAATAGAACATAACAAAATGTCCAAAATAAGCAGACGACAGGAAGTGCTAAATCAAAGGGAGTTAACTTTCATTACAGAAATATCCATATGGCCATTTATTTTAAGGATCTAAACCCGTTTGATTGTTGCTTAAGTTTTTAGTTGGCGCCTTTATTAATTGAATAATTGCAAAAATATCATTTTTGAAAAAAAATCCCAATAATTATGAGGACAACTGTTCTAGAGTGTCAAAGACACTAGTCCAAGTCCAGTAGGTAGTTATATAGCATAGGGGATCAGAATAGGTCTCCGTCGTCGAAGATTTGCCACAATTTAACAGTTAATTCCAAGTGTTCCTTTTGCGAACGATCATGGTTAAAGAAAACTAGATTGAACAGGTGACATCTGATCAAAAATATCAATTGGGACTATAGCTATTTTGTAGAGTTTGCACATATAACGTTTCATACGCCGTTATGGAACTATTTATATTTTCACAGTTCACAAATAAATAAATACATAAAATTATCGTAAAGATGAAGTTCATATTGAGGGTGATACTTAGTTTGTAAATATACATGGTTTATTACCGATAATCAACCGTTTATTGTGTCTGGGAATACCGTTTTACAACCGTTCAAATTTCCGTGACCGTTTATGCATTTATGTAAGCAATAATGCAAACGTTCTATTGTCAATTGTAGTACCATCTTAATACACTGACATATCTGAAATAAACCGAGATCACAAACATAACAAACAACCGATATTTTTCTCACGACAATTTTTGAAAATCTTCCAAAATAAATTTTATAGATTTATTTTATAATGCTGCTCATCTCTGGGTGATTTATATAAGATTTTTCGGGAGCAGCAATGTGAGGTACAAAGTAAACACTTATATGGATTTATAACATGTGTTTAGGAATACTTCACTGCTTTAATGAGGGTTCAATGACAATATACATTATGATGTTTATGGTACGTATTTACTGTACATCTATATTGAATACATTCTAGTTCTTAACCCCCTCCATCTTTATCTGAAGTACTAAGTTATAAAGTGTAGTACCGTAATAGAATACTTACTTACATACACTCTATTTAGACATCATTTCTAAATCTGCTGTTATCATGACTAAATGGGGTCCGCCATTGTACCACGTGACCAGTACCACGTAACGTCTGTGTGAATTCTCAATCGCACACCATATTTCAAAATTTGCGGTTATGCTGACTTATGTAAAATAACGGTGTCCACCCGTGTACAACATGATCAATTCCACTTAACGCCCGTGTTGAACAATACTCAGTCACGTACTCTATGTCTAAATCTGGTAGTAAAATAACGGACCCACCCGTATACCACTTGATCAATCTGTTTGGAGCATCATGGGAACTTTTAGGTCGAAAATTCACAGTTTAATGTCTTAATCATAAGAAAACACCAACTTATGCAATTCCATATTAAGTGGAAATATTTGTTCCGCAAAACCTTATGTAGTATCACGTGGTATGCTAACGAAAACAAATACAGGGATTAATTGATTGATCGTTCAGCGCCATGCCTACCTTGACATCGGGTATCGGTTTTTAACCCGTTTCCGAAGGACCCAGTGACTTTAATTTTAAAGGTTCTTGGCGAAATGACAGTCTCTACCTGTTTTCAAGTCTTGATTAGATCCGCTTATGATTCTTACCCCGTCAACTGAGCTACAATTGCGGCTAAATATAGTTGCTATACATAGACGATTTCATTATTTTTGCACTCATTTTCAAAACTATTGTCTATTTATGTAGATATATATTGTTTGACTGACAAATAAAAGAACAGTCTTTTCTCGGTCTTGATCAAAATAACGATTATTAAAATTGCTTTGTGACATTGTTAAACGTATGTCTAATCACGCCACTAAAGTCTGTTTACAACCAATTAGTCTTTTGGTTTTTGTACCTTTTCATGTGGTTAACGTGTGAATAAAAATCATAACTTTTTGCATCGTGAAAACAAGCCTATGCCGTAATGTGGCCTGTTGTAACCGGTGTCTAATCTACTCTCTTGACTTCTAAAACTTTTTAATATCGCCTTCTATATCGCTATGTAAATTGTTTTAGCGCCATTTTCCAAACTTTTGCGGCGATACCAAAAACAGGAGTGAGAGGGTTTTTCATATGCTAATCAGTTTCTGTTACGGGTCATTAACACAATCTTAGCTTCTTCGACTCTACGAAGAAAGTCACTCCCACAGTCCCAACCGCGTGTATATTAATATCACCATCCGTTTTCCTGAAACTCTTTTTAAGTGAATGTCTCTAAAAATCTGCACAGTTGTTGATTTATCGTTATTATTTAATAATAATAATAATAATATTTTCTGCTACAACGATCAGAAATATTTGTTAACATACGTCCTCTAATTATGGCTAAAGGCAAAGTTGACCGACTTTTACAACATGTACACGTGTACACCTGATCATGAATGCGGTAGTTCTTGCCAACCACCAAGTAGATTAGAAAAAGTTCTTGCAGTCTTACTAATTATCTGTACACACAATTTATAAGTTTAATTAGTTACCATAATTTACCATTTCTTACATATTAGAATTTTACTTTTCAAAAAAGTATCAAGTTTCCCTTGATCTAATAATCATTGAAATGGGGGAAAATAAAAATCAAAACAATTTATTAATAATTTAATTAAATATTTCGAAAAGGGAAAACCGTGAACACGTTACTGTAATGAATTTAGACTTCCCGGGTGGCATTTCTTTTATTAGAATCTATAGTTATCTTCATTCAACGTTTTAAGTTTGTCAAGGTTAAGTATGACCGTTCTTAAATGAATTTCAGTAAGAATTATGGTACAGAGAGAGAGAGAGAGAGAGAGAGGTTGTCTCAAATATGATTTGCATGTGAATTGTTTTAAGTTTTTCAGGGTTAAGTATGACCGTTCTTAAATAAATTTCAGTAAGAATTATGGTACAGAGAGAGAGAGAGAGAGAGAGAAGACGTTGTCTCAAATATGATTTGCATGTGAATTGTTTTAAGTTTTTCAGGGTTAAGTATGACCGTTCTTAAATGAATTTCAGTAAGAATTATGGTACAACGAGAGAGAGAGAGAGAGAGAGAGGGGGGGGGAGAGAGAGAGCGTTGTCTCAAATAATGATTTGCGCATGAATTGTGGCAAGAATGCTATTTAGCAAAAAATCTTTTGTAAACAATTTTTTTTGTACATGACATACTCGTAGGCGCAGCATTATAACACCATATGTATATTGATAACTATTGATAAATTTAAACAATTTTGAGTAATTTTATAAACAAATTTATGAAAACAGTATCCATCCTTGTCAATCATGTGTAGTGTTGCGTGTCAACATTGTCGATAGGTATTTCTTATGCAAATTAGCTCAGTATTTCCCTGTCCAAAATGGTTTCGACCGAAATGTAAGACTTAGACAAAATAGCCGTTGTTCAAAATTGACCAAAAATTACGGAGTATGGGGAAAAACTGAGAAAAGTTTAAGAATAGAAATATTAAAAATTAATTACGGCATGAATTGTATAATAAATGTACGATTTTACTTTTACAATAAAAAGTTTCGTATTAGAGAATTTTACGAAAAACCGAGATACTAAAGGATTGTAAATGGACTTTAGTTCTTGTACCCGGAATTCACAAGTTCACGTTGGTCGTATGGCGAGACATGTATATATCCTATTGAGGTTTACTTATTTGTTTTTATAGCATTTTTATTGTCAATCATGTGTTTTATTATAAAAATATCTATAATTTGTTTCAGGTTTGGAAGATATTTGTATGACAGAAGAATGTACATCAACAGGTAATAAAAACAAAAGTGCTCTCTGTGTCTTACTGGTAAGGTTTTGCCAAATCATTCGTTGAATACAGAAGAAAATCATCAGGAAAACGGGAATGATACCTTGATAAATTTTGATTTTTTATGATCGGGATGCCCCAAATAGTGTTTTGACTACACCATCGCAAAATTACTGCTGTGTCATTTCAAAGTCGGAGATATTGTGATCGTTCGTCCCTTTTTGTCTGTCTTCCTTGTCATGTTTGGCTCATGTGTTATTTACTTATTCTAAGTTGCGTCGGCTTATGCCAAATACACGCGTTTTACTTGCAACAAATGTATTTCTAAACACAACTCGGATATATATATATATCCTAATAGCAATGTAGGTTTATGCATAACTATTATCTCAACAAATAAATGAGTCTGCTGTACAAATATTCGTTATATGGCAAAAGATTTAATATGATTCCATTCAGGGTGTTTCGTTGCTTAGTTACGAAGGGGTTTATGAACTTGCGTACCATGTGAACATAAAACAATAACATTTAAAAACATTTACGTCCCAATTTTACTGGAAAACATCAACTGATGCTATTCTACAGCCAATGAAAATAATTGTACAAGGCGTATCACATGGTACTCCTACAAACCCTAATTTAGGCCTAAAGAGACCTTTTTTGTTATTTTCAGCTGCTAGAGTTCTTGCCGATATCGACACAACGGTTAATCCATGTGATAATTTCTACGAATTCTCTTGTGGAAAATGGATAAAGAAGGCGATTATACCTGAAGATAGGTCCAGTATTAACAAGTTCGGCGAACTTAGAGACGATGTAGATGCCACTGTTAAATGTAAGATACATTTGTTGTATATGTAACAAAAATATATACATGTATGTCTCCTTTGAAATCTTTCATATTTCTAGACATGGGACATAAATCCACATACCTTCTCAATAATCGGAATAACTTACATCAATTTGGCGGTTGTCAAAACTTTTGTTAAATACTAGTATGATGTCTCTGTATCCTGAATACATTTGACGCCAAACTGTTCTATGTTCCTTTCATTCTCAATTTTACATTTCACACTTTTACCCTTCTGGAGCACCGGACCTCAGTTCTGGAAGTTAATGTATTTAACTTTTATTTTTCTTTTGCGCTCTTTTGCAATAGTGATATGGACATGGATGTGGTTTGTTTGTTTGTTTGTTTTTGATACAATAATAGAGGTCGTAAGCCTCGTTTGTTATCTTTCTGCTCGGGTGAATGTGAATACGAAAATCGTATACTTTCTCCAGAATCAGGGTAATTAATATTGTTATCCTGCAAAACACTTTCTAGGATATTTATTTAAAGAAGAAATGTAAGCAAATAAATTATGTAGAACATGTTTTAAACTGTTTTATCATTCTCTTATATTGTGTCATGTTTTGATTTTTTTGGCTGTCCCATATGCATTTTTAGTTGCAATTTTTAGCCTTTTCTAATTTTTAAATGTTTTCTTAACATCTGTGTGATTAAACGTTTCAAAAAGAAGCGTTATTAATCTGTTCTATATTCTCAGATTTATTAGAGGAAGAAATAAAACCTGGAGATGTAGAGGCTGTAAACAAAGCTAAAAGATTATACATGTCTTGTATGAACGAAAGTAAGTATGGTATTCAGTATTAAGTTGTTGTTTTTTGTCAAGACAGTCTAAAAAGCTTTTGTGTTTGGGCACAAATGAATATATAAGTCTTAAGTTGAGACAATACGGCAATTAATAGTTTATAGTGGCAGTTTTATTGTTTAAGTTTATTTGCATGTTGTCGAAGTGTTTATCTTGCATTTAGGATTGTGATTTGGACATGGACTGGTCTGCTTGTGTTTGATATATAGATTTAGGTTTCAAGTTTCTTTATTTCCCTAATTGTATATTACAATATTGCGAATATATATTATATACATGTACCTATAAATAAAAAGAAAATAAGGTGGTTTAACATTTGAACTCATTAACATACCATACCGCAAGGATGATTGTATATATGTTAGCATGAAGATTGTTGCTATTATGTCGAATCTGAATGGCGATTGTGTAGACCAGTGCAGGTCAAAGTTAGGTGTTAAAGTTTCACTACTTCAGACTAATTCTGATAATGTTTTGTCTCTATTTTATTGTTTATATTCTTCTAGTCAAATATAGAGCTTGGTAATTGACCTACAAGTAGAGCGTAAAATATGCGTGTTTTTAATTTTACCTTATGTTTTTTTTCCTTCAGGTTTGATAGAAACCCTAGGTATTTCAGTGGTTATGCCACTACTACAAGAACTTGGTGGGTGGCCTGTAGTTAATTCTTCTTGGACTGAAGCATCATTTAATATGACCACACTCCTAGTGACTTTAGCGAAGTATAGTAACTATCCTGGTATAGGGTTCTTTGTATATACGGATCTAAAGAACTCGAACAGAAGATTACTCTATGTAAGTATCATTTAACAGCTCAGTTTATAGACTGTTTGTCCCGCTTGTGGGGCTCGGGGTTCAAACCTTGCCCTGGTTGACCAAGTCTGGAGCATAAATAGTGACTGTTCTTTCGTCAAGCACTCAAAGTTTAGAAATGAAAGCCATGAGCCCTTTGTATTGTCACCGTAAGAATGGCACATTAAAGAAATATCCTTGCGCATTGTCCCGACCTTGCCGCAAAGGTCAAACTATCTGTCGCTTCACCTTAAGCGCTGTAGCCACTGATATCGCCAAGAGGCAAATATTTTAACTGATGCGTTGAACACCATTTAATCAATGAATATTTTATCATTTAAATGTAATTTCTTCTTTCAACTCAGTTCTTTTCTCTTTTTTTGAATTTTTTATATTCATTGATTATAAATTTCACAGATTGCAACTGTTTGTTGTCAAATGGCAAAACATGTATGTCTAAGACATATTAATGTATCACGATGCGCACTTATTGCCAATTCTGAAATTCTCTTATGTTTTACTTAGTAAGAACAATCGATGTTTATAGATATTAATATATACTAGACTAAGTATATCGTTTGGAATTTTTATATTGTGTTGTTTTTACAATTTATATATTTTGAAGAGTTTGAAATGTTTTTGCATATAACTTTTTATAATAAATTTAGTATATTTTGGTGGTTTTCATAGGTTGACCAGCCAGGCTTGGGAATGCCAGGTAGACGTTATTACGAGAAAGGAAGGAATGACCCGATGGTTTTGGCATATGAACAACTTGTGAAGGATGTCACCATTGCATTTGGAGCTGATGCAACAACCGCACAAAATGATGCCAAAGCAATCGTTGATTTTGAGATGGAACTAGCTAATGTAATCTATAAATACTAATTTACAAAGTTTTATGACCGCCACACATTATTGTTGATAAGTATGATATTTGATTATCCAAAATTACCCTGATATATCTGACGCTCATAGTTCTATATTCATTTCATTTTCAATCTTGATTTTACATGTGACGGTGTAGCAAGCTAGATAGGGGGTTTTATCGTTCAGAAGCACCAGCTTCGTTTCAATGGCGGAAGTTCACGTGTCTAACAAAATTTGCCTGTTTTCAAAGTTTTCATTTTGCTTTGCAATTGTGATTTAGACATGAAACAGTTTGTACAAGTTATTAAAACTATTTCAGTCAGACCGATTATTGTTAAATTATTACACTTGTGGTACCCAACATATACATATGTATGTCTTTATGATAAATATATACTAGAATAGGGTTTATTCCGAAATATAGAGATAAAGATATATGTAATTATTTTCAATCATTTATTGAAATGGCTCTATCCCTAACGCTAGGAAGGAAGGGGAAATGAAGAATAATGCTTAAACATACTGGGTAATAATTAGCTATCACAGAATGTGGTGATGATAACATGTGAAAAAGAATAGTTTGTCAGTAAATTTTTTTTAAATGCAGTATTTCTATTGCAGATTACAATGCCTCCTGAAGACAGGCGTGATAGCGAGGCTTTGTATAATAAAATGACAATTACACAATTAGTGCAGAATTTCAGCACTTCAGCATCTCCTAACGTAAGTGTACATTTTTATGCATTACTTTTAATTTTGCATATGGGATTTCATGGATTACTGGTTGTAAAATATGTCGGATAGTTGAGAGCTCTTTAGTAGTAAATAAAGCTACACCACTGAGCTTTGAACAACTTGTGATTGAGGAAAATGATTACTTGCCACCTAAAATTTGTAAACTATTCTTTACACAAAAATTGCATCAGGAACTAAGCCCACCTGCATACAATATTGGTGATAAATATATATTTATAATAATATACTTACCCTTTCGAGCACCCGACCTCACTTCCCTGGTAGAAGTTCACGTGTCTAACCTAACTTTTCAGTTCCAAAGTTTTTACTTTGCTTCTGGATTGTGCTTCGGACATGGATTAGTATGTTTGTTTTGATTTAAACACTTCAGGTTCTTTGTGTTGATACATGTAGTTTTTTTAGACCTAAACCATCTTTTATCCCAATGCTGAGAAGTATTGCAGTTTGCATTTCCAATTTTAAAATTTGCTATAAATTGAGCGATTCCAATTCTCCTCTGTCCAACAAGAAGGGTTCGACGGGGTACCATGTGATGGCCCACGTTTGTTACATTTTCCGCTAAAATGGTTTTATTTCGAGAATTCCATATAATTCCATATAATATAAACGTCAAGATGTATTGATCACGTGACAACGATGCTTCATAACTTTTGTGCGAAACCATTATTTCCAATGAATATGGAAGCATATTTTGGGAATTCTTAAAACGTTCCGCACAAACCTTATGGAACAATTATACACTGACAAATCGCATTGAAAACATCCAGAGAGCAAATTCATTCATTAATTAGGTAACAAATAAGATTTCATCTCAATTTTTATGTTTTTCATTTTTAGGTTCGTTTTGAGTGGTTGTGGTACCTACAAGGTATAATGCATATGAAAGGTGTAGAGATACCGATCACAGAATCAGAGAATATCATTGTTTACGCTGTTCCTTACTTCAACAAACTATTTAACCTTTTGAGCAAACATAACAACAGGTATATTTGGCCCAGGTTTAACCATCATTCCTAAGATTTTCCTAAACTTCCTTTTGGTTTTATAATAAAAACTTTTTTGTCAAAATTAAATATTATAAATTAATATTATATAATATTTGAAGTGGTCTCAAAATTACTCCATAATTTCTTAATGTCTTAACAATGAACAAAATTATCAAAATTTGAAATCTGTCCGATTTAAGTTTAGGAATGATGGTGAAAATGAACTCTGATCTCGTATGAAAAGATGAAAGTTAACACAATCCAAAATATTACCAGGTTACATATACATGCATACAGGTAATAATTATCCTTACTTTGTTTGTTTGTCTTGCAGTCAGTGTTCATAATTTACATGTGATATATCTATGGTTTGATTTACTGGAAATTCTATTCCATGAATAACAGTTCGTTGCCGTTTGTATATGATAAAGCCTTCACACGCTTTGTTTCAACAACCTTTATTACAGTATATAATTATTATATTATTACCCTTCCAAAGCATCCGGCCTCGCTTTCCTTGTGGAAGTTCACGTGTTTACTTAACGTATCAGTTCCAAATGTTTTACTTTGCTTCTGGATCGTGATTCGGACATGGGTTAGTATGTTTGTTTTTGATACACATGTCGGCATATTGGTTGTTTTTATGCATTCCGGGAAATTCTAGCTTTTTCAACAACTAAATTTTTCTTATTTATTCACCACAAGTGTTAACGCCATCAACAACAAAAAGATAATTCATGTTTCTTAGATGTTTGGCGATCTGATGGCAATATATACAGTAAGTATTTTGTAATATTAGGTTGTGGAAACAAAGCGTGTGAAGGTGTGATCCTATACACAGCAACGAACTATTGTTAGCGTAAATTCTATCTTGGAATAGAATTTCCAGTAAATGAAAACTGATTTTCCTTTGAAATCTTTACACTAGCATGTTATTCCGTTGGAAACATTATTAGTGCATTAATTCCAAAGAAAACACCAGGTACTTTTTCCTTTCATATCTTAAAAAGGGGTACTTGCCCTTCCGGAGTACCTGGTCTTACTCCCATAGTGGAACATTGCGTATTTAACTTAATTTGCCGGTCTTCAAAGTATTCACTTTGCTTTAAGAATTATGTTTTTGTTTGGAATGAGTTTCCAGGATAGAGAAAAAAGTTCACTGTTATACTATCGTTTACTTGTTTATGCAGCTTAGATTTTCCCATGTTTCCAAATACTATACCATACCATTAGATAGATAGGATTTGTAGCGACACCAGTACATGTACATGCATAATATTTACCACATATGTGAACTTGCGTACAAATTAATCATTCTTCTTACATATACCGGTATATATTTATTTTATACAGAGTTATAGCAAACTACCTCGTCTGGAGAATAATGCAGTATAGGATAGGAAATCTTGGTAAACAGTTTCAAGAACTGACCACAAAATATAATAAGGTGATGATACTAGAAAACACAATCTTGGGGATCATAGCTTTTTTGTTTTTGGCCGTGAAATAAAATAAAACGGACTTTGCTTAATGCCATTTTAATGCCCTGATTTACTTTCTTTTTTCTTGAGGCGAGTCTGTTCTGTCTTTAGTCAATGTAATATATGAAGGAACATATAATTTTTTTATGTGTATGTTTATATATTAACTATAGAAACGTTTTCATTTAGTATTATGAAATGAAGAAGTGTTCTCATGGAAGCCTATAATGACTATCATGAATACATACAAACAGATGTGTTACGCATTTCAGATTTTGCCAACATTTGTTGTATTGTTCTCCTCTTTCATTGTTTAAAGAAGAAATTATATTTTTTTATAGTTGTATTGTCTAACCTAACTTGTCAGTTCCAACGTTTTTACTTTGCTTCTGGATTGTGATTCGGACATGGATTAGTATGTTTGGGCACCCCAATGGCCAAATGGTCTGAGCCGCGCTCTTACGAATCACAACGCCTCCCACCTCTTTGTAATATATCGCACCCAGGACTGATCGAGAAAGTTTGTCAGTTCGCCTGCCAAATATAGGCGATTTTCTTCGGGCCCTGTGATTTCCTTCACAATTCCTGAACTGACTGCCTCGATACTGGTATTAGTAAAATTTCTTGATATGGACGTAAACATCACTTAAAAACCATTGTTTTATTGTTATTATACAGGTATTGTTTGGAACAGAAGTACCTACAGCACGATGGAGAACATGTTCGGCCTATGCAAACAGTATTATGGGGTTGGCTGTAGGCAGATTATTTATACGGGAATCATTCGATGAACATTCAAAAGCTGACGTAAGTGTATTCAATTCAATTGCAAACTTTGATTTTATTTGAAATCTAAAATGATTAATCAAAGTAATATTTTGAAAAAAAACATATGTGGTATTTGCATTTAAAGAGGTATGGCGGATTTGATAGGCGCTTTTTACATTGCCTCCTGCTTGAACGGATAAGTGACGTAACGACGTATTTTTAAACACCTGAGGATTTTGCGTTCTATAATTAGACCAGGTCTATGAACAACAAGCGCTTCGTTTTTCTAAACTTGCTTTTCCTTGAGTAAAGGATATTGAACAAACCTTAACATCCATAATCTCTATTTTATATTTATTTAATAACCAGAAAAATTAGAACAATAAAATATTGATTTACATCACGCTTCAATAAGAATTCACGGGTGATATGTATTGATTTATTGTATAAAAATAACCTAGATGGATCTGCTAGTAAATAGTGTTTTCAAAGAAGAAAATGATCATTTTTAAAAACATATTTGTCAAAAAACAAACTTTAACAATAGCATTTTATAATGATAAAAATAACAATGGGAAGAAGAATAAATAAAAGGATATCCGGATGGGATTTGAACCTATGTCGTAAAGGTTACAAAGCGTTCTCGATACCCACTTAGCTAACCACAGCAGTTAGTGCCAACGGTGTTAAAATATAACATCATTTTTATGTGCAGTGGTCAGTTTAAATTTTCCCTAATTTTCAAAAAAATTTCCTAAGAGGACCATTTTTTAAAAACATCGAAATAATTGCGTTTTGAAAATATTTTCAGAAACAATAACGTAAAAGTAGTTCTTCCGAGGAGAACACTTTGAAAATACTTATCACACACAGGAAATCATTTCATTTTTCATACTTTAGTTACAACTTGTAAATCAAAAAACTGCAAAACCTGTAAAATTGTAATAACTGATACGCATTTTGCCAGTAACCTTACATCTAAAATTTACACTTTACGAAGTCACGATGATCTGAATTGTAAATCTTCCAATGTTGTATATGGAATAGAATGCAATTTATGTTGACTCATATATGTGGGTGAAACCAAAGGTAGACTAAATGTACGTGTGAATGGACATCGGTTTGAGATCAACAACAATGGTAATCAGTTTCTTTACCAACATTTTTACCAGCCGGACCATTCTGTGTTATCTTTTGGAAAAATACACCACCATACAAATAGTCCTACATTAAGCACTCCATACCGATTGCAACGGGATAATTACTGGATAAGAGAACTAAGCACTGCTTCGTCATATGGGTGCAACGACAAAATTGTAAGCGTAGGGAATTTTTCAAACCCGGGTTGTAACAATGTAAATGTTTTACACTTGTTCAACAAAACTGCACATGGCAATAGAAGTCATGGACATCGACGTTACAGCAAACCCAATATCCATGATGTTAGTTTTCCTAATATTTTACCATTCCTGCAGAAACCTCCCGGATTACACCATATCCGAACTAAACTACTCTATACCACTATCCCGTCTTAGACAGTTACAAGAAGAATGCATATCTAAAACTACTATATATTCCAATACACCAGAATATAAGCTTACTGCTATCACCATGGATATTGCTTATAACAGATTATTTAAACCTGCTCGGGAAAACGATATTGAGAACGATGGTCAACGACAATATTGTAAGTGACACTATGCTAACAAAGGAATAGATACTATACACATTTCCAATATTCTTCAGAATAAACAAGTACAATCACAAGTTCCTGCTTATTTCAAAAATAATTTGCCACCTCTAGTTTCCTACTCCTACAATAAACCTATTGCATCCAAAATATTTAATTATAAACAAACATTGCAGTGTTTGAACTTGCATTATTTTACTCCACCTACCTGCTCTTGCTCGTCTTCTTCCTATATTTATGGACCAGCTGGACATGTTATAACTGGTGACCTCAATATAATCGAGAACACCGAATTAAGATCTTTTACTTTCAAAAAGTCCTAAATGTAGAGAAGCTAAACCTTTTACTTGGGGACAGAATTTCAGACTTGTCATGGATTCTGTTGAAGAGTACGCCAGACGTTGGACTAATGGACTAAACTAGAAGAAGTTGAGCTTGATACCTTATCCGACTGGATAAAGGTTGTGAGATCTTTCGTTAAAACGAGGATTGCCAAACTTAAAGGGTCTATGAGTACGAAACCGTCTTCAGTACTCAGGGGTCCAGAAATTAAGGTAAATCTAACAGACATACACAACAAGTATGTTGTTGTCCCAGCTTATAAGACTTCCAACAACATTATTCTCGTTCCTTGAATGTCTTATAAAGGAGCTTGGTTTAGATAGTATATCAAATAACCCTGCATATACTAGAACTAATGTCACCAGAGATGAAGTTCTTTCCAACTATAGGAGAGTTCTCGAGTCTTTCGGTATCAATCTTAAAGAGAAAGATCTTGATCTTCCTTACTTGTATTGGTTTCCTAAACTCCATAAAAATCCATACAAGGAAAGATATATAGCAGGCTCGTCTAAATGTACTACTGAATCATTATCAGTAACTCTCTAAACACAAATTTTGACAATCGTCAAAGATGATCTTCAGTCTTATTCAGAAAAAGTATTTTCTACATCTGGAATCAACCAAATGTGGATTCTCAAAATATCAAAAGAATTACTTGAACATCTTGCTTCTAATACTTTATCTCATGTAAAAAGTATAAAACCATTTGTTTTTTCTACACGATACACCACTTTCCCTAATTCTAAATTGAAAGAAAGTCTGAAAGAAATTATTCACTTGCCATTCTTTTACAAAAACGGTAACCCAAGATACAAATATCTAGTGCTGAACAGGGATTCTGGTTATTTTGTCAAGCATCATACTGATTCCAAACAAAAATGTACTGAAGATACAACAAAATGTTGGAGTTTTTGATAGATAACATAACACATAACTGTGCACCATTGCTTGCTGATTTGTTTCTTTATTCTTATGAAGCAGAATTTATGCAGAACCTTGTTAAATCTGAAGAGCAGATTGTCGCCAAATCATTCAACTCAACGTACAGATATATAGATGACGTTCTGTCAAGTTCTGCTTCATATTAAGACTTATACCTGAATTATGACGCACACGAAAGACTACATTTGTAAATTTATGACAAACGTAATGACTTCAATTTTTCTAATGTCAACTTTCCTTTTCTATGCAGCAATATACCTGCCTCTCCTGCTTATTGTGTATTTGTTTCCCAATTAATACGCTATAGAAGAGCATGTTCCTACTACAGGGACTTTGTACAACGAAGTAGGCTGCTTGCAAATAAATTGTTGACTCAGGGATATTGCAAGCCTAGGCTTATCAAGGCCCTCAAAAAGTTTAATGGCCGTCATCACAGTATTGTTGATAAGTTTGACGTCTCTGTGTCCAGGATTGCCTTGGATATATTTGACGTCCCATAGTTCTATGTTCCTTTCACACAATTTTGATTACACACGTGGCGGGTTTAACTAGCTAAACAGGCGGTGCTTACCCTCCGGAGCACACGGCGTCACTTCCCTGGTGGAAGTTCACGTGTCTAACTTAACTTGTCAGTTCCAAAGTGTTTACTTTGCTTCTGAATTGTGATTCGAACATGGATTAGTATGTTTGTTTTTGATTAGCATAGCATAGCACAAAGATGAGCTTATCAAGAAAAATGCCAGTAAAATAGACCTTTGTATGAGCCAATTCTGAAAATTCACATAAAATACTACCACTTTATTATTTAAGTGCAAGAATATTTAGACTTTTATTTTTCAAAAAGAATATGGTCCGTTTAGGACAAAATCCCATCAAACCCGCCATACCTCTTTAATAGTTCACAAATCAATTGCTGATTCGTGGATATTGCAGGCTATAGATTACACACGTAACGGGTGTAGCTAGCTAGACAGGAGGTGCTTACCTGGTCTGGTTAAAGCTCACATGTTTAACTAAATTCTACAGTTTTCAAAATTTCTGCTTTTTTATTGTGATTTGAACATTGACTGGTATGCTTATTTTTTATTAAACACTTATACCACACCATGCCCACTGGACACCGTTATATACTCCTGTCCAGTGTCCGTAAAACACTACGAACTCCGTATCAATCCTTGTTCACTTGTATATGTATTTTGGTCTTTTGGGTAGCTTTACGGCATCTGCAAAATAATTTTGGCTTTATGGTTTCGGTCCGGGCGCTGCTGGTGGGGAATTGTGTTCCGGGGCGGCCGTCTAGTGCTGTAAAATTAAAACTGGTATAATATGTAATTAATACTTTATTCCCATTTTCAGACGCTAGAGATGATTGGCAATCTGAAGAGTTCATTTAATTCCATTTTGAATGAGCTGGATTGGATGGATGATTCTACACGCACAGTTGCACGGGCAAAGGTAGAGAAACATTGGCATTCGTGTCCTGTTTTTAATTATAATTGGATATCACGGACAAATGATTTATTAGATAAATGGGATTTAATATCTCAGTCAAGAATATTATACTTATATATATCTAGACGTCACTACCTAAAGGTGAAGCGCAGTGAGCTAAGGGCTATATGTAGGGAGGGTCTTTAACGTGTCATGCCTATTTTGACAAGGGCAACGGTTGTAAATGTCTCTACCAACTGAGCTACCTTAATGGTAGATGGAAGTTCCCAATGAATTGCCACCTCCAAATTTTGTTTATACCCATTAAACCACAACAAATTTAAATTTCTTATTTTTACCATTGAAATGTCTTATATTTACCAGGCTAGTTAACGTTTATGTAAATGAACCCAATTTTGACTTTTTCTTCATTTTTATTCCATTTTTAACTATTTATGGGGAGATTCTAGAATGACCTGATGTGAAGGAATCTTGACTTGGGCATAAACACAATTACTCCACTCCTTATATACATAGTTCAAATTCTTCTCTGGTATTATAGGCAGAATACATTCAGAATAAAATAGGTTATGAAGACTATATATTGGATGATGCAGAATTAAACAGATTGTATGAAAATGTAAGTATTAAACCAACCGTTCCATTTCCAAAATTTTTTTTAGGTTTTTCCCAAAAAATGTTTTCTCATATTCATGATACACATACAGCATGAAACTCCAGTGGAAAGAATTGTTGAGTGTTATATTCGGCATGTATATATATTTTGTAAAATGTATTTGTGCACTCGATAAAATTCTGTGGCCGACAGGTCCAAAGCGTGAATCCCCACTCTGGAAGACTCTTGTGTGAGAAAGAAGTAATAAATTCGCTTGCCAAAGATTGGTGGTCAGAGCAAACCGCTTTTCTCCAACATCCAAGACTTGGCCGTCTCGAAGTGACAAAAACCTTTGACCCAAATCAGCCATGCAAGTCTACAAAATTTTGACCTGGGCATAAAAAGTCGTTAATCCATTAAAATTCTACATATTTTCATTGCTTGTATAATCACACAGTTTCCTCAGACAAGTTCAAATGTTAGGTATACTAGTATATGTTCTTAACTTATATCTTCTTCAGTATACTGCAGATCAAGACAAATATTTTGAAAACGTGCTAAATAATCTGATGAGAAGTTCTATTGACAGTCACAGACTTCTTCGTACACCAGTCGACAAAACTGAGTGAGTATCGCATTGTTGTTGTAATTGTCATTTCAACTGATCCTGTTGGTGTTATTGTTGTTGCTACTGTAGCTACTTAGCTCCTACCTCTGTTGTTAATGTAGATTATGCTGCTGTTGTTGTTTTTGCTACTCCTGACACTGCTCTTGATGTTTATGATGATGAACTGCACGTCCAAATAAGTAATTGGGAACAAGTAGGTATTAAAAGTTCTGACAATTTTATCACTTTGAGGAAAATTGGAAAATATTGAGTACAGAAAATATGATGAAAATATATCATATCTAAGATTGTTTCCAAGGAAACACTGTAAATAAATACAGTCAACCTGTCTATAAAGGCCACTCAAGGGAACCAGTAAAAGTTGCCTTTATTAACAGGTGGCCTTTATATACAGGGATAAAGAACAATTGGGACGCATTTCCACTGGCCTTATAAGCAGGTAGCCTTTATATAGGGGTGGCTTTTAAGGCAGATTGGACTGTAATGAACATGGCGAGAGGCACTGTAATCCATAAGTAGGTCTTAGTCCATTCGGTCTTCTAGACTGTCACTAGAGTATTTTTGTTTTGTTATTCGCGTCTTTTCTGGCTGAAAATCTCTATATCACTAGTATGTATTGTAAGATATATTATCACACTGGTCCATATCCAAATCATTAACCCAAAGGCAACGTAAAAATTTTGAAATTGGCACATGAAGTGACCATCTACCAGGAACATCCACCGCGTTTGTTCTCATTAAGTTAATATTTCCAATATTAAACCTATTTATTTTTGTGCTTTCAGATGGCGATCACCTCCATCTACAGTAAACGCATTCTACAACTTTGTTTTAAACAGAATTAGTAAGTAAAACACTATTCTAAAGGTACCATAACTAATACTTTCTAAATGTCTGTGGTATATTTTCTACGAGACATATATTGATTTAATTACCGAGGCAAATAAACAATTTTGCACAAGTTGCAAAAAAAGTAAAATTTGGTTAAACAAAACTTTTTTATTGTGAACAACGTGAATGTTTTGATCATCAATGGCTGTCGTGTTTTCTGCATAAAGAGACAAAGATGACGGTTCCTGTCTATTTGATATGGGACATATCCTCAGAAGGGACGCTTGTTATAAATGTTATTATGATATTTAGTACTACATTGACTTCTGTGTGCTTCTCTTCTATCACACTACTACTATACAACTTCAAAACAACCGAACATAATACATAATATCATTTATATTTTTCTCCTTTTGTTTTATATGTTAGTGTTTCCAGCTGGAATACTGCAACCGCCATTTTACTACAGACATTACCCAAAGTACGTTTAATTTATATATTTTCTAAACATTCATTAGATCTAGTCTCAACAATATTCAGTTACTAAGTGCAAAGAAAATATTCAATATAATTACTAGTAGTTGGGTGTCATCGAATAGTACTATTACCACACCACTGTACATTTACTCTAGTGTTCTTAAAAGTTGGGAATTATATAATCATTGGACCCAATATGTGTTTATCTTTTCCTGTGTGGTTGTGTTTTGCTGTTTTATATTTTGTTTGTATTGTTTTGTGTTTTTTTAAGTTGTTGCCAATTGTATTTGTTTCAGTTGCAAATGAATTTCATTATTTACATTGAGGTCACTGCTCGTAAATAAACATCCAATTCCACATTAATATTCGACAGGTTCGATATTTGTGACATGAGTGATCTAATATCATCCACACAGTTGCCATTTAAAATTATTTTACAATGGTTTTACTTTGGGCAAGGGAGTGAAATTCATATTCAAATCAAACACAATCCATTTCCAAATCACAATTCCAAAAGAAATGTGAAAAGTGAATAACAGCACAATAAGTGAAACACGTGAACTGCCGAAGTGAAGCCGAGTGATTCGGATGGGTATCCAACCCTGTTGAGGTAACTTTACCCACCCTGCCACAGACAAAATCAAAAACGAACATAGAACTGTTGAACATCAAATATATTTAGAATGAGGTGTCATACCTATCAAAATATTGTGGCCAGAAAACTTTTTGAGAGCCTTGATAAACTCTAGATTTTTAAACATATTTGTAATGTATTGTTACTTACAATGTATTTTGTTCTTTCATAGATCAATGAATTACGGAGGAATAGGTGTAGTGATAGGCCATGAAATCACTCATGGTTTTGATGATATGGGTATGTACTATAATTAAATTTACAATATATATTTAAGGTCACATTTCTAGGCTGAAGAAAACTATAAAATATTTGTAAAAATGATAAATTATTTTTCATCAGTTGTCAATACGCTTTTGTGTTTTTGTCTTGTTTGCTAAATTCGTCGGTACATTGTATTGTGTAGTGTTTAGTACCGTTTGTTCTTACCAATGAAATGTTCTCAGTTAAATGTTTAACTTTCGGTCTGTGCCGTTGGTTGCTTTGATTATTCTGTTTTTATTCATGTCTTATTACACTAACAGGTCGACAGTATGATAAAGATGGTAATTTAGTTCAGTGGTGGAGTGACAATATTATCAGTAATTTTAAGTCCAGAGCTCAGTGTTTGATAAATCAGTACGGAAACTTCACGGTACCAGAGGCTGACGGTATGCAGGTATGTGTTAATACAGAAATCAATTACATGTATGTTACATGAGCAGAATGACTCTTTCATTTTTCAATGGCATATATTTCCATTATTTATGATTCAATTCAGTTTCAAAGTGGGATTGTAATTTGGACATTGATTAGAATGTTTGTTTTTGATTTAAGAACAGAATCTACAATTTAAACGAAAATGTAATCGTAGCAAATAAAATAATAGCATTGCTATGGCATGGAAAGGTCTATGTGCATCGTCAATAATAGCATGACGTAACTGAGAGTTGAACAGCAGTTTAACACTGATGAAACAAACTTTAAAATTTCATATTGTAGCGTCTAAATATTAATATATGAAGTTAGTTATATCGAGTCGCAGATATCTGCTTTGGATCGAATGGGTGACCAATAATTTTTTTATCTAAACTATTAAGGTTTGCTCCATCGAGTTGCACATTTCATTTGTTCTGATGCATGCTAGCATACATCTGTTCCTGAAATGATTCTGTCTAGCCTACAGACTTTAGAGGTGTTAACAATGATTCAGACATCATTTGCTTACAATACCACCGAACAACTCAACATTTAGAGGTGAATTGGAGATTAAATAATGACCAACTAGATGGACCAGTCAAACCGAAATAAGTCATTTGGCATTTGGTTTATATCATTAGCTATGAGTCTGTTCCATATTTTTCAGATTCTTTCTATTTTGATAATGTTTTACATTGCTATTCTTCATTGTTTTATTTAACAGTTAAACGGATTCCAGACACAGGGTGAAAATATAGCCGACAACGGAGGTTTAAAACAAAGTTTCAGGGTAAGTAAGATCAAGTGTAATCATTAAAGACTACCACAATATAACAAGTCCAATAGTGTGTTTCTTTGTTCGATTCATTCTCAATTTTAATTCTACACGTTGCGGGTATAGCTATCTAGATGGATTGCTTATCTTTCTGGACACCCCTGGTGGTAGTTCACGCATGTTACTCAATTTGACAATTTTCTAAGTTTTTACTTTGCTTTTATGATAATGTTTTGGACATGGACCAGTATGTTTGTGTTTAGAACAAATTTTACTTTAAGAACATTCTTCATAAAACTCGCAAATGCTAACGAAGTACTAAGCCTCTCAAATCAAATACCTCTAACATAAGGAACTACCAATAATATACCCATCCGTGTTACCGTATCTAATATGAGATGTTTTTTAAATTGTTAACAGAATTTGCCATATGCTGTTTATTAATGAATCATTTTAATATGATGTGGTTGTTCGTGGTTGAGGTTTATATAAGTTTATACACTATCAGACAAACAATAGATTGAACATTTTTATACATACCAAGATGTTTCTTTAATTAATATTTCAGGCATACAGACAATGGGTAAAAGCTCAAGGAAAAGAAGAAAAGAAGCTTCCGGGAATTAAATACACACACAATCAATTATTTTTCCTTAATTTTGCTCAGGTAAAATAAACTATGGGGCATATTGGTTTTACCACATGTTTCTTCTTTCTTGTCAGTCTTGTCTGCTTGGGCTGTCTCGAACAAACATAGAGGATCTTAGACGAGTGAGGGTTTAATATGAAATTTATTATACGAGTTTAATAATTAAATATGCCACGAGCCTTGGCGAGTGGCATATTTAATTATTGAACGAGTTTAATAAATTTCATGTTAAACCCTCACTCGTCTAAGATTCTATATATCACATAACTCAAAATACCGAGGCATAATGACATGTACATATTATTTGATGCCATATATAGAAACAGGCGATTTATATCTAGGTCAGACAAATCACCTCCAAATTAACTGCGCAAGTAAGAATATAGTTCTATTTGGTTATAGTAAAAGTAAATTAATCACCTAGAAAAAAAGACATAATCAGTATGTAAGTTTAAATCATAATATTTTTCCGAATGCATCAAAATTATTTTTCAAAGAATCGGAAAGTCTTCAAAAGTCTGAAAATAAACAACAGACTGACACATTTTTCATATGACGTCATTAGGCACGACCACTACGTAAATCAGAAGCGTGATAACTGATTACGTCACAATCAAGTGATATGACATGGGTACCTGTGTAATACGAAAAATATTACACCGTTTTATTCCATCAATAAACAGGAGAGTTGTGTGATATAAAAAAATAAGGAATGGTTGAGGTTTTTCTGTTATTGTTATTGAATCAGTTCATTTGGTCGATTGTCTGCCTCAATGTTAATAGACTTTTTATGGCACATTTACTTGTAAAGACTGATTTAAACAGGTTTACTGACTTCCCCAAGTCTTTTCCATTCTTAATGCTTCAAGATACAGGTCAGGCCCTATATCCTTACACCATTAAGAACTAAATGTACCATATAAATGTCACTGGGCTGGCATCTCCTTTGGTAGACTAAGCATCTCCGAGGATATGGTTTACCTAGGAGTCGATACACGGTATTGTCAGATAAACATTGTATATCACAATTATCTGCTTCTTCTTAAAGTTTAAAATTCCTAAAAAAACAACTAGGCAATGTATAATCGTTCAAAGTAAAATACATTTGGTCCATCTATTTTCCCATTTTATTATCCATATTTGGATTGTGACAATTTCGGTCCGAGCACTACAACAGATGAGGAATTTTATTGCGAAACGGTTGTCTAAAGCTGCAAAATTAAAACGGTTCAATAATAATTTATTCCAGCACATAACACGTCGTTTTTATTTTAATTTCTCAGATATGGTGTGTAAACATGCGAAAACAAAGTGCTATTAACAGAATTTTAACAGGAGTACATAGTCCTGGAAGGTTTAGGTGAGTGTGTATGTACTGTTTTTCAGAAAAAATTGCGTCAGTTAATTTTTGTGAAAATTGCGTTTTATTGATATTTTATTTTTGTGCAATGTAAATCGCATGTAATGTTCCAGACAGTTTTTTTTGCTCCTTGTTAATCTAGCTTTTAAATACAGCTCAAGTCCGTTTTCAGCACAAGTTGTTCACGTAATAATCATAACCATAATGATAATAATAATAATACTATACGAAATTAAATTTGAAAAAAATTCATATAATTTATATATATATAATTACTTATTCTTGTTAAGATTTATTGTTCTCGTTGGTAATGATGTATCTACGTTGTATTGTAGAGTAATTGGTACCTTACAGAATTCGCCAGATTTTGCTGAAGCCTTCAATTGTCCACAAGGCAGTTATATGAATCCAGTCAAAAAGTGTGGTGTCTGGTGAAAACATACATAGAAAGTTGTGCTGTGACATTGTGACAAGACAACTCTCGGCAGTTATGACTGTGATAGATGTTTGTCCTGATCATAGTATGGTCTGTTCATTGATGGCATTCTATAATTCACTTACAAAATACAAGCCTATATTTATATGTTTAAACTTGTTTTATATATATTTTATCTGTATACAAATTTGATTTTTGAAATTATTATCCACTGTTACTCAATGGTGCTCATTAATGGCTGTTGCCTGCATAACACGTGTTCAATATAGCCCTAAAGTAACGTTTATGCGCAAGTTTTAGAAATCAATAACATGGCATATTCTCAATATAATGTAATGTTGTCTTAATAGAAAATAGAAAAACATCAAATTAACTTATTCAATATCCCATAAAAATATGTGTTGAAATTTAACTAGATATCATATGGTTTGCTGGCAAACTACATTCATTTGCACAACACTACCAAACCTAATCATTCCATATTCGATGGAAACAAATGTTAATACGTTAATGGGTATGAGGTGCCTTCATACACTTACATACCACTACCATACATATCCAGTCCATCTCTGATGTAAATAATTGTTACAAACGTTATCGATGTATTACATGGTTTGCTGGAAACCTCCATTCATTCATCTACAATATGTTTGTTTTTTTATTTAGGTTTATTACAGAATCTTTATCTCGTAAATTCGGTGGTGTTCTACCAGAAAGTGTACTATATTGACTTTTATTTAAGCTTAATGATTGTTTCGTATACATGAATATACATATCTTTGGATAAATATAATTTTTATGATTCAGTTTATTCTTACATTGAAATAAAAACCATGTATGTACACTGACCAACATATTACATGTACTAACATACATATCCATTTATGAATTCATAATTGTTAATAAATTTAAATGTTATAAAGATTTTATAATAAAACTTTGTATTGTAATAGACTTGTCTTTACTTTATATTCTCCTGCTTATGGTGTATTTGTTCCCCAATTAATACGGTATGGTAGAGCTTGTTTCCACTACAGGGACTTTGCAAATAAATTGATGACTCGGGGATATTGCAAGCCTAGGCTTATATTATTAAGGTCCTCAAAACGTTTTATGGCCGTCATTACAGTATTGTTGATAAGTTTGATGTCTCTGTGTCCAGGATTGCCCTGGATATAGTTCCTTGATCCTTTCACACAATTTGGATTACACACGTGGTGGGTGTAACTAGCTAAACAGGAGGTGCTTAACCCTCCGGAGCACCCGGCCTCACTTCCCTGGTGGAAGTTTACGTGTATAACCTAACTTGTCAAATTCTAAGTTTTTACTTTGCTTCTGGATTGTGATTCGGACATGGATAAGTATGTCAATCAATGTCTTGAAGTAAACGTAAAATGTTATCATGGTTTTGTTTCATTTTTACGGTCAGTTCTTTAGTGATCAATAAGATTTTTTTTAAATATTTAGATGAATTTTAAGTATCCAGAACCTAGTTAAATCCGGAGAGAAGAATATCGCCAATTCATAGATGGTGTTCTATCTCTTGATAGTTCTATATTTGGAGAATATGTGAATGTAATCTATCTTAGTAAACTTGAAATGAAAGCACGAATCCTTATAATTAAATCATGACACCAATAAAAAAAGCTACATTTGAAGCTATATGACAAACGTGACGTCTTCATTTTTTCTGTTGTCAACTTTTCTTTTCCATGCAGCAATATATCTGCTTATAGTGCATTTGTTTCGCAGGTAGAGCTTTTCCCTACGCCGCACTAGGCTTATCAAGGCCCCCAAAACGTTTTATGGCTGTCATGGCAATATTTTATATGTATGGTGTTTGTGTCACCAAGGTTGCCCTGGATATATTTTATGTTGGATACTAGTACCCATGTTCTTTTCGTTCAAAACATCGGAACACGCCTGACGGGTGTAGCTAGCTTAACTGGAGTTGCTTATCCGTATGGCCTCAATTCCCCGTGTTGAACAAAGTTTGTCAGTTTTCAAAGTATTTACTTTTTTTGTTGTGATTTGAACATGGATCGGTATGGTTTGTTTTTGATAACAACAATATGAGAAATTTTCACAATTTGGGTACAACTACCAGATACTAGTAGTTACTTTGACGGCGTTAGTTCTACATGTATTTTGGTTTTAGGTAAAAAAAAAACATTTTAAAATAATTTAATTACTAGTATACAAAAAAACAAAAAGTTGGTATTTATATGAATGAGGTGCTGTTTTCAGTTTTTGTGTTCTTTCTTCGATTTAATGGTATCATTTGTTCTGAGTGAAATCGAAAAATCCGAATATATAGTAAAAATTTGCACTTTATAATTTGATGCCAACAAATGAAAAGAAATGTGTTAGAAGCGTAACCAACTATAATAAAAAACAACCACAACAATGAAGCTCTTCTATACATGCACGCGTTAAAATGATCCCAGCATTGTAGGTGTATAAAGGGAGATAACTCAACAAAGATTCGTATTACATAGTGTTCAATACATGAATAGATGAAATGGTGTAGCAGCAGGATTTTTCCCTCTACGGTGCAGTAAGGCAATATGTAGTACCATTCAATTTTTTGGAGATATTGCACCAACAAAAAGCTATATTTCAAGCTTTATGGCAAACATGACAACTTTGCTATTTTCGACGTTCATTTTTTCTATGCAGTAATATATCTGCTTCGCCAACTGATGTATGTGTATCGGTTAATACGCTATGATAGATCTTGCTCCCATTACAGGAACTTATACAAGGAAGCAAGTTCTTGACTCAGGGATTTTGCAAGCTAGGCTTATCGATGCTCTCAAAGTATTTTACAGCTATTGTCACAATATTTGTCTCTGTATCCGAAATTATCCTGTATATATTTGACATCCCATAGTTCCGTGTTCCTTTCATTTGCAATTTTGATTTCACACGGTGTGGAGGTGCTTACCCTCCCTAAATACCAGGCCTCACTTGGAAGTTCAATGTAATTTGCCAATTTCCAAGCTTTTACTTCAATTATAAGATTTGTAATTTGGACATACAAATATCTAGTGCTAAACAGTGATTCTGGTCATGTTGTCAATCATCATACGGATCAATACAAAAATATACTGAAGAAACCTTTAACAAAATGTATGAGTTTTTGATAGATAAAATATATGTTGTTTGGTAATATAATTTTCCAGCTAACACTCGGTATACTAATGGGTGCAAACTGTGCACAATTGCTTGTTGATTGTTCTTTATTCCTATTCAGCAAAATTTATGCAGAACTTTGTTAAATCTGGAGAAAAGACTGTCGCGAGATCAGTCAACTCCAGATACACATATACAGATATATATATATATATGACGTTCTGTCTCTTAACAATCCTAACTTTGGAGACTATGTGAATGCCATCTATCCTAGTGAGCTTGAAATAAACGATACGACTGATTTCTTAAGTTCTGCTTCATATTTAGACTTATACCTCAATTTTGACACCCACGAAAGGCTACATTTGAAACTTTATGACCAACGTGATGACTTTAATTTTTTTCTATTGTCAACTTTCCTTTTCTATGCATCAGTATACCTGCTTCTCCTGATTATGGTTTAGTTGTTTCCCAATTAATACGCTATGGTAGGGTTTGTTCCAACAACGGGGACTTTATAGAACGAAGTAGCTATAGGCTGCTTGCAAATAAATTATAGACCCAGGGATATTGCAAGCCTAGGCTTATCAAGGCTCTCAAAACATTTAATGGCCGTCATCACAGTATTGTTGATAAGGTTGATGTCTCTGTGTCAAGTATAGCCCAGGATATGTTTGGCGTCCCGTGGTTCCATGTTCCTTTCACATTATTTTGATTACATACACGACGGGTGTAGCTAGCTAAACAGAAGGTACTTACCCTTCCGTCGCACCCGGCGTCACTTCCCTGGGGAAGTTGATGTGTCTTAACCTAACTTGTCAGTTCCAGTATATACTTTGCTTCTGGATTGCGATTCAGACATGGATTAGGAAGTTCGTTTTTGATTGAAAAGTTTGTTTTTGATATATTTAATATCCCTTTAGTTCTACATTTTGATTTCACATGGGACAGGAGCGGCTAGCCAGACAGGAAGGATGTGCTTACCATGTCTTATCACCTGAACTCACTTTCCTTATTGAAGTTTAGATTTAACTTAATTTTTCTAGTTTTCATTTTTTTTTGGGGGGGGGGTTGTGTTGTGAACATGAACCTGTATATCTGTATATGATTTAGTCAGTTATGACAACATCTTCAATGAGAATAACATAAATATATAAACTCTTTGTTAAATTTTAACAGATGCATTTTATTTATTATTTTACTATTTATGTATGAAATAAAGTAAAGATGATGATGATGATGATGAAGATGATCATTGATGATTATGATGTATTAAAACACTTGTATAATGATAAAACTGTACATGCACTATATATATATAATATATATTTTAACAATATCAATCATCAATGATGATGACATGGTGGTGACAAGATGATGAAATTTAAACACTCATACAGTGATAAAACAGTACAAACAATTTATATATATATATATATTAACAATATCAAAATCATATATCTGATATGATGGGATTATGGTACATGTATTTAGAATGAACGACATAATTCACTGTATGTATTCAGAATAAATGACATACCGGTAATTCACTGTATATGGTAAAAGAATTTTGAGCTGTCGCAGAAAAAACAAAATATTATAACAAGCTGAAGCTCACAACAACTTTAGTGTGAGGAGAGGGTGGAGTAATAGTGTTTGAGGTATAAAGCAGGATTCTTCCACTTATATCAAGGCAATCAATTCTTCACAATGATGGAGGAAACTGTAGTACCTGGAGAAAACTGTCTACTTTCTAGAAGCAAATTTTAGCATGTGGGTTGTACATGTATTTACTTTTTGAGTGTCAAACAAGATGCAAAATACTCTCATAACGTTGATTTTTGTTAATTGACTTTTTTAAATTACTGCAAGTATAAATAACGTAGGAAATCTTAGTTGTGGTAATAGTAAACCATAATTTACCATAATATTATGTATGTTGATTGCAATATATAATCTGAATTGCTTTTTTACTGTAAAAACAAAGATGAAATATTATTATCACAGGAAAAAATAATAAACCAAATATTGGACTTAATGTTGGAAAATATATAAATGTAAAATTATATATTATGGATTGGACTTAGTTTTCAGACATGACTTTCTTCAATAGTAAAAATGATGAGACATTAGAAGTTTCTTGTGTGTGTCCCTAAGTTCATATAAAAATCCAATATTGGTTAAAAGGGAATCTCATTAATTAAATAGTTAAGACATACAATATACAGGCATATAAAAACATGCCACTTATAAAAGTTTTAACACTTTAAATATGTGTATAATATATAAAACAGGTTGTAAATATTAAATATATATTATAATATATAACAGTTAAAAGTTGTATTTTTATTTTAATATTATTAAAATACTTGCCGTTATCAAATTTAAATTTAAAATGTAAAATAAATTTATATCTCATAATCTAATTAGATCACACTGTGTTCTTAATTTTTTACTTTAATTGGGAATAAATTTTAGGATGATCTGGTATAATGTTACTTACTGTCATAACCAGTTTTTATGGTAATATTACAAGGCACTTGAAAGTCTAAATGTGTGCCAAAATTCATTTCAGTCTGAAAAATATTTGCACAATTTGAGATTGAGTTATCTCCCTTGAACCATGATAGTACATTTTGCTGACGGGCTATTAACAGCTCTAGAATCCAGTGTCAATGACAAAGAATGAATCTTAGATGAAATGGGGTTTGCCATGTTACCACATTATCAATATCCCTTAATGTTTTTAGTGGATTGTTGTTAAAAATATTTATGTGTCACATCCAAGTATAATATCCATTTTTATGAAAAAAAAACCATAAGCCAATGTCCTATGAAAATAATGTTTCCACACAAACATTATGGGGCATCACATGGTAGGCTGGTGAACCTCTTTTGTCTTGTAAAACCAAATGTATGAAATCCATCACAAATACTATAGTATACATTAGTATACAATGTATGTAAATGCAATCAGTGTTAAGGACCAGTGTCTGTTAGACAAATTACCTTCAAATTACAACTTAACAAAGCATTAAATATAGTAGTTAAAACTGACCGACCAGTGCGACCACACAGACGGAAACTTTTCAAGTGTTATCTAAAACTGAACTAAGTGTTCATAATGACACATAATCAGTAAACTATGAGTTTATATGGAGATAAATTGATAGAAATTACCATTAAAACATTTATCACAATTACACATCAATATTTATCTGTTAAACCAATTTTATAGCTAGTTTGTAAACTACTCAAGCAGTGTTGGAAACAACAGTTAGTCCCACAGTTCAAGGCTTTTTGTAACTTTTTGAAAGGGCTGGTTACTTTTTCAATAGTCTCCTTTATTATACCGCAATAGAAAATATTGAAATTATCAAAACAATGATTTTAAAAATTGAAAATTTTGACTGTTTTGGAACATTGATTTTACAGGTATACAGGTTTTACTGTACTGACAGCTACCATTATGTATTACTTAGTTTTGAAGATAAATAATCAAAAATAATATTTGAAAAATTTTAAAACAATGACCACTGAAATATGACATATGTGAAGTTATTTGTCAGAGTATTATGGGTAATTTTAAGTACAAGATGCATCAACAGACATAAATAGAGGAAGTATATGGTTATGATTCTTGAAAAACAAAACCCAAAAACAATCATGAACAATCACAAATATTTTGGTTTTCTTTCTTGGAACAGTATATACTGTGACTATTGATGTTCTCAACCATTGTTTCTTATTACCCAGAATGGTTTTCATAATGCACAATTTCATACCTCCCACCTCCCCCCAATTTATTTTTATTAATTTAAAAATCACAAAATTTTAACCCCACAAATATTAACGATTTTACAGTATGTTTCCCCTGGTCAGTCAAAGGACCCAGGTTAATGATACACACACATAAAATGTGATAAAATCACCGGGTTTGACATCAGTTAAATACATCAGTCTTGACTCATAATGTATGGAATATAAAAACAAAATCAAACGAAAATAAAGTGAAATAACGAAGCTATTAAGGTTGATCCATTACTTGTACCTGAGGAAATAAGTCCTGAGATTTTTAATTTGACAAAGTGATAAGGCCATTTAAAGTCATATTTTTGTATATTGTATGGACAATGTAACTACAATGGTACCCTAATGACCAATCAGGGCTTCCATTAGCTACGATTCCATTCCTGATATTCAAAACCACCATTAGGCACTTATTTCTGAGAAATTCTTTTAAAAAGTAAATTATTTTAGCAAATTATTGAAAAATACTATTATTCTATTTCCTACAAATTTTGGAAATTAGACTACTTACAATTTTACAATTTGTCGAAACCTAGCATTAGACTATTTAGACTATTTTTGACTCCTGACTTTAAGCAAAAGCTGATGTGCTGTGATTATATGAATCTTCCAAATTTTGACCCCTAAAATCACTGGTCTTATAAAAGCCCTGCTGGTATAGTGAAATGAATTATGATTTCCTTGGACGTGATCTGGATTGTTTTTTATGGACTTCATGATACTGGCCGTCATAAGTGTATCTACCTAAGACATTGATGATGAAGTGTTGAAAATGATTGAGAGATTTGATTGACTATCCTTTTCCTGTATATGGGGTCTTTACTTCTACAATGATGAAGAGCATGACCCCCTCTTATAACTGGTGAATTACATGGTTGCTCACTCTGTAATGAAGGTACAGTGAAACCTCGCTTAATTTCCACATTTATTCAGTCAGATTTTGGCATTTGAAAGGGTTTGGTGATTATTCAAGAGAAACTTAACAAGGAAAACATAAAGAAATAGACTTTCAGAGGCAATAAAGCAAGCCGGCATTATGTCAAAGTTTTACTTAGTTGAAAACTGAGATAGCAAAGTTAATTTTAAAATGGTACGTTCTACTGTAATAAAAAGTGAGGTGGTAAAGTTATTGAGGGAGTATTATTATGAGGTTTTACTGTTCCTTCGAGGGAATTGGTGTAATACTGTATAACTTCAAAACCAGCAAAAATATTAACAATTTGGGTACAGAATAAATAACTTCATGTATGACCAAGATATAATGAAATGACTGAAATAGTTTCTATAGTAATGGAAAATGTAAAAATCTAAAAACAATTTTATATTGCTCAAAAACACAAAATGATACACAACAGACATCATAATTACTGTAAAATCACAATTTTTTGTGAGGATTAAATTTCACAATTTCTTGGGTTAGTAAATATCACGAAAATATGAACAAAAAATTTTACATAGTAAGGCCACCAAAAAGGTTTATTTTCACAAAAATTCCATAAATATTAATAATTTTGCAATAACTAATGAATGTACGGTGCACTATACACATATTATGTATGATCTACCATATACTGCTCATGACACGTGTATTGTAAAAATAAGACAGTAAAATGGCTCACACTGACATGACACAGGCATTGTAAAAATGACTGTAAAATGACTATGACACATGTATTATTGTAAAAATCAGGTCGTAAACATGACTATGACACAAGTACTGTAAAAGTCAGTATACTATTCACATTTATATATTTTTCACAAAATAACTATACTTTAAAGATGAACTAATGAGCATGATAAACAATGTTCAAATATATGGATAAACAATTACCTGAGATTTTCTAAAGAAATGATGGACAGATGGAGAAAATTTAAATGACAAACAAAATGGACATCTCTTGTCCACAAATCCAGATACTGTAAATGAGATTTACTTGCTGTGGTTTATTTGTTTGGTGATTTGCAATCCCATATATTTGCAAAATTTCAAAACGCAAAACATTTCCATTAATTTTATTTCATAGACTTTTTTTAGTTCTGTTTGAAATTTTCAGGGGTGATTTTCTTCTTTGAGCTGTTAATGACTTGCCTTCAAGTCGTCAAATGAATTAAGACTAAATTTGGGTCTTATGTCTTGGAAACCTCTGTAGAGTTCGAAAAAGGACTCCACCTATGGCTACTACAGAGGATACCACTAACGATTCGGAAGCAACTAAATAGTAATAGCATGATTACCCTAAAATATAATTCCAATAGAATAACCCTTCTTCATGCCTAGCAATAATGATAGATTTAGAGAGGGGCAAAATCATTATATAAACCCTGTGTAATATTCCTATCACAGTACAGTGGAGCAATGGAGGTTTACATTCCAGTCAAGTTTCTGCCATTATATCATGTTGGTAGAGGAAACTGGAGTAACTGGAGAAAACTACAATCCTTTAACAGGCAAACTGACAAACTCTCTCTCACTAGGACCTGGGCAGTGAAAGGCACTTTAATAATCTGGAGAAGTTCTGGAAATTTTATCATTACCAACATTTGTATTAAAAAAATTTCACCATGATTATCATAAAAATATTGTGGATTTATCAGAATGAATAAAATGAAAAAATAAAAAACCTTGCCCTGATGTTAACAGTTATGACTGAAAAAAAAAACTTAAATATAGCATAAATGAATATATTTGTTACCGGTATTCTCCTTTAAAAAAAATCTTTTAAAATTCCAAAATGTTAGTTACGTATTACCAATTTTTTCATATATATAAATCTGTACATTTTATTATTAATAAATCACACAAGTGTTGATAGTTTAGTACCATTATCTTCCATTAATGTAATTGTTTTAAAGGGTAAACCAGTTACCTTCCCCTCATGATGATATTTACCACCAGAAGGCTGCAGGTGTCTGGCTGGTACACCATTTGCTTTCTCAGATGGTTGACCAGTCCCTTTTAAATGTACACTTATTTCAACTTCACCACTTTTTCCTTTCTTAGTTTTTGATGATTTTCCTTCTTTCTGTTTTGTCTGCTGCGTTTTCAAATCAGATTTTGTTTGTTTAGATTGTTGTGTGCTTTTATGCTCAGATTTTAAATTTTGTTCACTTGCAGTTGTTTGTTCTGTTTTATTCTTTTTTCTTAAAAGACTTCCAAAAGGATTCCAAGACGAAGATGATGACTTGGTTTGTGTTGCTGCGGAAACACTAGCAGACGATGATCTTGGTCTTGGCACTGATTCACTCGCCTGATTTTGATGTTCAATAGTCTGCATCATCTGTAAGGTTGAAGGCATAGCATGAAAACTGTGCCTGTAAGAAGCAGGTCTCTGAAGTTGACTAGCCACACTGTTTCCACTTTGAAACATGTTATAAATATCATGTGAGCTAGCAAACAATGGCCGTCTACCATTTTGATTGATATTATCCACAGATGAATACCTGTCTTTTTGCGGCATACCACTTGAATAACTTCCATGATAGAAGATATTATCACAACTCATATTGCAAATATTCTGATCATATGATTCATCCATTGAGCCATGTCCTGAACTAACTGATCTATATGATAAAGTCTGACCAGTATATGTGGGTGCTATTGGACCATTGGCATGTTGCCAATGGTGACCACCTGTGGCATGTAACTGATCAGGTTTTGGTACTGTAGCCATATTTTTTGACATGTCAGCAAGATTTGGCTGTGTGGTAAAGGTACCAGGGTCCGGTACTCTGTTTTCTATTACAGGTTCATTGCTTGGTACCCCTGTATAATATGACCTTGGATTGTAATAGTTGTCAGAACTATTGTATTTCTGTTTTAATACCTTTTGCTGAAAATAAAGCACTTTAGAATCTTCCTTAACTGGACTATATTCATCCTCAAAACCTGAATAATTACGATAATTTCTATCCATATCCATCAGTTTATCGAACAAATCGCCCTCAAAACGTCTTAAATCTCTCTCTGTTGCTTCTGCCATGTGACCATTTCCTTGGTCCTGATTTTGAACTTGACCTTGCTCAGTGTCCTTTTTATGATCACATAATCTTGGATTAGATAACTGATAACCATTCATTTTTGAATAATTCCCTGTTGAAAGTCGCTTGCTTTCATGATTGTCATTATATTGAGTATTATCCTCTTCTTCAATAATTGCAAGCTGGCGTAATTTCTCCTGGAGAGAAGATCCAGCATCATGCCGTTCAGCCATTTTTGTCCTTCTTTTCACCGCCCAAGTTCCTGGCTGTACACTTGTATTGGGTATAATTACATTATGATCAGAAAAATTAACACTTTTCTTAACAGTTCCCTGATTGGTTGAATTGTCAAGGTCAGAGGTCGGCAATGAAGATAAACTTGATGACAAGGTGGTACTTGTACTAGAATTTGTACCATAACCATCGTCTGTAAAATTTTCATCTTCCAAACTTTGTTGTTGATGTTTTTGTTCACTTTTCTCATCACTAACTTGACCATTTGATTCAAATTCATCCGATTCAATTCCAATTACCCTCTGACCCTTTTTGCTCTCGTATTGTATTTTACTATGTAAAATTTTTTCTTCATTTCGTTTTTCTTCATCAGTAGTCATCATTATCATAGTATCTGCAGACGAATCACTGTGATCACTAGCAGAATCTAAATTATCGATTGGATTATATTTTTCCCACAATTCCTCAGTTGTTTCCGGAGTTATATGTTTTAATGGTGGACACAACTCACCGTTACACTTTTCTGATTCTGGCTCATCCTTGTTCCATATAACATCATGTTTTGTAACATTTGTCCGTGTAAGTGGTTGAGGTTCTGGGGTTATTGAAGTATTTGAACTGTTACGAGTAGTTGAATGAGCATTTCCTGCTTCTTGTCTAAAATTTCTAATTCTTGGAGGCAATTTCGGTGGAGGAGTTACTCCCCCTGATCTTTCACTTGCTTTTGAATTTGCCAATCTTTCACTGGCCAGTTTTGGACTTGATTTTGAATTTAATGAACTCACAGCACTCGCAACTTTTGAATTTCCTACTTTTTGAACAGACAACGGAGTTGTATCCCTTGTTCGACGTGTCATCACATTTCCTATTCCGGCTGAGAATTTTTCACGCTGCAGTTTTACGGACGGCATCGATAGTTTTATTCTTGGAGGTAATATTGGTGCACTGCCCGAGGGTTTTCTTTTATCCTGTGTGTCATAGTTACTATTACCAGTTAGCAATGGTTTTTCATTACTTTCTTTACATAAAGATTGACATTTCCCGGTCATCAGCTGACTTTGTGTAGGATCAATAACTTTGACAGGCCGAGCGTAATAAATTTGTTGTTGGCCTGTAGCACTAGCCATGACGAATTTATTTCTTATAAACACATATATTCCAATATATAAAAACAAACGTATCAATCTAGGGTTATGACTCGGGATCTCTTCAACCACCACAAATCCAAGCTAAATAATACCAATACATCATCCGTTCGGCAGTGTTTGTATTTCTTAATGAAGGTATATATCATGATGAATAATTAAAATAACACATTCACAAATCATTGTATTCACATTACGATATTAAAATCACTTTATCTACACACAGGTGTATATATATAAATAAATCCAGTAAAATATTGATTTAATCTGCTATATCCAATATATAGATTATCTAGTTGTAACAAATCTTAACACTTTACTGATAAAATCCAATATTCTTTACACTATAAAACAATGACTAATAAAATGTGCAGTGAATCTCTTCCGTATTTTCAGGTTTTGTAAAGTCTGAAAAATATAAAAAAGAAAAATATTATAGACCATCATAACATAAAACACAGAAAACTTTGCAATATGAACAACCTCTATTTAACAATCACCTATCAATTAATATAAATGCAGTGAAACGATGTGTTAGGCCTAAGACAAGATTTTTTCATTTACAGTCAAACCTGTCTATATAGCCACCCAAGGAAACCAATAAAAGTAGTCTTAATGGGCAGGTGGTCTTTATACACAGGTTAAAATAGTATGAATAAAGAACAATTGGGATACAATTCAACTGGCCTTTATAAGCAGATAGCCTTTTTTATAGAGGTGACCTTTAAGGCAGGTTTGACTGTATATGGAAGCCAGTAGTTCTTGTATGATGTAGGAAACATGATATACCTGAAGAAAACCACTGACCTTTGACAAGTGACCTGACAAAATTTCTCACATTAGGATCCGCACGAGTAGGACTCAAACCTAGGAGGTAAGAAGCAGTGAGATCCATAAGCACATGCTTTAGACCACCTTGCCACTGAGGCCAAACTATTTTTGTGTGGATATGTTGAAAATTTTGTAATCCAAACACTCATAATTGGTCTTACATTCTAATGCTTGTAAAACTTCCCCAATATATCAAACACGAAGTTAACATTTAACACACAAATATTTGGGGCCTTGGTGACCATGTGGACTTAAGCACACTCTTACAGATCACAGTGCTTCTCACTGTCCATTATAAGCTTTATATCCCACTAGGACAGACCTGTTCTTTTACCGAAGGTCAGTGGTTTTCTCAAGGTCCTCTGGTTTCCCTGATATAACTGCCTTGATATAAGCAAAAAAACTACAAGCCACACAAAATCAACCAAGCTCAATCTATACAGCACTCAGCACATCCAATTCTAAAGACAAATCACAGTTCAGTTTTTATAGATATGGTGTTCTGCTATCAGTTATATCAGGTGTAACAAAGTTGGTATTTCTAGAGATGGAGTTGATAGATATCTTGACCATACTGATTATTAAAGTGACCCTTCCAAACACTACTGTAATATATAACCCAAATCTGGATAAAATCTGACATTCCTACCTATATCCTTATCTTAGAAATTAAACAGACAAAGGAGAAAATTTCTGACTCAAGTTCAAGACTCTGATCAAGCACCCATATAAAACTCTTGTACATTTATTTTATCCACTTCAAATGGACACTCACACTGCCATTTTGTCCACTTTAAACAAGCACTCACAGAGCCATTTTGTCCACGTTAAACAAGCACTCACAGAGCCATTTTGTCCACTTAAAATAGGCACTCATGCAGTCATTTTGTCCATGTTAAACGGGCACTCATGTAGGCATTTTGTCCACTTTATACAAGTACTAACAGTCATAACAAGTACTCAAGTGCTAATGAACTATTTCTAATATCCCCACATAAATCCATTAAAACACCTTGCCTACAAATAAACTCCTAAAATAATTTTTATCAGATCTTGACAAAATATCTTAGCAGGCCATTTCACACAATTTTCTTATTGAATTTTTTTAAAGATATGTCCTTATAATAACTTAATTTTTCTCTGGTTTCTTATACTGTAATCGAACCACACAACGTGTCATGCTAAAATTATTATGATTATTGCTAAATTCTTTTGAAAGTAAAATATTTAACGAAGTGTAGAAACAGAACCAGATTTAATTAAAGTTAAAATGACTTTTTACTGTCTGAAGGAATGTATGTTAGAGTAATTACCGTGGCGACACTTTGATCTTGTATTACTTAACATTACTATTGTCATGACATCTATTTTTTCATATTTGTATTGATACAAGCAGGTCATCCAGGACAGAATTTATATATATGATATGTAATGGGATAACCCCTCCTACTTCTCACAGGTTATCGTGCTCAACAACAAATCGCAAACTCACAATTCACGGTGTGGATATCAAATATAAATAATTTTCGAATAAAACTTTATATTAGTCTATATATTAGACCTTTTATGAGAAAAAATTTATATGGCATTTTATAACTTATAAGTACAAGTATTGCCAAAGGCTTTTATCGTTCTTCAGAGGGTAGATAGAGAAAATCTGTATCCAAATTCCCAGATATTTCATTATTCTTGAGTCCCTGATGTTTATATTTCTCCAACAGTTTTCGAAAATGATAGCCTAAATACATGTAAAGGTAAAAGAATGGGATGCAAAACAACATTACTCTACTCAACGCTTGGTCATCCAAGAATTGACCATTTGTAGTTTTTTGAAATTTTTATGCATTGGACTTTTTCCAGTGATCATTCTAAAGTTAGTTAAACAACCCCTCCTCTCCATGTCTTTGATCTTCAGTACATTGCACTAACAACTATTCTCTTTTAAGACATAAATCTCAGATTATCTAATTATCCATTTGTACCTTAATTACAAGGACATCTTTAGCTTTAAAGTCTTAAAAAAGAAAAGACATCATTTTTAAATTATTTTCTAAAATTAATGTTTTGAAAAAGACATCGCTTTAAGTTATTTTCCGAAATTAAAATTTTGAAAAAAGACATCATTTTCCGAACTTAATGATTTGAAAGACATTTCTTTTTAAGTTATTTTGGAAATTAATGATTTGAAAAAGACCACTTTTTAAGTTTTTTTGAATTTCTTAAAATGGACATTTATCTTTCATTACATCTTTTATCAAGTTTTCATGGCTAATTTTATTTAATTTTTTAATATTATAGTTATGTGTTTTTTATTTGAACCACAATTAAATTAAATTCTTTTAATTCTTTTAATTGAGCTCAACTTTTACATTTCATCTGTAATTTCACAAAAACCTCAATCTTTAAGGGTTCTGAGTTGAGCATATTAGGAATGATTAATTTAACTACTTTTGTTAAAAAATAATCATTTACTACAAGAGATACTTAAATATAATAAGTTTTTTTTATTTTTTATTTCAATTTTTACAAAATCTCACCATTCATCATGATTATTACTCAGAATTGTATATATGCAATTTTAAGTAATGATTAAAAACTTAATTAAACTTATTGTATAGAAAAACGAAAAGAGGTATCTCGGACATGACAGATGGCCAACTGGGTGAGTTCAAGTTCCACATTTTGCTCTCACCTACCAAATATTGCCCCTTTCCTTTTTACCAATATTTTTGGCAGCTTAATCAACCATATGAGTGGGTGAGTGAGTAATGGTATTTTACACCCCAGTTGTGATTATTCCACTTACATTGAGGCAGTCAGTTCATGGATGGTAGAGGCACAACCCCAAAGTCCAGAGAAATCGAATGATTTTTGGCAACTGACAAACTTCCACAAACACACTAAGATCTGCTTGAATACAATTGAAACTTAGGAGGTGAGAGGCACTGTGTATGCTCTAGCCCACATGGCCACCAAGGCCTCTATGGTCATATGAAATACTTAACCAATATCAAATGTACAAGTTCACCAACCATATAGATCATTCATGCACTATAAGTAAATATCTACTGTAAATATTAAGTATTTACATTAAGTAATTTTCCTAGTTAATTCTAAAGTAAAATATTTACAATTATAACTCAAGGAAGGTAAGTCACCACAGGACAAACAACACAGTGTATAGGCAAACAACATTGACCTGTCAACTTGACCTTTAATTGGGAATATTCATATAGAAGGATCCATCCAATACATGGGTAATGTTAGGATTCACAGTGAATTATAACATATTTGCAACTCCCATGATAAGTGTTCTCATTAGGTAGACGAAATAAATATGTGTGTTCTCTATTCATAAATGTACTGGACCATAATAAATATTTAAATTAAAAGTCATGCAGACAGGTCATTGTTGTATGCCTATAACAAAATAGTCAATATATTCTTTACAGTAATCTTATTTATTCCACTTGTTAGATTTAAAAGGTGTTTGCTTTTTTAACCTCTGAACAAAACATTCAAGTTTTTTTTCTGCCGGTTGGGAGCTTAAGCTATCTTCTTATAGTCAAAATAACTAAAGTGACCTTCACCTTTTGTCTTGAGTTGGGCACTTCAAAGAAATACCAGGGCTCTCTCTCACTCATTTGTGAGTGGGTCCAGGGTCCAGGCCCTAGCTAGCTTGCAATTGTGAAAATAAGAATCATAATAACCAAAATTGTGGAATAGAAAATTACAATTAAAGTGATAGAAACTCAAAAACTCTGTTTTCAAAGCCGAAATTTCCATAATTGTGAAAATACCATAACATTTTGAATTGTGAATGAGGCAGAATATCAACACAAAAATGACCAGGCGACAGTCCTGAGAAAAATTATATTATCAGATAACAAACAAATCAAACATAAACATACTTGTACATTTCAAAAAAAAAGAAAAGTAAAGTAAAAACTTTGAAAACTGGCAAATTAAGTTAAACATGTGACCTTTCACCACGGAAGAGAGGTTGGGTGCTTGGGAAGTGTAGGTATTTCCTGTCTATCTATAACAATGGCCACAGCATATATTTTAAATTAAGAATGAAAGAAACATGGTAAGACTTTACAGACCCTATTGTGCAACACATCAAGATCATCAAATTTAATCTCAACAACTTTTCAATCAAAGTTCTTTAACCTCAAAACTTGTAAAGCTGGGTTTGACAGGGGCTCTGTTGTATATTATGCTGAGAGAAGAATGACAAGTTTTGGTTCTGATACCAGCTCTCACGTTAGAAGTTACAAGAGGTCTATTGCTGGTGAAGCAACAAACAGAAAAAGACTGATCAATTGTGTTTCTGATAATGTAATACCAACTCTCAGAAGAATGGTCAGATTTAAACATTTACAAGATCATGCCTCTGCAGGCTTATACATTTTTAGTCAACAGCCTTCTATTTGTACTCTCCTCTCAAATTTTATTTTGACTTAAAAAGCCAAAAAAAAATAATATAATCAAGCATCTATGAATAATAACTCTTACAATTTTAATAGATGTGGATACAAAAGGAAATCCTACCTCTTAAACATAATGCTGGTGAGTGTAAACAGAAGAAGGACAAGTTTATGAATCTGCAAACTATGCATTTTTGATTGAAACTCCCATTCATCTGTCCCATCTCTCCCCATCACCACCACCACCACTAAAATATTTTATTTGTGACTGAAAAACCCTGTAAATGATGGATCAAGCCTCTGTGAAAAATAATTCTTCAAATATTGTACATTGAATTTAGTAGTTGGGGTACAAAAGGAAATCCTACCTTTTTTATCAAGAATCCGCAGGCTATACATTTTTGGTCACTCGGGATATAAATGAGATATACACATATTTTAGTGACATTTTTGGTTTGTGATATGATTATGATGACATAATCTATTTTATCATATAGATAATCAGTCACTGTCCTGACTTCTACCAGTTATATACATGTATAAATAACCTTGACATTCATAAGTAATATATAACCATTCATTCAATATTTATATTATCAGTCATTTTAGTACAACATTCCCTCCCTCCCTCCCTCCCGTCAGATTTTTAACATAGCGATGTCATCAAACAGCTATTTATTTTATTACCTAATCACAATAATTGTTATGATCTCTCAAATGCTTAAATCAAGCCAGCTAGGTACTGACCTCTGCAAGTATGAGATGTGATTGCAGTACATGTATTTCATTTTATTTTTTGTGCAACCTGTAAAAATCAAACAAAACCATCATAATGAACAAAACTGCTAGGGCCCTGATGGTTATATGGTACATTCTAAATCTACAATTTTATATTTTCCCCAATATTTAAAAAAAAAGTTTTTAAGAAAAACAAATTTGTTTCATGCATTTAGACCATTAAGACACTACTAATTTGACTTCAATACTGCAAATATTTCAATAATTCAATTCTATGAATAAAGCTATGGCAAATATAAATTTGTATAGCTATTTATGGATGTCAGTTTATTTTTACTATGCAGATTTTTTTATACATCAATACAATTACCACTTATTCAACACATAAAGTATTCAGTGATAAATTTATCAAATTGAAACTGTTCAAAGATACACATTTCTGGAACTGAAGATGACTATTTAGTATGATATATACCATGGTATTTATCAAAATATTTTAGTACACCATTGTAAACATTTTTTCGAGGTATCCAATCTCTTCACATAACAAGTCCAATCACTGATTTACAGACACATTTTGATAGCATTCATCAGATTTATATCGTTACCCATTATGGAGACAAAAACCTGTAATCATTACTGGTAATAAATTTTGTGTAATAACAATGTTAAAAACATCAAAGACAACACGTAAACAAACGATCTTGTTATCTTACAGGCTAATAATCACCTCGTATATAACTAATGATGATATTAACTACATATAACACCACCCCTGGGGGTACGGACTTTCACATGCATTACGTCTCCTAATCCAATAACACTACCCCCTAGAGGTACGGACTTTTGCATTATGTCTCTTAATACAACTAACACTGCCCCTTAGGTTCATACTTCACTTATGTCTCTCCTTATAAAACATACCCTTTACACATAACTAATGAGGATACTTGGTATCGATACAACACCACCCCGGGGGTAAAGATTTCAAGACATACCCTTAGGTATACTTATGTCCGATTTAGATTGTAGAAATATCCAATATTACCAATAATTAATTAACTTCAATGACTTGAGTATAGTTACGTCTTATACAGACTGTGACAATTTTGGGTGTTCATATCCAATATTACCCATAATTAATTAATTAAGGACTTGAATATAGTTATGTCTTATACAGACCATGGAAATGTTGGGTGATCATATCCAATATTACAGATACCATTAAGTAAACATCAAAGTGTTTATTTGTCTTTAAATGGAACATTTGAAAAGCAGATATTATTAACCCAAACTTGACATTTTGTCTCTTTAAAATAAACAAAATTAAGTTCTCTGAAATAAATAAATATACTGAACACATTTAAAAAAAAACAAATAGAAATTGCACAAAAACAAAGCAAAAATATATACAATAAAAATTTGAAACCTATATATAAATTTGAACCCTATATTTGTATGACTTATACACTTTAAATGTTTTCAAAATAGCCACGCTCTGACATTTTTTTAACCTGCATGTACACACTTTGATATATGTAAATAATGCACCTTGGAAATTATGTACATGCAGTGTAAAATTTTGTTCATACCTTTAGTTGGGGAAAGATCATATTTGTTTTGTTCTTCTTTAAATTCTCAATCAGATTTTAAATTTTGAGATTTTGTTTTGAACAGCCAGTCCCAAAATTGTGACATACAGGTTAAACTTTTTGGGAAGGACTAGTTACTTTTTCAATAGTCTCCTACATGTATATACCTGATGAGAAATTTTGAAATCTATTAGGTAAGGACTGGTTGAAACGTTTTACTTATTTCCAACACTGTATAGACATATAGTACATACATTCTGGTATATAGTATAAGGTCCAAGGTAGAATTCACATAAAAAGAAGGACCTGTGAAACATCATTGTTTTATGCCCTTTACTACTGCCTCAGGTGTGCTATATTATATATGTATACCTATATATACCTGTATATAAATAATACCAACCTCTATTTTCCTAATGCTAGATAGATATCCAAAATACATATTCCAATTTGGAAACAAAATGAATTCACAAAAATACATATAAATTATCTTTTCTATACACAGTTAATTCACAAAAATATATCATTCCTATAAACTGATATATACAGCAGGTTGATTGTAAAATGTGTACAGTATAAAATTTTATGTTGGTTATGAGTATAAAGGTGGTGTATATACAACAGTGGCTAAGATTATGGACATATGTACAGTGTCAAACCAATGATGGATGACTTATCTAATGCTGGAAAGGTATGCTACCTGACCGTGAGGGTCAAAAGGGGAGGATTTATAATCGCCAGATTTTTTTAATGTGGAAAAGTATGTGGATAAAAAAGGGAGACAACTTGCCCAAGTTTAATACCAGAAACGGTTTGGAAAGGCCGTTATTTTCCTAATGCTAGATACCCGGTACATATTCTAAAATTATATTACAATTTGGAAACAACTGAAATGAATTTACAAAAAATACATTTTCCAAACATGAGGTTAAAAAAGGAAAGGCCTTGCCAATTTTTTTTATTTCTGGAAAAGCATAAAGGTAAAAAGGGGGACAACTTGCTGACTTATAGGTAATCCAATTTAATGTTATTTTACTGTTAGGGAAAAATGGATGTGGGTTGCCCTAACTGTCCAAAGGCTAAAAGTTATGCGATTAAAAAAGGGGTTGACTTGTCTAACTAATTGTGATCTAAAATGCTGGTACTGCACTGCCTCTTCCTGCTTAGGTTTGAATCCCAATTGAGATAAATCCTATATATATAGTGACTCTAAGGTGGAAATATTTCACTCTGGATACTCCAGTTTTCTCCATAGTCTGCCTAGATATATTAGTGAAATAATTATTTTGACTTGGGGATCCTACTGTTCTAAACACTCAATTGCCCTAAATAATCAGCTAGTCTACAGCATACTATAATCAGCTAGTCTACAGCATACTATAATCAGCTAGTCTACAGCATACTATAATCAGCTAGTCAGCAGACTTCAGTGTCTTATCGACTACTGTCAGAAGCCATATCAAGAATTATCAGGTACAAAAATCTTACCGACAAATTAAGTTATTTAATGTTTTCAACCTAACTACTTCCCTTTTATCATTACAAATTACATACGGTAAAAGCTTACTTGATAATAAACAAAATTATCAACAGATAGAATGATTAAATGCATCAGCAGAATTCATGATTTTTTGGGGCAATCAACTACATGTTCTTAGAGAAATAACATACACATTTAAGAAGATGGTGTATGTTGCAACAACTGAGTTTTGTCTACAGATAATTACATTATATTGCTTCTATTTTAGCACTAACTTTTATCCAATTTTCTTGTACATATTATAAAACAACTTTGTGTCTATAATGAATTTAACACTAAAAGAGATTCTATTAATAAAATCTGATGCTAAGATGTGTTTTAGCAATATACCACCCTGAGCACAACAGGACTTGCTTTACTATATATCTGACCTCCAAATACAGTATGAAGGGTATTATACAATCAACAGCAAAAAATATATCATCCTCAAAATAACAACCAGACTTGTTTTTTTTTAACCTCCAAGAGAAGATGAAGAGTATTATACATTATCCCCAGCAAAGCAACAGGACTTGCTTTACCATAAATTTGACCTCCAAATACACATTCTGGCCTCCAAGAAAAGATGAAGGGTATTATTTTGCATGATAAAAAACTTCAGCATATTCTTTATTAGCAGACATGATAGAATGGTTTAATGAGGTTCACCAGTGAATCACATTTTCAATGATCCTTATCAGTAGTGCAGAGCATTTTGGAATAAATAAAGGAATAAGTTTGCTTTACAGGAAAAGATAAACAAATCTAATGTCAATAATTGTTCCTGCTAATTGTTTAGAAGTATCATGTGGTACACTGGCAAACACCATTACTAACTTAGTCAAGACTTTTTCAAGTTCACCATCTCCAAGAACAATACACCTTTAATATGAATGAACTAGCAGGATAAGGAGCCTTGACAACCAAGTAGCATAAGAAATATAGAGCTTATAGACAGGTGGTCTTTATATAGGGGTCTCTGGTTAAAATATGAAGCAAAAGTGCCATAACAGTGGTCAAACAGACAGATAGTCTTTATATAGAGGTGGTCACTATAACAGGATTTGTTGTTCGTAGCAATATTAGTCTCAGAATTTAACAAATATGCAGGTGATACCCAAAAACATATTGAGACAACTCTTAAAAGTTTTAAAATTGAAATCCTTGAGGAACCTTAAAACCTGTGAATGACTTGAAATAATTGTAGTAGATTATAAATACCTGTAATTACAAGGTGTATATTAAATCTGAACAATAGATAGCCGTCAGTAGATCGGTAATTATCTCCCCTATCATATATATATGTGTGTCACAAAATCTACCCAACATCCATATGATCTTCAAAACCCTTATCAGCTGGTATAGGCAAGCAAGATTGACCTTTCTGCTTGACCTTTGATTAAATATTTATTATGGGCCAGTGTGCTTATGTATAGGGAACACAAGTGTTAATTTCATCTACAGCACAGAAAACATGTTTATGTATTAACTGTGAATCCTTGCACTACCCATCTATTAGAAGGATAATTGTACATGAACATTCCTAGTAAAAGGTTACACCCACAGGTCAATGTTGTTTGCTTTTATGTGCATGATACTATTTGCTTTGAGCAGATATATAAGTTAATACTACACTAAACAAGGTTTACTTTTGACTTCTGATTTATAGCTTAGGATTTCCTGGTGTGACAGACCCTGGGACACAACAGGTGGCAGATTAGCTCAATCAGTAGAGAATCTGACAAGTATTGGAAAGGTCCCAAGTTTGAATCCAAATTATTTGGTCACTACATTTTATCCCTTTCTGTCAAATACTGGGATTCATTTGACCCTGGGAAGTGCCTGGCCAACAGATGGGTCCCAGGCTGGTTTCTATTCAACAAGTGTATCGGAAAAAGTTAGGATGTGGCTGATTAGTTAAAACAGTAGAGTGAAGGCAGTGAGAGGCACTGTGATGTACAAGTCAGCATTTTAAACTACTCGTCCATTGAGGCCCCTACACTATTAGTGTTACAGGGCTGGGATACTAGATGAAATGAAAATCAAACTTGTGTGTCATTTAAAATGTGCAACCAATGGTGGCAGTTAAGACCCTAATGATGATGATTTATAGCATACACGATACATTTGTAATGTGGCAGACTGGGGTTTATCCCCTAATGAGGGTGACTGGGTGTTGTGGCACACACAATTTTCCTTTTGCAAAAACATCCTTATATCACACAATTCCAAAATACAACATATATACTAGATTGATGACATGGCTATCAGAATTTTACAGGTGTACAGCAGGTAAAAGTGTACACAGGTGTTGCTTTATAGTAGGTAAGCTTATACATGTAGTAAATTAATGTGAAGACATTACTTCATTCATTTTCTGATGATTCATCACATCACATTCACAATAAAGGTAATATGAGTTGTTCTAATGCTGATTAAACAATAGCCTAGGTACATATATAGATATACAACAGCGACAGCATAGCTCACCTGTAAACCCTAAACGTATTAATTTTAATGGGTGTACTAATTTTAGCAATTTTTTATACAGTTGTGCTATTTTAAATCTACCACCAAATTAAATACAGGTCATGCAAGACATATATATGCCAATTCACATCCATTTGAAATGTTTTAAATCATTATTTGTGCTAAAATTTGTATGTGCTAAAATTAGTACATTTACAATATTCAGTAAACGAATCAAACAAAATAAATTAGGTAATCTTGATATTCAAAGGTCTAAATAGCTACAAAGTGTAATTGTTACAGAGGGCCAAATCACTGCCTTTGTGTTTTTAATTCAACCACCTTGAAAAGACAGAAGACAGTCAATTGAAAGAATTTCTTTCAAGCTACACTACAAAATAAATGCCATTGAGCTAAACTAAGAAAAAATGCCAGTCGGACCTATGGTCCAACCTGGGACCTCCCACCCTATAGACAAATGCTCTACCAACTGAGCTACCTAGACCGCTACACATCTACAAAAATACACATACTTATGAAATCCTCAAGTTTTTGTGGGACAGATACTCTTCAAGTTTTACCTATCCCATGTCAAGGTAAAAATCAATTTTGTATGAAGTGTATTACAAGTAAAAGAAAGTATTTATCTTGGTTGATAAGTTTGGAATGTCATTTATAATTTAATGTGTTGTAAAAATTCCTCTAGCTTTTATTTTTGTTTGACTGCCTCTGACAGCGGAATCCATCAAAACCAAGATTAATGAGACTTGTATAAGTAGGTCAAGGTACATTAATAATGGGCTTTACTTAATTATTGAACAAGTCTACACAACTTATTGTACTAGCTGGTATGGTACTAATCTGACCATTACTTTATAAAATGATCTATTCCTTATTAAAAGTCCTGGTCATCAATGGAAATGGGCCGTCAAATTATCAAAACCATATACCCATTCTTGTACTATCTACAAAACGGTCTATCTTATTAACTTCTAAAACATGAATGGATGCTTACAATATCGTAATACTTTATATAGCTACCACCTCTAAATAAAGGTCATTTGTCCATTGAGGCAGTTTTTAAGATCAGTTTGCTTTATAAATTGACCAACAAGAACCTCTTTATAAAGACCATCTGTCTATAATGTCTGTATTTCTTAGGTCCTGTGGGTGGTTTTTATATACAGGTTTTACTATATTTTAAATATATTTGACCTTTAATTCAAGCAAGTTTAAGACCTTGACTTTTAGTTCAAGCAAATCCTTGACCTTGACAAAGATGGGATTAATTTTTTCTTTTTTCATGGTTAAGTAAATCTCACAAAATTTGATTGTCAATGAACATTCTCACTTACCTGCATTGAGGCCCCCAAAGGGATGATGTTTAACAAAAACACAAGCCACAAATTTTCCTCCATAAGGAGTTTTTTTTTTAAATTACAAAACCATGAAATTTTAACCCCACAAATATTAATGACAGTATAAAAGTCTAAAATCTGTGACACATACCTTGTGACACTTAACTGTGATATACAGTATTGAGTCGATTCAAAAATTAATACTTAACAAACCAGTTTTTAACACATTAAAGAAGAAAAACAATGTTACTCCTCCCCCCACCTCCTACCACAGTATGTATGTAAGTAGTTTTAATTCACAAAACCACATACTAAGTACTAACAATTGAATCTAGAGCCTTACAAAAACCTTATGCAAATATTTAAACATTTATTATACCATATAAATAAAACTATAATTGAATTAAGTTATAAATACATGGGGGATATAATTTTAATCCTCCAACACTTTTGTAAACCTATGGTCATTCCAACTTTTAAAAGCATTCCAAATATTTTGATCAGATTAACTGGACATTCAATTAACTGGACAACATTTAAAACTGGACATATACCTACTGAGATATAGAGATATGTGGCCGACTTTTGTTGTCATCTAGACTTTAGTATAACAAGTTAATTCCAATAATAAGTGCTTATAGTGTTGTTAATCTTGAAATAATCTTTGAACAACAAGTTTGGGAGTGTATATGTGTGGCATTTCTGATCTTCAACCCCTCTCAAGATATCAAAATCATTACAGTACTGGTACTCAGGTTAAACTAGGTCTTTGAGAATTGGTACTACACTCAAGTTCATACTTTAACCTTTCATAATGTTAAATCATTGTTCTTTTTATAAATACAGAACCAATATGTTTACCATAAGGTCATAACACATCAGGAAAAGACTTTCATTTGTTCAACTTTACACGAAGCCCTCACTAAAAATTTCATTTTGACAAATAAAGCATAAATAGGATGAAATTAACCCATTTTATTCATTTTTGCAACTTTTCCAAAAAAAATTTGTTTTTGTAAAATTTTACACAAAATTCAATAGGTGTTGGGTGGGGTTACACAAAGGAAGTTTCATCAGCATCAGTTTTATTTCCACATTCCTTCTTTATTCTATGCAGTGATGATGTTTTATGCCCCAGTCAAAATTCTTTCACTTTTATCAAGCTACAGTCAGTTTGGGGACAGTTTTCGTCAATCAAATTGATAAACTTTCTCACATTAAGTGGGATTAAAACCTACACATGAGAGGTAGTACTGCAATTCCTTTATCCTATGTAGATAATACATATCTAATTTAGTTGATTGTTGATTAATGCCAGTTAACTTAACACTGTACTAAAGCAATTTAATACTAATGTGTGCCACTTATATAACTTTACATCACCCCATTGCAAAGTCAACTTTACTGTTTATGTACACTTATGGAGCTATTCAGTAGGTCCTAGAATATTTGTTTTTATATGGCTAACCCATTGAGATGTCTTGCAAACAGTCAGTTTCAAGACATGTTGATGCATCGATATAAGGCTGTTGGATTCACACTTTTTTTTTAATTGCCAACAGGAGATTTTATCCTGGGACCCTGAGACTTGAGATAATATATTAACCAAAATCACTATGGTAATATTTTCTTCATTAACTTTTATAAAGCTATCCCCCCTGAGATAACTAACTGACATATGACAGGTCATTATAAAACAGATGACCTATATACTACTAAATTATCTCATGATGATGCCCAATGTGGCTTATAATTATCATAATATGTATGAAATACCATTCTGTGTTTTGTACCATTTGCATACATTGACAACTAAAGCAAACATCATCGGAATAAATGACTATTACAACAAACTGTGCAGTTAACCCTGCTATCGTGACCCACCTGTCTATACAGACAAACTGTCATAAATACCCTCTCTATGGTAAAACAACACTCAATACAGTAAACCCTGCTATCCTGACCCGCCTGTCTATACAGACAGACTGTCATAAATACCCTCTCTATGATAAAACAACACTCAATACAGTAAACCCTGCTATCGTGACCCACCTGTCTATACAGACAGACTGTCATAAATACCCTCTCTATGATAAAACAACACTCAATACAGTAAACCCTGCTATCGTGACCCACCTGTCTATACAGACAAACTGTCATAAATACCCTCTCTATGATAAAACAACACTCAATACAGTAAACCCTGCTATCGTGACCCGCCTGTCTATACAGACAAACTGTCATAAATACCCTCTCTATGGTAAAACAACACTCAATACAGTAAACCCTGCTATCCTGACCCGCCTGTCTATACAAACTGTCATAAATACCCTCTCTATGGTAAAACAACACTCAATACAGTAAACCCTGCTATCGTGACCTGCCTGTCTATACAAACTGTCATAAATACCCTCTCTATGGTAAAACAACGCTCAATACAGTAAACCCTGCTATCCTGACCCGCCTGTCTATACAAACTGTCATAAATACCCTCTCTATGGTAAAACAACACTCAATACAGTAAACCCTGCTATCGTGACCCGCCTGTCTATACAAACTGTCATAAATACCCTCTCTATGGTAAAACAACGCTCAATACAGTAAAACCTTCTATAGTGGCCATATTGATTTGTTTAAAGATCACAATCCATTAAGATCTGTGTTTCCAGGTATATTTGCTTTATATTTCAACTAAAAAAAACCTCTTATATCATAAAAACCACCTGCTAAGCCAACTACCTCTATTTGAAGACCACCTAACCATGCACTAAAACCTGTTGTAACTACATCCACCTGTCCATACAGTAAAAACATCTAATTAGCTGTCTTCTCTACATAAGACCACCTGTGTATAAAGTAAACTTTATACAGTGGCCACCTCTACACAAAGATCACTTGTCTATAAAAGGATACTTCTAGGACCCAATTGGTGGTTTTTAAATACAGGTATTACTGTAATTGGTTGTTATAAGCTGTCTGCCTTATATCAACTAAGAATGCTGTGTTAGTTAAATGATAAAATCGATAACAACTTCCAATTATACATATTTAAAATCACAAAGTCAGATATTAATTATGCATACAGGTGTTTCAATTAGGACATGTGACATTTACCCATGATGCAATGACTTTTAATCAATATAGAGTTTATCGTTTTGTACATCTCTCTTTGTTGATATAAATCATTCTAAAGTGTACGTAATGATTAGTGCATCATTAATGCATGGGTGAATTTATACAAATATTATCTAAAACAGATACATACACACTACACAATAAGGTGAAACAGATAGGCCAGCTGTTATTGCCATTTTCTGCATAATTATTTGTAAACTCTGAAATTCTGAACACAAAATAATCTTTTGTTTGGTTGAAAATTTGGATTCATTTCTTTAATTTTGGAAATTTTTTATTTATTTGTTTATTAATTCAGTTTTTGAAAAGTGTATAACTAGCAACTTATCAAAATTTTCTCCTAATCTGTTATATAGTTAGTTTGTTTGCTTTTGAAAAGAGTATAAGTAACAATTAATCAAAAATTTCTACAAACTTTTTATTGATTTGTTTCTTGATATTTATTGGTAACTGAAGAGTAAAACTGTGACAATTGATATTTTTTTTTTATTTTGAAAATTATGTAGTTTTACAATAAACTGCAGGGCAAGTATAGTCAGAATTTGGCCATTAAGTTCTAGCTGGTTTGTAAATGAGACATGTAATCTGACAGTGCTGTTATCTTTTTTGGTGATGACTAACGCTAAAATATCATAAATTACCCAAAACTCTAAGAGATATGTCTAAATATTTGATAGTTCATATTTAGAACACAGCATAAAAAGTACTATATGTACTGTAAATAGCTCTTGAGTTAAAATTTTGTGGTTATGTCATTTATCACAAAATATTTGGCAGAACATTTCATGTATTTCTTTTTTTTATGAAATTTTACTTACCAAAAAAATCCCAATGCAATTTGGTAAGCCAAATCCATTGATATTAAAGTTTGTGGTATATTTACAACCCACAAAAATATCAACATTAAAAATTCCCTCAAGAACATTTGTGATATATTGCAGTTTTATCTCAAATAAAAGGAAAATCCAAGAATTTACTTTAAAATTCAAAAAGGTTATTTACTTATTGCGGTAAAATTTATAATGAATTAAGTTACTATACACAAAAGTTGAACTTACCTCCATAAAACAAAGAATTTATACCACAATGCAGATATTGACAATAACAGCATAAAGAACAGTTAAAAAGCACCAAACATCACTGGGTTAATAGAAAACAACACATCATTTATCAAAGACATGCTGAGAGAATTATCCGAAACAATTCCCAGTAGACCAGACCTATACTATCATTAGTTACTGACCTGAAGATGAGCATCCGTGTAAAATTAACAATCCTGAGTCAGTACTCTGTTAGTGCACATTCTGATGCAGTTTGGACATTAAACAAACCCCTAGTCTGTGTGAATCACTATTTCTATACTAAAACAGTTTTTTCACACTAGTTTTCTCTGTGCAGTCTCTAAGATACTGATACAAGTAAATGAGAGGTACATCAGGTTCTCAATTAATGACTCATTTATCATGGCATTATATAAAACATGGACTTGAAATTTACAAATTCAAAATGGGCATAAAATCTACTAAAGCAGTTTTTTAAGAATAATTTTCTCTCTGAAATCTTAAGTATCTTTTTGTCAGTGGAATCTCTAAAATACTTACTTGTATACAAATAAATGAGAGGTACAATTTATGATTCATATTTCATGGCACCATATAAAACATGAACTTGATTTTACACATTCCAACCTGCAATAAAATCAGGTTTTTATGAAGAGAGGAGCCATGGAAATTATAAATATTGATTTTTGTCTGCATTAGCCATTACTTTTTATAACTTTTTTATGATAATACAAGATTTTCATGAATGAAAAATTAAGAGAGAGCAATGTAAATGCTAAGAATTGATGAAATATCGGAGAGAGGCATGTAAATATGTAGAGCTAATGAATTATTACTTGTGTAGTAGTACTGTATGAGACATAACTGATGTTGTAATGTGTTTTAAGTAATAAAAGTATTTAGATTTTGAATTCATCTAAATAAACACAAATAATTCCCATGTAAATAAAAACCAATGTACCATTGATCACTTTTATGTTTGTTAGATTATATTAATACATAAAAGACTGGTAAGATTTTCTTTATGGATCAAAAATACAGACAATATGTCTTATTTCTGCATTCCGAAGAAGGCAACTACATGCATATAAAAATAAGTACCGTAAATACAGATATATCTATCTATCTGGTAAAAAATAAAATGTCATTTCTTTATACATACTTAAAAATAAAATATAGAAGTATGCAGTGCAGTTGAACAACAAATATTTGGCAATCGGCGTGTGAAATTACAGGGGCCTGTGGTAGTGGACTAAGGCTAATATATTTTTCAAACAGATAAGGATATCTGCATGTGGCTGAGTGGTCTAAAGGGTGCACTTGCAAATCACAATGCCTCTTACTGCTTAAGTTCAAATCACACGCAGGGAAAATCATATGCTGAGAAAGTTGGTTGGTTCACTTGCCAAAGATTTGTGATTTTCTCTGTGTGCTACAGCTTCCAACAACATCCCAAAAGTTGCAGTACCAAAAAAAAATCTTGATTGGGGTGTATAACTCATTACTACGGATACCCATGCAAGAACTGGAGGTCTCAAGTGAATGAGCCTAGAAATCACAAGTGTGTAAAACTCTGATGGTGAGGGGTCACATCAATATAAGGGACAGAATCTTGACTGGCATAAAACACTCTACTCCAACGGTGAGGTTGAAGTACTTTTATAGGACCCTAACCCTGTACAACATGACATAAATATTGCATGCTCTAATTATCACAACATTAAGAATGTGACAATATATAAAACACTGATCAAACAGAAGTTAAATCATCAATAACACACCACAAGGTTGTAAAACTAATTGTTATCAACTAAATAAAACATCAAAATAATAAACAACATTATATACTACATCACTGTCTCTTGGTGGAGGGACTCTCTTTACACCTAGTGGAAAACAATTGCCCATGATAACTCAAACCTCGGAAAACAATCGCTTGTCATAACTAAGATTTTAATGCTTGAATTGATTGATTGAATGGGGTTTTACATCTCAGTCAAGAATAGTTCACTTTTATCAAGATATCACCAGCTAAAGATGAAGTAGAAGAAATTTTTACCTTTTCAGGACAATATGCAAAGAGGTTTCTTCAGCATGAAACACCAACTGTTACACAGGGCATAGATTTTTAAGTTCTATTCCAAAGGACTCTGTATCTTTTATTTCTAAATGCTGAGTGCTTGGTAAAGAATGTCATTATGGTACCTATTTTCCAGTCTTGGTCAGACCCGGTGGGGATTAGAACCCCAACTTCCCACATACAAATGAGCACTCTACTAATTGAACTACCATAGCGTTATTAAAAACTTAAGAAACAACTACTGTAGATCACTTATTTTTCGCGTGTAGAAAATTTCGCGTCAAGACCATCTTGGCCTTATTCGCGAACATTTGAATTCGCGTTTGGAATATTATTGAATACAACATATGTATGTCAACATAGAAATATCTGTTTACTGGAAATATTCGCGTTATATTTAAATTCGCGAATGGGATAAGTCGCGAATTTACGCGAAATAAAAGTGATCTACAGTATCCATCATAACACAGATTTTAAAGTTCAGAAAACAATACTTGGTCATAACTCAGATTAAAAAGCTTGAAAAACAATGGATTTAAAAGCTCAATGTTTTACAATATGCCAAAATATTGAGAAGTAATATTATCTCCTTACTTTGTTCTTTTTATCAAAATTCTATTGTTTAAATACATCACAAGCTGGTAATTTATTAGTAAAAAGGCAAGCATAAAATAACAGATGTAACAAACAGTCTCCTACATCAACAATAACCGTGGTAACCATAATCTATATACACCCATCATCTAAGGTCTTATCATCTCTCTAGTGAAAATGTATCTTCTTTTTAACTTTTGAATTCCTGTCTGCTGGAACCAACAATATAATAAGTCTCTCTAATTGTTTATCTGCCTTACTGGTAAAATATGAGACCCAATTAAAAAGAAACAAGAGGCCCATGGGCCTTATACGCTCACCTGATAACTAATGGCTAGCTGATAGATTTAAAGAAAACATAAACTAAACCCCAATGAATTTTTTCTTTACATCAAAATGATCATTGCATCAATACCTACAACATTCTAATATACATGCCTATACAAAACTTTTATAGTTTTCAAGATAATTAACCATTTCAGTATTGTTTTCGCATCTGTGACCTTGACCTTTGAACCCATGACCTTTTTCTATACCTCAAAATGATCATTGTATCAATACCTACAACATTCTAATATACATGCCTATACAAAAAGTTTATAGTTTTCGAGATAATTAACCATTTCGGTATTGATTCGCATCTGTGACCTTGACCTTTGAACCCATGACCTCTTTCTGTACATCAAAATGATCGTTGTATCAATACCTACAACATTCTAATATACATGCCTATACAAAAAGTTTATAGTTTTCGAGATAATTAAACATTTCCGTATTGTTTCGCATCTGTGACCTTGACCTTTGAACCCATGACCTTTTTCTATATATCAAAATGATCGTTGTATCAATACCTACAACATTCTAATATAAATGCCTATACAAAAAGTTTATAGTTTTCAAGATAAGTAACCATTTTGGTATTGTTTTACATCTGTGACCTTGACCTTTGAACCCATGACCTTTTTCTATACACCAAAATGATTGTTGTATCAATACCTACAACATTCTAATATACATGCCTATACAAAAAGTTTATAGTTTTCGAGATAATAATTATAATCAGAGGTAAAAAAAATTAGGTCACGACCTTCACAATTGACCTTGACCTCAATTTGAAGATACTAACAAGAAGATGTCAAAACTGAAAACCCCATGTCATTATCTGGCCAAATAGTCAAGTTATAACAATTTGAAGCTATTTTACGATTTTTTCAAAATTAAACGCAAAAACGCGTAACCTATTTTTTGTCCGAATTTCACAAAATGAACAAACTATAGGCTAAAGACCCTAGAGAAGCCAAATATCACATCAGATTTTTTCTCTAATCAATACTTTCGGAGAAGAAGATTTTTTAAGATTTTTGCACCCCTAGGTCACCTTGACCTAGTTATGGTAGCCATGGCAACACCACGAACAAATTTGAATTGCACCGACCAAGACATGCATCTGACCAAGTCTCGTTGAAATCTGCCCAGTGGTTCGTGAGAAGAAGATGAAAATGTGAAAAGTTTACGACGACGACAACGACGATGACGACGACGACGACGACAGACAACGGACAAATTGTGATCAGAAAAGCTCACTTGAGCCTTTGGCTCAGGTGAGCTAAAAAAAAACAAAAGGCTGTAGGTATCTTTATATTAGCGTACACTTACTTTAGCGATTTTCCTCGTCATAAGCATTTAACACAGATTTATCTCTGTGCATCAGCTTTTTGCATTGACTCCAGTGTGTTTGATGTAATTCTACTGCAATTTTATTTTTATTTTAGTGGAAAGACCTGACTGTCACTAAAATAAAACTGCTGCTAACAATTTCTTGCTTTACAGTTACTCTGCTATTTGTACAACAATTATATTATCTTTGGTAAAGATTTACCAAATTTCAAAATGTTCTCAACTTTTATACACCAAATTTTTCCTACAAAACTTCAAAAATTGGACAAATGTTAACATAAAAACCAGGTGAAATATGTTTAACTTGTTATGACCTTATCTTCATATATTTTTTCTGTATTTAATTCCTTACTCAAATGGTTGAGTTTACCCAAACATTTTCCAATTTTCTTCAACATGAGATAAAGAAGACTGTCTTTTAATTCCCTTCTTTTCCCAAATATAGATCGTTTGGATGTGCAGATCATTATTTACATCTGAAATAGTTTTTATTGGCTGTGACAAAATTCACTATATTTCTTTATATTAGATCAATAGACCAACACCTGTTAAATAACACTAAATTGAGGGAAAAGAGGGAAAATGAGGAAATACATTTATTCAGATTTCTCACTTTTTTACTAATTTTTTTTAATTCAGAATATACAACAATTTCCAAACAATGTAAAAATATGTGGAGATAAGACTATAGGTAACTCAATATTTCATCAGTTTATACCGTATGTACCGGTAGTTGATAAGTTATATGCATAAAAATAAGCATAACCTGGCATTTCTGATTATGGTTTAGTAATAGGTGTGTGGAAGCTGACGATAAGGAATTAATGAACATAGAGTTGGTATGATTGGAATTCTCACTAAATAAGCTTGTAATTAAAATAACTGTTATAAATGCTTTAACATCAACACCTTACATTGAGTTAATTAGCGATCAATCTATCTAAATCACTTCCAGAGTGTCTGAGATCAAGGGAGGTAATTATCGCTTTAATCTTTCAATGCCTATATTGGCTCAATGTCTAATTATAAATAACCTGCATGTAGCCAACTAAAAATGTACTAAAAACCAATCATGAAATAAAAGTAGTGAAGCAGTTTGATCATCAATGAAAGGGGTCGATCACTTTTGGTGTCAAAAATGAGCATAAAATTGTGTTGGTTATATTGCTTAAATTACTTATCGTAATAAATGACCAATCAAATTAATTTCATTTAAGTGCATAAATGTACCATTATTTTGACTTTCAACTTTTGGAATACACCATTCCAATTACATTGTATCAAGTTTGAAAGGATGGGTAAGAGACACAATTGAAGCCAAATTATATTATAATATGTTACTGTATGGAACAAAATAAGACTTATTTGGTGCCTCTCACAATATAGGTTTGAATTCCACTTTGACAGAACCTAGTATGAATGAGTTAACTTGTTGAAGGGCAGGGGTTTCCTATGGGTACAACAGTATCCTTCGCAATAGAAGAACTGACCACATTGATATAAATGAAAGAATATTGACTGGATTGTGAAACACCATTACTCCACTCCAACCTTAGAGATTTCCTTTTAAGGCAGGTTTGACTGTCTGTAAATATTGATTCATTCTGTCCATGTTTTCTACCTTGAAGTGCCCGTCAACACCTTTATAACAAACATAGATACATACATAAATACAGGTTATCTTATTTTAGCATTTTTGAGATGGCTAATACACAAGTAATAACTGCTTTGTATATTTACATAAACCAAACCCTGAATACAAACATCCTAAATTAAATAAAGACATAGATAAACAAAAGTCTTGATAATTTGACATATTGAAATATGGATGAGTTTGATATAAAAATGGTGTTATCTCTAACTTAATCTTTTATGTCATAATTTACAACCATCAGAAGGTAGTCACAAGTTATTATATACCACTATAAGGTTTTAAGATGTTTAGTAACGTGATTTATTACAGATTCTTGTGTCATTTATCACATCTTGTAATCTGCAATTATTTAAATTTTTTGTATGATTTATGAGTGTATAGTTATCTCATGATTTATATATTAAACTATGGGATGTAAGTGTGCCAATCAGGACTTAAGTCAGTCTTATTTGATTCATATATTTTGTACCCGGATATGAAAATAAGAGAACAGATAACAGACGCCGTCTTCAGTTACGTCATACAATCTATTGTTACGTCATATCGTCATATCATTTAATATTGTTTTTAAATACATCTATTTTTCTTTCAGCAAGAAATCCCAAATTCATGGTGGTGGTGACAAATAACAGAGAACCAGTGTTTTGGTTCAAATGTCCATATCATATATTGCCAACAACATAATGATTGGTTTTTAATATCAAAGTCAAGGGTGCTTGAACTATTTAAATTTGGCCAAAATCCAATATAGGGACACTTGAATTAAAAAAAAAGAAATTTAAAAAGTAAACTTATGGACAAAATTCATTGCTGAATTTATTGAGGTGCTCAAATTATTTAAGGGATTTACAAGTAACAGTAATATAGGTAAAAAAACAACAACAAAAATAATGTGTGCACAAATACATTATACCTGATAATTTTTCAACAAACTGCTGGCAATAATAACAAATCTCATTACTTAAACATTCTACAGTAGTTCTTATGATCCAACAACTGTTATATAGTATCTCAGTAACAATCAGCCATGGTGTACACGATAAAAAACATGCATCTCACCTAGATACTGTATAAAAGTATAGGTACAGAAAAACAGACTCCTGTTTACTGTAGCAAGTACTCATTGCCGTGCTGTAACTGCAAAACACATATCTCACCTAGAAACAATTCTAGTACAGAAAAACTTATTCCTGTTAACTGCATCAAACACTTGCTGCCATGATGTAACCATAAAAACTACATCTCACCTAGATAGTGTACTAAATTATAAGTACAGCAGAAAAAATCACTCTGTTTACTATATCAAAGCCATGATATATCCACAATAAACAAACATTTAACCTAGATGCAGTTCTAAACTCCATGCAGGTTCATAAAAACTGACTTTTGTTTACTTTATCAAACACTCAATTCCGTGATATAACCACAAAACATATCTACTGACCTAGTTTTTAAAATTCAGGTGTAAAAAAAACTCCTGCCGCCACCTGAGGATAATTAATATTACACCTGTGTGATGTTCATTTTCATACCTTGTACTGTCAGAGTAAAATGGCTATTACCACCGGTACATTCTGTCTATATACAGTACTTGTCTCCCTCCAACATGGAGAATATATGTCAGTGGATCAGTGCATGATTGATTTTTACCTTTTTTGTTTGTAAAATGGTGTCTATTACAATAAAACATTGTCCGTAATCGATTTTATTGATTATAATCAAATTATATAACAACCTATATTAAAATAACGACTTCTAACTGCATGCTGTTTGAAGCTATTATAACTCGGGCTTTTAATTTTATTACGAAACATTTTAATATTATTGGTTAATAAAAATTTATTCCACCTGAGAATTCACATTCATACCTGCAATCATGACAGTCATACCTGCAATGACAGTCATACCTGCAATAATGACAGTCATACCTGTCACTATAATAACTTCAAACACTTGTGATGATGAAGAGGAATGATCATTAAATTGTTGAATCATTATTGTTTAAATGCATTTAACTGCAGCTATCATCCTTTGGGTATTATGTCTGAACGATTTTGTCAATTCTATGTGTTAAGAATGTATGAATAAATAATGACTGATGCATATAAAATTATATTGACTCTCTCTTTCTCTGCAAATGATTGCAGTGCATATGTGTACATGCAAGCATGTGTATGCATATGCAATTGTTCAGTACACTTTAAACACTGTTTTTAATCAATTATTTTAATTATTCTAAATTGTTTTTATGTCCAACTGCTCATTCCATTTTCCAACAGTTTTGATTTAAACATGGTAGGTATAGCTAGCTAGATAGGAGGTGCTTATACCCTTCCAGAGCACCCAGCCTCTATTCCCTGATGGCAGTTCACATATTTGACTTGATTTGCCAGCTTCAAAGTTGTTACTTTGGTTTTGGGGGTTGTGATTTAAACATGAACGGTATGCCTGTGCTTGAATATAATTTAATATAATACAAAAGGTATATACCACTTATTATCCAAAACCAACAAGTCAATGCTAAATGGGAGAACATGTGTACACCTAGACTGGATTTTATAAGAATCCTGTCAGTCAGCTGGTAGTATCCAGTTTTATAGTGCTAGCACATAAAGTACTGCACAATACTACACAGTGATAATTAATTGAATTACAGGTACAATGAATACTGCATATCAATAAATTTAATGGAATCTCATACGTTTGTACTATACTTGGTGACATAGGTAATATTACCAGTAGGAAGAATGTATCTTATACCAGTACAGTAGAACCTTATTAATCCAGTCGAATTTGTCATTATAAAAGGGCTGGATTGACACTAAATCTAGAGAGATTTATGTAGAAACAGATTTTTGAACTTCTAAATATTGTGGTGATAAGCAAGGTGGCAAAGCTATAGTTGAGAGGCATTAAAACAAGGTTTTACTGTATACAAGATGCATAAAAAATGACATACTAATGCGATAGTGTCATTTCTATGAAACTTTAAGAAAATATTTATTACTAAAGAATCAACCATCTTACTAAGACGTAAATATAGACATCTTCAATTGGAAAATCATCCATCAATGACAATAATACATCAACAGATTTTTTTTGCATTATCATCATGTTACATCATGTTGTCTACAAGTGCCTAAGGGGCAATTACAAACCTCATTCATGTGTTATTTGTAGATGTGCTAAGGGGCATTATGATCAAAGCCATAATGGGCCCTGTACAAAGGTAAAATTAATGAAGTGAAGAAATTAACAGCCTGTTGATACCCATATATCCATATAACACATACATTTGTATAGGTGTCTGTCTAGACAACCGTGACTGTCATCAGAAGTCCATTAATTCTAAAAGTGTGTAACTCTAAATAAAATATATAAAACACTTTGGTTGCAATTTTAAGTCAATTGTCAAGGCTTTGAGACAGCATTAAAGACAAACGTGTATATAAACTTCTGCATTATAAACTAAAAGAAAAAATAATAATTAATTGGAAAATAAATGTTGAAAAAGTACTATTATTTTAATATCACAGACAGACCTGTCTATAAAGGTCACATAAAAGAACCAGTAAAAATGGTCTTTACGTGCAGATTGATGGCCCTTATACAAAGGTTTGATTTATATGGGGAAAAAACGCGATTGGGATAAATTTATACGAGCCTTTAAAAGCAGGTGGTCTTTTGGCAGGTTTGACTATACATTGTACATTTCTGAAACAGGTTTTTGTAAGAAACTGGGAAGAAAATTATCAGAACAGCCAAATTAAATTTCATTTTTGTATCCATTATCTTTACCAGATAGTCTATCATTTCATTAAAAAAAACATATCTGCCTTTAGTCGGAAGTCATACATGTACCATCAATGACATCACTTATTTACCAACAAGTTACCAGTAGTTAATCCCAGCTTTCATTATTGAGGTCATAAAAAACATCCTGATATGTAACAACTGAAATCATCATGTGTGATTGTATGTAAACAAACTATTTTTCTGTCAAATGAGTGGAGTGAGGTAATGATGTTTAATGCTCCAGTCAAGATTATTTCCCTTATATCAAGGAAGTCAGCATTTGGATGATAAGAGGAAACTGAAGTGCAAAGAGAAAACTAACTTAGGTGCAATTCATACATAAAGGCTATTTATTAGACACAATATGCCCCCCCCCCCCCCCCCCCCCCCCCCCCCCCCCCCCCCCCCCCCCCCCCCCCCCCCAGATAGTGTGGCGCGTGCCAAATTAGATGAAGGGCAAAGCCCTTCATTTTGAATTTGGCAGGTGCCACACTATCTTTCATTACCCCTTGAAATACCATGAGCAGAAATGTCATTTCTTATATTTACAATAAATATTTTGTACCTTGGCGCTATTTTTTCCATATCTGCGCGTATGATATAGAGTTTTTAGCCATGCGAGATCGGCGTATCTCACATGACCACGCGACCCCCTGTGAAGGACATGACGTAATATTGCGGGAAAATTGATACACATCAAGGATCATGACCCCTATTGTCTTTCATTGGGAATTGAAATACAATTGCTGTTTATGTTTCATCAAAGACAGGTACAGTCATATTGTAAATATAGTAAATTCAAGGAATCTTGAGACTTTGCGAAATTTAAGCAAGAATTAAGCAGCCAACAACAGAGTCACATGAAAATGTATTGAAAATCAAGGTCAGATACATCCTTTCAGTCCTTCACACAAAGTGGATCATAGGAGCCATGATGACAAACTAATTTTGCATGAATATAAATACATATGTTTGTCTTGTTGTTATGTTAAAGATGATACTACTACCCTGGAGAGATTGAAGCTACAGTAAATAATTCTCACCTGTATTATTCTCACCTGTGTTACCTGAGGTGATGATTACATTAAGATACCTGATACATATAAAAACAGCAATTCACAATGATACACCTCCCATCTTGTTTACTCCATGGACAGAGAAAGAGGATGGAAGCATTTTAAGTGTATCCTTAAAAATTGTTGATTTTCTACAGATAGTTATAATAAAGAACAGTAGAACATGAATTCATTGTTATTATTTGTTCAGTCAAATTCTGGTGTTATAGTGGCAACAAGGAGACTTAAAGAGACAAGAGACACAAGGGCCTTAATTATTGCTCACCTGGGAACAATACCCCAGTTGACCTTGAACCATAAAGTTTATTATATACTTTTAGCTTTCACATGTTTGATGAAGAACACTAAAGTTGATCATAAAAGATAAAAAGTTGCGATTAAAAGGGAGATAATTAAGAATTAGTTGGATTGAGGTGTATCCCTTTCTGAAATAGTAAGAAACAGTACATTTCCCTTCCGGTGACCTTCCAGAAACATACATTGATTATGATATAGTCTTCAGCTTAGGTGGGCTAAAAACATAAAAAATAGACTTTGGAACTTCAAAATACTGTGGTGATAAGTAAGGTGACTGAGTTATCCAGGGGCATTATAACCAAGTTTTAATGTGGGGATAAGCAAGGAGGAAAAGTTATTCAGGGGCATTAAAATTGAGGTTTTACTGTAGCTTTGTCTTTGATTTTTAATCAACAAGAAATATGTGAATCTGTGAGCTACTGCCCACTTAGTATATCCCAACTTTTAACTTCAACCATTGACCGTAAATGTCGAGAAATAAAGTTTGTCGATAAACAGGAAGTAAATAACAAGCAAACTTGAAATCAGTACATGTGGAATGGTACCTCATACTAAACATGCATACAAAATTTCAGAGGCTTTTTTTTTTTTTTGTAATTTGTGTTTTTTATTGCCCCAGACATTAAATAAGGGATGGTCAAGTGCCAGGGTTGGGGCCACTGGGTTCACTTGCTGGGTAACAATAGGACAGTTTGACATACATAAGAGATATATAAATATATATATATATAATTGTGTAGTATTTGATCATTCTAGGGATTAATCTAGATTTTGTAGTAAGGCACATCTGATTAATAGGGGTGGGGGTCCTTATTCAAGCAACTATTAAACGAGTATCACTTAAGCTTTTTAGAATAAGTTTACTAGTATTTGAAAATATAGCAATACAATTAATTAGAAAGATGTTATTAGAATTTAAAACTTTCAAAAGTGGCAATGAAAAAGATCAATATATCAGATGAACATTCGTTAAATTTAAGCTAGATTAATCCCTTCTTTAAGTAACCAAGTAAACAAAAAATACAGGGTCTTGTTTCCTTTTCAGTTTTGTCTGGGTTTTGGTTTATTAGTGTGTGTGTGTGTGTGTGTGTGTGTGTGTGTGTGTGTGTGTTTGTTTGTGTCAACCCCTACAACATTCAGAAACAAAATGTATTAACATTTTCATACAGGTATAGTTTTAAGCATTATGAGACATACATGTACATTATACATCATGATGGTATATTTTTATTATCACTTCTACAGTACCAAAACTACAGTCATGCTGGATGGAGACATTAAATCATTCATCAAAGATAATTATCCATGGATCCCAAAATTCCAGAAATTTGTCATAAAGATTATTTTTTATTGCAATGATCTTTTCGATATCAAGTTGATATTTAATACTAATTTTCCATGTAATTAAATTTGGTAGTTTTTTATCAATTCTGCACTTATATATGTACTGTCTGGTAGTTAAAAGTAGAAAATTTTGAGGTTTATTTCTCTCTTTTTGGTTAATATGTCCAAAGATAGTAAATAACAAGCAAACTTGAAATCAGTACATGTGGAATGGTACCTCATACTAAATATGCATACAAAATTTCAGAGGCTTAGTACTTGCTGAGAAAACTGTTACAAATATTACTGTTTCAAATGGACAGCGGGTTAATCAGTATACCGGTACCTCAGCCCACTTCTTCAAAGTGGGGGTATAAAAATAATATTGTACATACCTGGAGTTATGCAGTGCTCTTCGCAGAGTTCAGTTTAGGCTGTCCAAATAAAATTGATATCACTGGAACTCAATCTGAATAATCTTTGACTTTTTACCTCCATATCTGAAATACAAAAATAGATTTTAATATTGAGATTATATATGGAAAAAAAACTTAAAGTGATTATTGGGTTGGACTTTATGAAATGGTGCTAAACACTGCATCCTACCTTGTGATAGGCCCAACTTATCAAATACAGTATAACCTGCTATAGAGTCCACCTCTGTATAAAGTCCACCTGTCTATAGCAACCGGTCTGAAGTATCCCAAATGGATTTTACTATATAATGACCCTGTATATAAAGTCCACCTGTCTAATGTGAATAGAGTCCACCCTTTTTAGTCCCAAATGGCTTTTCAACCTGTCTATAAAGTCCACTATTTCAATCAACTTCTTAAAAGTTTTTTTTAATTTTATAATTTTAGTCTTATTTTATGTAAATTTTCAACCAAATAATTATTATATTCTTAATGCTTAAGATTAGAAATTTATAATTATTATAAGTCTTTTATCATTGTATAAGTTTTACAATTTTTTGTTGCAAAGAGTGTATATATAATAGGTAAAACTTTGAGGGGAAAATGTGAAGTCTTTATTCTCATGTCAATGACTGAAGCCATTAGATCAGAATGAACATATAGTCTTTGTTATTTAAGGTAGTGTGTGTTTCTTTAACTATTGTTTTAATTAGTGACACCCTGCTTCCGAAGAAAACAAAGACAATTACCGGTAGTCAAGTATATACTGATTATAAGATAAACTGTTACCATGTAATCAGTTGTACTCTCCATTAAGATTATAATGCACTTTTCAAATATCTTCTATAATTAATAATATTTTTTTTCAAATACCATAAAAATAATTTGAACAAAATTAAACAAAAGGGTATTTTAATAGGTATTATATGTATTATTTTCATTTGTTTGTATACCAGTATCAACAATACATGTTTACTCATTAATAAGGTGACCCTCTATATAAAGTCCACCTGTCTATTAAGTCCACTTTTGCTCAGTCCCCTGGGTGGTCTTTATACACAGGTTATACTGTAAATAAAAATAATTAAAGACACATTTCCTCAACAATTCAAGAACTGATGACCTCAATAAAAGTGAAAGAATCTTGATAGGGGTACCATTACTTCATTTCACTTATTTAATCTTCGGTAAAAAAAAAAATATATATATGTGCTAAAATTGTTTTGATTTCAACACACTGGAGGATGGAAAATTGGTTTCATCCATGATTCCAGAATATATTGGAAAAGTCTTGACTTGAGTGCAAAACATCATTACTCCACTCTATACTCTTTTATCTTTTAAAAAAATATTTCTATGTGTTTAAATTGTTTTCATTTTAAACATAAAATTGATCATATATCATACTGGGTTAGTAAATTGATATTAACAGAAGTCAATTTTAATTATAATATTTCTGAAGTTTTTATCTATATGTTTAATCAATCTGGTTATAGTTGATAAATACTACAAACTGACATCGGGGACAATAATAACTGTGAAATGTTATATCTGGAATGCTTTTATAAACCTAACAATAGTCACTAGTCTAGTAGAGTTGATCACCATCATTGTAAAATCATACTTCCTTTATAACTATTTTAAGGTTTTCAAATGTTATTATAGTCAAAATGGGTTTAAAAATTTCAATAATTTAAAACTTTTATAGAATTTATAACAGGGACTGAACAGGACTATGGCAAAAATTGAAATGTGTGTTTCCGCTAACACCAGAGTTGGTGGGTAGGCATTTTTTAAAAGGATTGTTCTTGACATTCACCATATGGAGCAAGAGTAATAATTTTAACAGTACTAATTATCAAATATTGTCATAAAAACTTTGAGTTAGGTATAAAAATTTTACATTAATCAAATTAGAGAAAACTATTTTTCTGGCCTAACCTAGAGTGGACCACAGTCATTGTAAACATGTATCTCCTGTATTACTATTTCTATGTTTTGAAATGTTAAACATGTACCGTAATAGTTAAAATGGATTTAAAAACTTTAAATAATTTAAAACTTTTACAGAATGTTGATATAACAATGCAAGAAAGACCCAACACAAACTTCTACACTAACTCTCTTTATAATGTCTTTCAAAAACTTTGCCACCATGCTTATCACTTAACTATTTTGAATACCAAAAAATGATTAAATCAAACTCTTCTATATTGTTCCTTTCTGGCTTATTTTAGGTCCCCCGGAATAATTTCTCACCAGAGATCTCACCCATAATGCCTTAATTTACTCGACAAACAGCAGCAATGGATAGAGGTTTTACTGTAGTTAGCTGTGTGCACATACAAATTAGAACTGTCTCTTTAGAGTCAAAATATCCCCCCCCCCCCCCCCCCCCCCCCCCCCCCCCCCCCCCCCCCCCCCCCCCCCCAACATTTAATGTTTTCCAGCGACCTTGACCTTTTCCATATGACCTTGGTTTAAGGTCATGACACACCTTTGGACCAGATTATTTATGTGAATTTTATGTCAGTCCTTCAAAGCAGCTATGAGATATGGCCCGGGCATGAGATTTTACATGGATGGACAAACAGACAGAAATGGTGATTCCTTATACCTCCCTCAAACTTGTTGGGGGGGGGGGTTATAATCAGACAAATCCAGTATTATCTACAACAGCAACCACCTCTATTATGGTAAGTGCTCTCTAAAAATAACTTTTAAAAATATTTCACATACTGTAAACCAACTTATATTTGTATGCAATTAACTTCTGCATGTTTTGTAAAGGAAAAACAATTGTGAATGTTAATTGTTGTGAATTTCCCAAAATTTATACCAAATATTCATCTATTGTCCATGTCACAAAACTTAATAGTCACAAAATGGTTTAACTAACAGAATCATAAAAGTTAATTTAGGCGAATAAAAGTTGGTTTACATTAGAGGTTTTACTTAAATATTTAAGTTATTTTTAGACAGACCTATACCCAAAAGAAACAATAGAAATGCTATACATTGTTGATAACTTGCTAATCCTGGTGTACATACATCTGTAAGATAAACCTTTACAATCTACAGCCTATAGATCAAATAAACCCCAGCAATATGTTTATTTACTCTGATACTTTATTTATTGTTTATTTATGCTCTTTAGTATAAACAGAGTAAAACGAGGCTCCTGAAGAGGTTCTAGTACAACCATAGAAAAAAATTAGTTAAAAAAAGGGGGGAGGGGGGCTCCTGGGGAGGTTGCAGGGTAACCAAATTAAAATGGGGCCTTCTGAAGAGGTATAAGTATAAACAATAAAACAGCACACTTGAAGATTGAAGAGGTTTTATAAAATTTTACATGCCAGAAGTGGCTCTGGTACAACCAGAGTAAAGGGGTACTTCTGAACAGGTTCTTAAAGTTTTACCATGCCTGCAGAGTAAAATGGGGCTCCTGAAGAGATTTTTTTGTATACCTTGAGAAATACTGAGCTTGTAAAGAGGTTCTAGTATAACCAAAGAGAAATAGAGTCCCCGAGGTGATTTAAACTGACAGTTAAATTCTATCATGAATTCCCTGGTTAACAAATTCACAACTCCAATATGTTGAAAATTTGGGTACAGACTTGTATATCATTATCTTTGTGACACATTTTAAATATTTTAACAACCACCACTGCAACTGATTTTTTCAAAACATGTCAATTGCCTATCTATAGTTAGTTCTGGGGCTCTGACAGTCTTCAGTCCTTGCATGCAATTTACAATAAAACCAAACATTATTCAGGTATTGGTTCCTCCTACTTCCCCAAATTAACCACTTCAATGTAAGTAAAAAATTCTAAACATGGGTGTAAAACTCTATTGTCGGTACTTCATCCCATCCCTGAAATGGCTGGCTCAATATAAATGAAATGTTCGTGACTGGGGCATAGAACACCACTCCACCCATCCACTCCTAATACAACACATAAAACGCACAAACAAAAATAATCTAGGTGATTCTTTACAAATAGACCACTGATTACATCTAAATCTGCTTAATTATTTCTGGCACTACTATAAGCTTGTACAAATTACAATAATGATTGCACGGAGTATGCACCCAGTAACATGCATGCATGTGTGACCTAGAATCCGTACAGAAATAGGTAGATGTAAATAGCATGTACTGATAAACTGTAAACAATAGATGATGGAATTATACTTGTTATGTAAACAAACATCTACAACTAAGTATCAACATTACATTTTACACATGTTATTTTGAATTCCTTACATAATTGTTCCTCTAAATTTATCCCATGTTGCTAGGGGAATAAATGAATGAGTAAATCAACAAATGAATTAATGAATGAAAAAAGATTACCGTGTGATAAATAATAAGGCACTCAACCTTATGAACCCTTTTACCTTGAAGTCTAAGGCACCCAACCTTGGCACCACTTTTACCATGAATCCTAAGGCACCCAACTTTAGCACCATTTTACATGTAAACCCTGAGGCACCCAACATTGGCACCATTTTAAATCTGATCCCTGAGGCACCCAACATTGGCCCCTGAGTTTTACCTTGAAGCCTAGGGTACCCACTTTAGCACCATTTTACATGCGAGACCTGAGGCACCTAACCTTAGCACCACTTTACCTTGAAGCCTAAGACACCCAACCTTAGCACCATTTTTACTCTGATCCCTGAGGCGGCCAACATTGGCACCTGAGTTTTACCTTGAAGCCTAAGGTACCCACTTTAGCACCATTTTACATGCGAGACCTGAGGCACCAAACCTTAGCACCATTTTTCCTGTGAACCCTGTGGTACCCAACATTAGCACCACTTTTACCTTGAAGCTTAAAAGATGCCCATCATTAGCTCTATCATACCCGTTTAACTAAGTCTGGGCAAATAAAAAATTTAAGAAAATCAATTGATGGATAGATAGATGGACAGATGGATGAATGAATAAATGAACATTACCAACCAATCAACAATTGGATGGATAGATGGATGGACAGATGGATAAATGAACAAATGAACATTACCAACCAATCAACCAATTGGAAGGATAGATGGATGGACAGATGGATAAATGAACAAATGAACATTACCAACCAATCAACCAATTGGAAGGATAGATGGATGGACAAATGGATAAATGAACAAATGAACATTACCAACCAATCAACCAATTGGAAGGATAGATGGATGGACAGATGGATAAATGAACAAATGAACATTACCAACCAATCAACCAATTGGAAGGATAGATGGATGGACAGATGGATAAATGAACAAATGAACATTACCAACCAATCAACCAATTGGAAGGATAGATGGATGGACAGATGGATAAATGAACAAATGAACATAGCCAACCAATCAACCAATTGGAAGGATAGATGGATGGACAGATGGATAAATGAACAAATGAACATTACCAACCAATCAACAATTGGATGGATAGATGGATGGACAGATGGATAAATGAACAAATGAACATTACCAACCAATCAACAATTGGGTGGATAGATGGATGGACAGATGGATAAATGAACAAATGAACATTACCAACCAATCAACCAATTGGAAGGATAGATGGATGGACAAATGGATAAATGAACATAGCCAACCAATCAACAAACATAATAAATGAACAACCTTGAATGTATGACAGCATCTGAAATATTTGTAATAAATGATGGTACTATCTTGTCTTATCATCAGATCTATCTTCAGCCAGTAAACATGGAGGTGATAATTACACAAACTGATGCTCTACATAATGGTGTACATGATCTTCATGGCTCGACATGATCTCTGGTGATTGTTTTCTTTTTCTTTAACAGATAAGATGATGGCTAAAAAATTATTTCACCAAAAACCTAAATTGCAAAAAATATGTGTAACATCTCATCAAAAACCAGAATTACAAAAAATATGTATAAAATCTTCATGTCAAGTCTGGTTTTCTACTTACTCCAGATCTTCAAAAACTGCATATTAGCATAGTAATAATGTTTATTTTTGTATGTGATTCAGAGAGGTAAATTACGGTAACTTTGTTAACTCTGATAGTAAGTAATACTCAGAAAGTTATATGTACATTATTACAGTTAGATGAAGTAAAAACAATGTTAAGTGCCAATATAGATTATAATTAGATTACTGAGTATTTATTGTGCTATACACAACTTTTGGTTACAGATTGAATAATATGGGGTCTTGATGGTAGAATGATCTAAAGTGCGCTCTTATAGATGGCAGCACCCTCTGATACCTAGGTCCGAACTGCAGTTTGGGAAGACCCAGTGTGAGAAAGTTTGTCAGTTTGTTTGATGAAGGTTTTCTCTGCTCTTTCACCATGCCTGGACTGACTGTCTTGTTATATACTCTTTACTGGGGCATAAAACATAATTACTCCACAATCTTAAAACTGACCGTCTCAATATAAGTGAATCTTGAGTGGGGCATGAACACTATTACTACACTTCACTCTACTCATTTGTTTCCATGGTGTTTATTGCGTTACTCAAAGTTAGATCATGTTGAATGTTCAGTGATTGCCTTAAACCTATTTACTAATTAATATCCAATAAGGTGTTCCATTTCCAGTGAGCAGTGAGCAATCTCTTCTATGAAATGTAATTATAAATCAAGTTCCAATAAGGTTCTGTATCTCCACAGTGAGGAAGGCATGCACTTTGTCTATGTTAATTATTAATTAATTTCCAACAAGGTGCTCAATTTCCACTGTGAAGGGTCTTTTCTACAAAAACATGTACTATACCTCAGTAAGGGGCCTCTTTTACAAAGGCTTGCACTACACCAATGTTAATTACTAATAAGATTCCAACAAGGTGCTCAAATATCAACAGTGAGGGGGCTCATATACAAAGGCATGAACTATACCAATTTTAATTACTAATAAGATTCCAACAAGGTGCTCAAATATCAACAGTGAGGGGGCTCATATACAAAGGCATGAACTACACCAATGTTAATTACTAATAAGATTCCAACAAGGTGCTCAAATATCAACAGTGAGGGGGCTCATATACAAAGGCATGAACTATACCAATGTTAATTACTAATAAGATTCCAACAAGGTGCTCAAATATCAACAGTGAGGGGGCTCATATACAAAGACATGAACTATACCAATGTTAATTACTAATAAGATTCCAACAAGGTGCTCAAATATCAACAATGAGGGGGCTCATATACAAAGGCATGAACTATACCAATGTTAATTACTAATAAGATTCCAACAAGGTGCTCAAATATCAAGAGTGAGGGGGCTCATATACAAAGACATGAACTACACCAATGTTAATTGCTAATAAGATTCCAACAAGGTGCTCAAATATCAACAATGAGGGGGCTCATATACAAAGGCATGAACTATACCAATGTTAATTACTAATAAGATTCCAACAAGGTGCTCAAATATCAACAATGAGGGGGCTCATATACAAAGGCATGAACTATACCAATGTTAATTACTAATAAGATTCCAACAAGGTGCTCAAATATCAACAATGAGGGGGCTCATATACAAAGGCATGAACTATACCAATGTTAATTACTAATAAGATTCCAACAAGGTGCTCAAATATCAACAGTGAGGGGGCTCATATACAAAGACATGAACTACACCAATGTTAATTGCTAATAAGATTCCAACAAGGTGCTCAAATATCAACAATGAGGGGGCTCATATACAAAGACATGAACTACACCAATGTTAATTACTAATAAGATTCCAACAAGGTGCTCAAATATCAACAATGAGGGGGCTCATATACAAAGGCATGAACTATACCAATGTTAATTACTAATAAGATTCCAACAAGGTGCTCAAATATCAACAGTGAGGGGGCTCATATACAAAGACATGAACTACACCAATGTTAATTGCTAATTCTAAAGAATAAACAAGGTGTTATGTACTTCACCAATAACATTAGGTTGGCCATATAGTCAAGGTGTTCTCCTCAGGAGTCTCTGTATAACAAAGTCCTGTTAATTACTATTAATTACCGCAAATAAGATTAGATAATCAAGGTACTCTCCATGGGAGCCTCTGTTTAATAGCTACACATAATATTAGATAGTCAAGGTACTCCCCACAGGAACCTGACTGTAACAAAGTGCTGCACTATATCCATGTTAATTACTTCAGTAAGACAAAGTTATAAAAAGATAAGATAAAGGACTAAGGATGTTTTCATGCTCATTTCAACATGTGTAGAGGCACCAACATCTGTATAACAGATAGCAGGTCTACTGACTATAACAGATAGCAGGTCTACTAACTGACAGACATAGAGGCTTTACAGATGTACTATATATCAAAATTATATACCCAAGTTATCAAAGGTTATATAGGATATTATAATGAAGGTGCTCTCAAGTAGTCTGAGGAATTTACAGTGTACAAGGCCATCTTATCAAGTTTTTATTTTTTTATTGGTTTATTTCATTTATTTATATTTTGTTTACAGATGCAATATACATTGAAATTACATGTATGTATATTTCTAAGTTATCAAAAGTTATATGGAATTGTAATGGAGGTGCATTTAAATATTTTGAGGATTTTATGGTGAATTTATAGGCCTACTCTTTCTCTCAAATAAATAAATCCTAACATGGAAATCCATGTTTTTTATCTACAATACCCAACCTAATTATTGTTCCAAGAATTTTACACCAAATGTTGCCTCTGAATTTTATTGAAGACTTTTATCTGCATTCTGAATTTATTCTGAAAATGTAAAAATCTTTTAAATTTAGAATGTTTTGGACAAAATTCAGACAATTTTTTTATGAAGAGATAATAGTGGAACTATGTCCCTTCCTCTTCAATTTTGGGGGACATAATTAGCATTCCTGTCTGTCTGTAAATAAACATTTGTAATTTAATTAAGGGTTCATCTACTCAGAGGTGATGAGATGACCCCATGTCACATACCTATGTGTTTACGAGTTATTTATCAATTATGTAACTATATAATCTGATACCACACTGACGGGGATATAACCCCATTAATCTTATAATATCAATATGAAACAGTATGATATATCCTTAATCTATCACTGTACTGAGTCACTGTGTCACCAACTAAACATTTGTGGTGGACTGGGTCAAAGGGATATTACACTTAAGGCAGTGGCTGGGATCCGCCTATTAAAAAAACTATAACTTTAGTAGTTGCTGGGAATTAAGCGCCCATTTAAACAACAAATCTTTAATACAACAGGGACTTTTTGACAACAAGAGCATTAATATTCTCTCTGGATTGGATTGCAGCAATGGTACTTTATACTCCCAAGTCAGCAGTCTTTCATTTATATCAAGGCTGTCAGTTATGCCCCTTTGGTAGAGGAAACCAGAGTGTCCAGAGATAAACACGGACCTTTGACAAGCAAACTGGCAACTTTCTAACACTTGGATCTGCCCAAGTAGGATACCAGTATAGGTGGTAAACAACACTGTGAATGGTCCATAAGCATGCTCTAGAGCTAACACCCCCACCTCACTCACCCTAATATTTGTCAGAGGAATGGTGCACAAGTCCTAAACTATTAAAATGAATACTTCAACATTACATGCCAACTCATGCACATACACACACATAAACTCCTAGATAGTTTAAAATCATATATTTAATTTTCAAAGCAGTAATTGATTTAAATCAAATTTATTTAAACACAGGGATATCTCTGAATTTTAATGAAATATTGATAGGCGATATCAGTACAGTCCTGTCAAAAGTTTAACACTAACCTACTGAAAAGGAGTTGAAGCTCAACTGCTTATATATGGATAGCTACTGACCAAAAAGCTGACAAGAGACAGATAGCAGCTTGCAAGAAGCTTTCAAGATATTGGTAACGAGGGGCTGAGATGAGCTGCACAAATTCATTAACAAAGTGTTAAACTTTCGACAGGGGTGTATATAAAATATACATATGATTGAATGAAAGTTCAAGAAATAGAGACTTAAGAGTTTGGTATTTGAAATTGATAATCAATATGGATTGTGTCAACATAATCCAGTTAATCTTGATGGGCTATCATGCTAACAATCTCACACACCTAGTGACACCACACCTGGTAGAAAATAAAACCATGGCAAACTGTCATCAAATCTAACATCTAAATACAGTAAAACAATAAAACCTGCTATAGTTACCACCTCTATATAAAGAGAACCTGTCAATGAAGACCAAAAAGAACCTCTATATGAAAACCATCTGTCCATTAAAACCGTTGTTTTAAAATTTTCTTTTCTCACATTTCAACCAAAAAAACCCTCTACACAAAGACCTGCCACCATCAGTCTATAAAATCGGTACTTCTAAGGTCCCATTATGATTTTATATTGGTTTTACCAATTTTATTAGGTCCAGTTAGTGGTCTTTATACACAGGTTTGACTGAATTTCTAAGATCCCATACCTGGTCTTTATACAAAGGTTTGACTGAATTTCTTGCCACTAATGGTGGCCTTTTTATACAAAATTTACTGAATTTCTTAGTCCCATGAGTTGTCTTTATATACAGGTTTCACTAATTTCTTAATTGCAAGGAGTAATTTTTTTATATATATACAGGTTAATTGAACCTTAAAAAGAACACAATTTCACTGCATTCTTCTGATAATTATCTGCCTGCAGGTACTCCATATAATAACCATAATAAACTTTACTGAAATTTTAACTCTGATAATTACCACCAAGGGAGATAATAGCCAGGGTGGAATAAATATAAATTCCAATGTAATGTGTGCCAATTATCTCTATCTAAAATCTATACACAAGCACTAGCTTCTTCCAAAAACGTTTGGTATGGTGTCCTGTAAAGAACTGTTAAAATATGGCAAGATCATTCTCAGCTTAAAGAAATTTTCAGTTTCATGCCTTGTCATTACATATTCACAGACAACCTCGGTGGATTAGCTGAGGATATGATTGGCATCATTCTTGGTAATTTGTATTGGTCCATAGCTCTCCATGCAGTAGCCATAGTTGTACATAGTCATAGTACTTATATATCCGTTACAATTTTCTATCATGTTTAAAATTTTACCACGGAACAAACAATCGTAGTACACATACATCTTTACAAAATTGTTTAAGAACATACTACTCTGTTTTAGTCTCTATAAAAACCCTATTATTCCTTACTTATTCGTAAGCCAGAATTTGTCAAGGATTTCCATCGTTTGTCATGATTACCAAGTTACATCGTATACTAGTGCATTTTCACCATCCTTGTACGTCCATATTGGATCTGTATAGGGCTACGGAACTTGACTTTTTCAAGGTCATCTGTGTAAAATTTAACCTGTAGTGGAACTGGCAAGGTCAACCATGAATGTGTTACTGGGACATTAGGGGTATCCAAAAGTTCTATCTCCTTGAATTACTTATTACATGTATTAGGTATAATTTTAAGACATAAAGCTGTATGTTACTTAGAGGTGTATGAAACTGCTATTACCATGACTAACTTACTCAGCATTTTTAGGACTGTATGCTGTAAGCTGTATGCTAATTTTACATATAAAAAACCCTGAAGGGTTACATTTAACTTTTAAATTACATATATGGAGTAAGGAAGTGATGGTACAACCAAGAACAATGTACGGCTATCAACACACAATCTTCTAACACTCAGCAAAATTATTCAAATAAAAGTTCTGGTGAATCTTTAATTATATGATCTTACATTATGATGAACTACAGAAAGTCTACTGAGAGACAAGTACCCACTTCTCCAACATTCCAGAGTTATTACTTCTAAGATTTGACCTTATGACCTTGACCTATGCACCTTAATTTGGCAGGGATTTTGTTATCTTTTTCACAACTACCTTCTGCCTTTTGGATTGGGAAAATTTGCACGTTTTTATGATTATTTGAAAATTTTGAATATGGTATTTACATGTAATGTAGTAAAGTACATTAGGGATCAAATTGAGAAATTTTAGTTATTTTGCACAAGGGAAAGTACCTTTATTTAGTAGTAATTTCAGACAAACAAAATCACTGGTATTTGACACATTGACTCACATTGGTTTACATTTGTTCTAAGTTAGATCAAAATTCATCCTTAAACATGAAAGATATGGAGAGGAAAGGATATTGGGATGAACGGTCAGAACAGACAGCGAATGGACAGATAGTCAAACTTAATTTCATCACCACCATTTGTTCAGTCAGTTGTACAGGGGTTTGGCAAAACATTGTCGGGGCTTATAAAGAAATGATAGAAGAAATGGATTTGTAGGCTGCAAAATAGTGTGACAATAAGCAAAATGGCAAATATATCACGGGATATTATAATGGTGTTTCACTGTAATTTATCATCAAGTACTGATGCTAATACTGACTGTATTACACAAACCATCCTGTACTCTATGACTCTCCATGTCTGTTAGGGGGTAAAATTCCTAAGTTCAAAAACAGATTCAATATCATAATCAGTAATTAAAATGTAATTAAGACACAGACATGATTCCTAATGCATCAAATTTACGACAGGTATGTCTACTTTAATTAAAACTTACCTGTCTAAATCTTTTACAATACCACAAAATGAACTATGTATTATACAACTGAAAGCCCCTTTAACAAACTTAATGCATTCATTACAGCTAATTATCGCAAATGTCTTTTTCATGCTCAAAGTTTTTTATGTACAAATCACAGAATCTCAAACATTCGTACTTATTAATATTTGTAGACAAATGCACAAGAAAATGAATACATTAAATATGAGAAGCAATATTTGATAAAAATCAGGTGGAAAATTTAAGAAATTCCGACACTGCATGAGGTGTGTGATTAACCCTGGAGAAAACAGTCTATACCAGTACCCCAATTTGAACAATAATGGATAATTATGAGAACAAAGTCTAGTATAGGATGACTCATACATACTCATATTAAAACCACAGAATAGATTCACCTGTATTTTTTTTACCTGGCCAGGTATACAATTTTACCTGAAGTTTTTGTACAACTCCAAACATTTATGTCAAAGATATGCAAAGGGTAGCTTTTTAAACAAATCTCTAAACAATCAACTTATCTCAAATGACATTCTCTACAAACATATGCCATCATGTACAGTTTATTGGACATTTCCATTAAAATAAAACTTTAAATAATTTTAAATTCAGACATGAAAACAAATTATTATTACTCTTATCTAAACAGAAAATAAACTATTGCATGCAATGCTAAATTAGAACCAAATATTTTCATGTTTAGGTTTGTATCAGAGTATTTCAATTTTAAGAAATAATCCCCATGTTCATGTGTTATGAGATTGAAGTTTGTGAGTTAAAATAAAACATGTGTTTAATTCAGGACAAGTCTGTAACTGTTTCTCAGGTGTTACATTGGTCAACCCTTGTACCTAAGTTTAACATTATGTATGACTGTGCATTTACAATAATACATTCTAAGTTAATCTACACACGTGGCATTTATTTTTTTTTTTTTTTTTGGTAATGGTGAAGTAAAAATGCAGTCAGACATAGGATCAAACCCAGGACCTCCAACACTATAGGCAAGTGTTCTAACAACTGAGCCACCCAAAATGTTTCATTCTCCCTTCATCTCTTTTTATTTGAAACAAACACTCTTGAGTTAAAACCTTAAAAACAGATGGTTTGTGTCGAGCTAGGCATAGTATGCTAAAGAATTCTTAATGCACATTGCCAAAAGTGTACTCAGAACCATACTCATCACCATTAGAAATTTTACAAGATATCCAGACCACATTGGGCACTTTATCAAATGATTATACATTCAACAATGCCAAAACCATGTAGCACAATGTGATATGCTCTAGTATTTGGACATGCTATAACAATACTGATACCATAAAGCAATTTTGGCATACCGGTACCCAATACCTTAGCTCATAATCAACACCAGAAATTATTTGAACCATATATAATTGCCAGCAGAAACACTAAATGTATACAGGGACATATTCTTTATGTTTATTCTTTAGATCTATATTATGAGGTGATTGACAAAGATTACCAACAAGCAATAAACATGTATTTATTCTTTAATGTCTTTGATATCTGTGTAATAAGAGGAGTAGGTTTTGTGATATTGGTATTGTGGCCTTTTTGATATCTATATAATAAGAAGTATGTATTATTGTACAAGTATTGTGGCCTTTCCAGGCTAGTTATTACCAAACATAAACCGATGGTAATGAAGTGGAAAGGTGATGATATATACCAAACTTTCCCATACTTATACAATGTATTATCACACTGATTGGTCAATTACATTTATTACCCTTTTTATAGATATTTATTCATTCTTGTGGATTAGGGCATATGTAGCTCACCTGGGCAGTTATTCACAATGCAGTCAAACCTGTCTATGAAGGCCACCCAAGGGAACCAGGAAAAGTGGCCTTTACGGCAGGTGACCTTTATATACAGGTTCAAATAACCTGAATAAAGAAATTTGGGATACTACTGGCCTTTGTAAACAGGTGGCCCTTATATATAGGTGGCCTTTAAGGCAGGTTGGACTGTATACAGTAGACATTCGTGGCACAATAGGTTTTTAGTGTTCGAGCTACTAAATTTTAAAGTAGAGTGATGGTGTTTTATGTTTCAGTCAAGATTTTTTCAAGATTTTATCAAGGCAGTAACTTCAGGATTCTGGAAGAACTGGACACTAGGATCTGCTCGAGGTGGGTTCAAACCTAGTAGGGGTGTGCGATATTACCGGTATACCGGTATATTGCGGTATGGCAGGGTCAATACAATATACCGGTACGCAAAATAAAAAACCGGTATATCGCGGAAATTTTAAAAAATCAGTAGATTATGTTTTACGGTCATTTTTTTTTGTTATTAACACTAAAAAGGCTGTAATGTAATCTTTATCTCGTAAGTGTTTGTCAACTACATACAAAATAAAGCGTGTCTGAGATACAGACATGTATACATGTTACAACCGATAATGGCAGACGACAATAGTTGCATTTGGAAATACAAAAATACACAACTTTTAAGCATGCATTAACTTTGCAATATATTGCAATATGTATTGCAATATTTTCTCAAATATTGCAATATATTGCAATATGCTTTTTTCCCCAATACCCACCCCTAAAACCTAGGTAGTGAGAGACACTGTAATTTTTAACATGTGCTTTTTACACACTCTGCAAATGAGGTCGAGAATCTGTATATAAAGACCAAGAACCTGTATATAAAGACCACCTGCAGGTCTTAAGTGCCATAATCTGTTTAACCTGTATATGGGGACAATCCCCAGGAATATGACTTTATAAACAGGTGGTCTTTATAAATATTTGTTTGTTTGATGTTGTTGTTGAATGTTGCTTAATTCCGCATCAGCAATTTTTCAGCTATTCGTAATGAAAACTACTTTATTAATCTCTATGGATTAATCTATGAACAAGTTTGTGTATGCATGTGAAGTTCGAGTGTGTTTTATGTACCAGTGCACACTCATGGCAACATTAAGGTGCTAGCTCACAGAGTCAGTATGCCGCAGAAGAGCGTACCACTCCCCAAGTCACATTATACTGACACTGGGTGAACCAGTAAAGGCCAACAGCAAGGAAAATTTATTTTCCAACATGTGATCTGAGTCGGACTCGAACTTACACCTTTGAGAGACCCTGAATTTGAAGACTGATGTCTTATCCATTAGAAAACCATGTTTGAAATTTGAAGCAAAGGGACCATACATCATTGATCTTAATGTACAGGGGGTCTTTATATAGAAGTTTAACTGTAGCAACTTTTACAGTATGTAATGACATGAATAATTCTACACCCGTGTTCAAGCAATGTCTAAAAAACAAACAAAAGTTGGTTAGCTCCAGAAAAAATTCCTGTAACATACTTAACAATTTTTAAACAAGATCTAACATTTAGGTTGTAATGCTCTCTCTAATTATGTTTTTTAAACCCCAGCTTGATATAAAGGCTGTGTTTGTCCCTGTCTTCCTTCATCATAGCTATGAAGTAAGACATTTAATATGATACATTTATAAATATCAAGTTACTATTAAGCTACTAATATACATGACATAGGTGACTGATAGCTTTGTGATAATGAGAAAACTTACATGGAATTAAATATTCATGTTTTTGTGTACAATTCTAACCCATTACATTATTAAATAGTACCTTGTCACACACTAATGATACTGTCAACATTCCATTTTCACCTTTAGCAGTTGTTAGGGAAGGGCACCAGTTCTTACACACATCGGGACAGGGAACTGTATCATGTTTTTCTTAAATATTTTAAGTTTAACACACTTAGTTGAAACTGATATTGTGGGAAATTAAATTTTATTTTCACCATAAACAATCCAGATGCTATTAGGGTCACAAAAGAGGAGAGTTGGAGTCCTATACACACCTCGTTTAATTATTTTCTTAGGTAACGGATATTATAGTATAACTGAAATTGGTCACACCTATCCCTCCACCATCTGAATGAGGTTATACATTCCACATTATACCATCATAAATTTTTTATGTTGACATTTCACCAGCTAGTGGTGGGGCCTTGGCGGCAGAGCAGTATGCAGCACAACACTTCTGTGTCACAGAGTCTCTCACCAGGTTCAAATCACACTGGGACAGATCCTAATATGATAATGTTTATCAGTTCACTTGCCAAAGTCAGTGGTTTTCTCTGGACACTTTGGTTTCTTCCACCATCCATGAATACAAGTGAAAAATCTTGACTGGAGTGTAAAACTCTATTCCACCAGGTAATGGCACAGTTAGAAACAGACATTTTGTGACAAGATCATCTTCTTTTTCAATTTTGGCATAATAAAGGGGTATGGACATCAATCAAGAGAGACTTATAATGAAAGAAGAAACTGATTGTGAGACTTCAAAATACAGTTGATAAGCAAGGTGGCAAAGTTATCAATGGGCATTATAACAAGGTTTGACTGTAATCGAAAACAAGGAATAAAAGCAATTATGTCCAGGAAAATATCCCAAGCTCTGGTTTAATCAGAAATTATAACACATTTTCTGCAGATGATCATCAGAATCTGGTATTTCTTAGAAACAAAGAGAGAAAATAAATGCAAAAATGTGTTCAGTTTCTGTCCATTCTGAGTGAGAGTGTTAATTAACAAAACCAAATCAATTCTGGACATTCAGTAATAATTCCAATTCTAATGGTCATTCTCTGCTAATTAATATAATAAATTTCATTATCCAACTGGACAATGGCTATGAAAATGTAATTAGCAGCATTGTAATGGTCAAGTGTGTCTACAGCCTGTTTATTGTTACAAATTCCGGATCAGGCAGTAAATCCAGATGGCTGCATGGTGAGAACAGTCGCCACATACTTTCATTATAATTAAAACTGCATGAAAAGATTAATTGAGGTCAGAATTATACAAGAAATAATTATACTAGCTTCTATAAATCAAGAACACCTCAATAATTCTGTCACCTAACTTATGGTCACTCTATTTAGAAGTCCCAAAGTAATTTTTTCTATGGTTTTCTTCGTAAACCTCTTTCAATTTATCAGTAAACCCCTTTATAATATAAAATTTTGAGTGAACAAATGTTGGGGAAAAATCAAATTTTCTATATAAAACCTCATTTTAATGACCCTTGATAACTTTGTCACCTAGTTTTTATCGTCATTGTGAATCCCAAAAATATTTTTTTTTATGTTTTTATTTATATGCCTCCCTTCATTTATCACAAGATTCAAGATTCTTTGTTACACTCTGTATCACAGACCCCTTTTATGACACCAAAATTTAGACTGAATAAATGTTGGTAACGAGTTGAGATATTCTGTGAATAAAGTATACCATAGTACAGTTCTTCATCAACTTGAACACTACCTTCTCTAATATTGTGTTGAGTGCAATAATGGTGTTTTAAATCCTAGTCAAGAGTCAGTCACTCATAACCAGGCAATACATTCAAGGATGGTGGAGGAAACAGGAGTAAAGTACTCAAAGAAAACCATTGACCTTTGACAAGTCATATGACAAACTCTCTCACACTAGATTTTGCCTTGGTGGAATTTGAACCTAGGTAGTGAAAAGCACTTTGATTCATTAGCTGGTGCTATGGATCAAACAAACTACTCCTCTGTATGAAAAACAAGCATTCTACCACTAAACCAGAAAGTCTGACAGTAAATCAGTATATTATATCTACTTTATACAACACCACACCACCAGGACTAGCTCAACCCCTCTACAATACAGTAAAACCTGTTTTAGTAACCAGTAACCACTGAGCTGCATGTTCAAGTACAAATTATAGAAATCTAACACAGCTAGGTATATGACCCGTTGTGAGCCACTTAAAAACCACAAAGTTCAAAATGAGCAGTTAAATAATAAAAAAGCCTTTTTTACTGTAATACCTGGCTTTCAGTAAATACTTTGTATAGGTATACATACCTACACGAAAACACAAGAAGATTATACTAAACTCTTGAAAATAGTTTAACTTTTTTACCTGGTTAAAAAGGTACTTTTTTACCTGGCTGAAAAGGGTATTCTAAATCATTAATTAACATAGTTTCTACATACCTGAGGAGATCAGAACTTGTCACTTCAACTGGCCACAAATAAAATATCCATCTTTATCTGTAATCCTGTCCAGATTTATTTCTCAAGTCAAGATGAAAAATTAGGAATTCATACCGCACACATACATACAATATGTATATAGAAAATTCACCACAACAGAACACCTACAAAATACACCATGAGAAGATTACAATACATTCATATATAATCCTGTATATATCCTCTTTACGTTGGTATTTGACTACTCAACCAACGATCCTGTACAGAGTGTTGTAAGAATGTTCCGCCAGAGAAGAGATAGCTAGATTTTAACAATACAGTCAATGACTATTGATGCGTGAACCGTTTATTTTTAGTTAGTTAATGGTACAAATACTATATTACTACCCCTTAAGGGGAATTTCTTCAAATTTAAAATTTGGCAAGATTACAACGTTTTGACAGTTACTTAATTAACTCTCTTAAATGTCCATCTAGGAATGAGTTTTTTAAATTATGAGTATAACTTTGTCCTGATGGTACCCTAATTACTAGAAAAATGTTAATTTAAAGTGTAAAAGGTAAACAACATCGATTGACAACAAGGTGTGGTGACTCTTAATAGAATTTATTCATTTTGAAAAACAGGATATATCTTTTATTATTAAATATATATACTTCTACGTTCAATAAATAGAAAAAATAAAACTGATTTTATCAATTAAAAGGAATTCCAAATATGTAATTAAGTGAGGTCTTACATTGGTCATTTGGTGTCCTTCTACCAAGTATTTCCACCAATTTATTGAAAACAACACAATATTTATAGATTTGGAAATTGATTTTATTAATTATAAATTTAAAATACTGTATGTAATCATAAGAAGTTTTACAAGATAGATATTAAAGGTCATTTGGCATTCAAAAAAAGGGGGGGGGGAAATAACAATTGATTTCTTATCAATTTTAAAAAATATCAAAATATGTCATTTAGTGAAGTCAGACATTGATCATTTGGTGTCGATCTTCTTCATTCAAGTATTCCCCAATTTATTTATATACCATATGTTTATGAAATTGGCACAAGATATTTATACAGATTCTTAAATTAATTTAATTAATCAAAAACGTCAAAATATGCAATTAAAAGAAGTCTTACCAGGTACATTATACATATTAAGTGGTCATTTAGTGTCCCCTTGAAGTATTTCCCCAATTTATTTGTGTATGTTTATGAAGTTGGCACAATGTATTTATACAGATTCTGAAATTGATTTAAATAATTAAAATGTCAAAATATGTAATTAAATGAAGTCTTACATTGAAGATGTCAAACAATCATTTGGTGTTCTCTACAAGTAATTCCAAACTTGCTAATTTATTTCTGTACGTTTAAAGAACTTTGTTTATTAACAATCCTCACGTTTTTCATCTATCTGAAATAAAAGAAATGATTCAAATTATATATAGATTTTTTAAGTTTAAATTTGATTTTTGTGAATTGGTTCAAGCACATAAAACCTCAGTTGATTAGGAATAAATATTGCAACCTTCACAGTCACGAAAGGAGTGGAGTGACGTGGTGTTTTACAACAAATGAAGATTGTTTCACTTATATCCAGGTTCTGAAGGTGGATGAAAATGGACTGCACCAAGAATACAATAGACCTTCAGTCAGCAAACAGGCAAACTTTCTGACACTTTTTCTTTTTTATGAATGGTATTTTATGCCCAGTAAAGATTTTTCTCTTCTCATTTCTCAGAAGGTGGTCAGAAAACGGACAGACTTTCTCATACTAGGATCTGCCAAGGTTGGATTCAATCCTAGGTGCACTTTGATCTGTAATACCAAAATAGGAACTGAATTGGAGTTACTAAGACATATAACAGGGTTCGTACAGACATTTGGAATCCAAATTTAAGGACTATTTAGGGTCTTTTCAGGGTCTTATTTGCAAATTTAAGGCCTACCCGGTAATCAGAGGGATAATTTTAGCACAAAAAATATTGGTGCAAAGGCAACTAAATCATCTGTTGGGCTAGGTACCTTTAAATTGCACATTTCAATGTAACATCAATTAATAGTCTATTTGCAACCACTTAATATCGAAATACAGACACCCAACTGGTTAAATTCATGGGCTTTTTAGGGCCTTCAGGATAAATTCAAGGGCTGTACAAAGTTGTGCAGTTGCCAGTGTTGCACCCAAAATAAAATGAGATATACGGAATACAAAATGTGTAACAGTTTTGTTTGTCAGTGTTGTCACACCCTGATTGGATGGTATGAAGATATACCCCTGTACCTGTCAACTGGGTAGCTTAGTTGGTAGAGCACTCACCTATAGTACATGAGGTCCTTGGTTTGATCTCCAGTCTGACCCTTACATTTTTCTCCTTCCTGTTACATGTAGGTGACTGGTATGACTCTCGTAAGTGGTCGACTGGCATACTGCGGACCATATAAAGTCCATTTGAGGGAACATTTTCCAAATGGGATGGTGGAAAACTTAAAGATAACACATGGGGCAGTGGGAAACTAAAATAAATGGGAGGAATGTAGAGGTCTGGGTAGTTCAGTTAGTAGAACAATAACCTTTAGTTTAGGAGGTCCAGGGTTCGATTCCCAGTCATACCCTGCATTTTTCTCCTTCTGCTTACAACCCATGTGTAGTTGCCAGTGTTCTTATAAATTGCTAGTCAAAAAGGACCATTAACTGAACGCTTCTTTATAAACAAGATATTTATCTGAAAACCCAATCCTTAAATAAAAGTCAATTTAAAGTTCTTATACTCTGAATATGACCCTTATACAAATTTGGTCAATTATATGACTGAAACAGACAGATATCCATTCAGTAAAAAAAACTCTGCTTTATATTTATGCTCTAAACCATAAGTAAGTATATTGGTTTTTGTTTTTTAATAATTTTATATCATTAAATATAAATGAAATCATTTAAATACAATAAAGTTGAAAGGTGAACTCTTATCATTGCCAAGGGGATATTATATGCTACAAAAATGTACTTGTTTCAAATCTAGTATAAAAACATATTTCTGCTTCATTTCACTATACTAGTTAATGTTTTTTTACTTTATAAGTATAGTAATGTACAAGGAAAAGTTGATTACTAATGGAAAAAGTTTAAAAGTGTAAAAAGCCCTAGCTCACAGTGCATAACAATAGTCACTTCTACAATTATGTCCAGTCCATTAGGGAGTATCTTTAATCCAGCCATTCTGGCAATTTTGTCACTTCTCCAAATGTTCAACTATATAGTAATATATTATGTGTATATCCAAATTTTTTTTAAAAATACATGTACCTGTAAATTATTTTTTTCTAGCTGACCAGGTTAACTACATTACTGGTACTTCTGTCCTGATCTAGCTTGTTGTTTGCAGCTGACCAAATTATCTCCCATTTTTCCGTTCTTAGCTAGCCTCTTATTTGTAGCTGAATATTCTCTCTGTTCCTGCAGCTAGATTCTAGTTTCTAGCTGGCAAGGTTAACTACTGCCTTATCTAGCTTGTTGTTTGTAGCTGCCGAATTTATCTCCATTTTTTTTTTTTTTTTAGCTAGCCCCTTATTTGTAGCTGAACATTCTGTTCTAGCAGCTAGATTCTAGTTTGTAGCTAACCAGGTTAACTATATTTTATCCTTAGCTTAGCTCCTTCTTTGTAGCTGACCGGGCTTACCACATATTGTCTTTCTTTCCTTGTGACTGAGCAGGTAAACTTAATTTTCTCTTCTTAGTTTTTCAATGTTTTCTACAACAAAGACCAAATTATGCAGAAATTAAGTAATGTCACACTGGTTTTGGCAATGACAGATCTTATAAACTCTTGTATTATTAGTGAGAGCTTTATGAATGTATGCAGATCAATCTATTACATGTATGTAGCTGTCCAGGTAACTCAGATAGTAGGGCACTCAGCTTTAGTGTGGGGGGCTTAGTTTTTTTCCCCGGACATTTCAGTTACTTCCACCAATCTCAATTAAATGAAAGATTCTTGACTGAGACATATCAACCAATTTATCTATATCATGTTTTCTTTTCATGGAAATTAAAAAATGGTAAAATGGTGCTCAGTGGTGTGATTAAACAGGATTTTCCCTTGGTTTCTGAAATTTGGGGACATGTGTCCCTTACAAGGGGACCATAGAGTTTGAAGGGACAAATAGAATACTGGAGGACAAAATTCAATTATTTAATGAGTTAATGATGTGATATCTTCACTTAATTTGAACTATTTGAAGGCAAGCTAAAAATGCACCAAACCAGAGGTTTTGTGTGTCAGGGGAAGCCCTTGTTAAATTATTTTTGGTGGGCCCTGTAAACCACCCCTCAAATTTATAAGCAGTCTTTAAACATACTGTATTAAATTTATTGATATATAAATGGCAACTAACACAGAAAGCAAAAGAAAAAAGGAAAATGTCAAAAGTAATGCTGGTTTGAAAGTACTTTTCCCCAAAGTCTGTCCTGCATAAATTCTGGATCTGATTGGCATACTAGCCAAGATCCCACACATTAATTTTGAACAGCGGGATAAACTACATGCCATGAATGACTGCATATTTCCTGGTTCAGATTTGGAGGCATATACTAGCAAAGCCAAGATCCCACATATCTTCATTTGGACAGTAGAATGATTAATTGTTGTTGTTGCTGCTGTTCTTCTTCTTCTTGTTGTAATACACACATTGTTTAATGTCACAACAGTAATTCTTTAGCTATTCATGACAAGTTTATTCATCTATAAGAGCAATTTTGTGTATGCATGATATGTGGGATTTTGCTTTGTGGTTTGTCTTGTACTAACTTGAAGGCAAGGCGACTTTAAAGATGCTAGCTCGTCAAGTCAGTATTCCGCAGACAAGCAGATCTGGTCACATTACACTTTAATGACCGAGTGAATCAGTAATTACACTACTCTGTCTTCTTAATACCGGCCCTCAGGTGAGGAAGTAGTATCTCAACTTTTAAAATTTCATATATGACCTGGCCAGGGTTCTATCCCATGGCCTACCTTTAAAAAGGCATTTTCAAGGCAAACACTTTACCAATGGGCCACAGAGGTTCGGACAGTGGGATAACATGCGTGTCTTGGATAAGATTTGGTGGCATACAAGCAAAATTCACACATATTTCTGTTTGGGCAGTGAATTGATGCGGTTACACAATGTCTGATCACAAACAATTTCCATTTGGACAGTGAAATTATGTGGTGGCACAATGTAAGTTCATATACAATTTCCATTTGGACAGTGAAATTATGTGGTGGCACAATGTCAGTTCATATAACAGTGATATTATGTGGTGGCACAAAGTCTGATCATACACAATTTCCATTTGGACAGTGGAAGTCATTAATCGCAATAAATGACTTCTAATAACATTAATATGTTTGTTTATTTATGTAACCTATCCTGTATAATGACCTACTTAAGATTATAGTACACACCTGGTATTATATAGGTCAAATATTTACCTGACATTTGTTTACTGGAGTCTTAGTTTTATTTATGATGATGACTTATAATTGATACTATCTTCAATAACATTTCACATAGGGTATACTTTATTAACAGACCAGGTCATGACAACCTGACCATTAAACTTATATTCTGAGGTCTCCATGCCTCATGGCTCATCATTGTCAAACCCTATCTTGAAATCACAGTGTAATGGTTTGGGCATTTCAGCTGCTAGCACACTATAACCTGGAGTTAATAAAAAAAAGACCCTGAAATTAAGTTCTGGTCCATTTAATTAAAATTAATATATGAATTTTTCTCCCACCAATTATGATAAACAGGTGGACTTCAGTAACTTTAAAAAGGAGACAAGAAGAGCTCTACCAGTTCAAAGAGCTATCAAGCACTTGGATTAATATGATAAGTACAGGAGCAAAAATTCAGGGTACCAGAGTTCATACCCAGGACACCCCATGCATTATGCAGATGCTACTTCAACTGAGCCACTGAGACTGCTATATAAAACTGTCTGGGACAATTTTACTCAGTAATGAGGCCTTGGCAATTAAGTGGTCTAAGCATACAATTATGTATCACAGGGCCTCTCACTACCCAGGTTCAATCTTCACTCTGGCAGAAGTTTAGTTGGTTCCCTTGACAATGGTTGTTGTTTTTTCAGGTATTCTAGTTTCTTACCATCATTTTAGAACTGAGAACCTTGATATAAGTGTGTAACAGAAAAGGGAGAATGCAGTGGCCAAATCTGTACTCAGACTAAGACATCTCCAAATACAAGCACTCCAATGAGTGAACTACCCACCCTAACCACCACATTCCTTTCTTACTTTTTTTTATTTGGGCAATTATCTTGAATCCAAACCATCGGGTTTCACCCTGGGACCAAACATGTTGATTGGGCACTTCCCATGGTGGGACAATGCCCAAAATGTAATAGGAAAAAGAAAACATTGCAGCAGCCAAAGAAGAACTGAAACCAGAGACCTTCCCAATGCTTGTGGAAACCAGGTCTCAAACCAGAGATCTTCCAAATAGTGATGCAGAATAACGGTTGAGTTAACCAGTCACCATTTGAGCCCGTTAAACCTCAAGTGCAATAATCTTTAGTTGGGACATAAAACATCATTACTCCACTCCACTCACAGTACTAAGCTTGAATCTGCTATAGTTTAATAAATTTTTAAACAAAAAAATTAGATTCAAAACCATCACCACAAACATTCACACTAATGAGTAAACCACTCAGCATTATTGTTAAAGTATGCACTTTACAGTTAAAGTATCTGCAACAAACAAGATGAGATGATTCATCATAAAAAAAAAGATAATACTAACAAGCACCTGTTACAGTCTGTTATCAGTCTGTGGTTAGGGTAGTATATGATACAGGCAAACAACAATGACCTGTCTGCTTGACCTTTAATTTAAATATTCATTAAATTATGTATAGACAGCACAGTTGTTTTTCATTTACATCATGTGGAACATGACTTGTTTATGTTTTAACTGCAAATCCTAACACTACCCATGTAAAGGGTGGATTCTCCTAAACAAATATTCTTTAAGAAAGGTCAAGCAGACAGGTCAATGCTGTTTGCCTATACCATCAGTAGAGTATATATATAAACTTATGGTACATATATATTACATAATGTGATAGGTATGTGCTATCATAAACAATATTATGACTTTTTTCTTCTTAATCACCATGAAAATTGCCTGCATCTTGAGATGGTATATACACTTGTTTACATCAAACATTTATTTTGCTATAAAGTAACTTTTGTGCACTCAATAATATTCCAAATTTATGTTTACAGTAAACCATTTTATATTGGTAGTGCACATTTTTTTGCAATTTTACCCAACACAAGACCTCAAGAGCAGGTTTATTTAGTGCGCCAACTTTTAGTGGACACACTGATAATTAATTTAAGTGCAATTTAGTGAAAAGGTCAGACCACCAAAAGCACTAAAATAGAACTGTAGTTAGAACTTCCAGGTTTACATTTTTTTTTCAAGATTGTAGTTAGAAGTGTTGTGGCAAAAACAAAAAACCCAGTGTTCATGCAATCTAGAAAGGGCTCTTGCTTCATTGTTCCTAAAAATAATAATTTTGTCCCACACAAAATATTGTCTGTGGGCCAACACACACTGGTCCATCTTTTTTAATCTTAATTAATATTTGAGTTTTGAATTATAAAATCCAGTTTTACTTTTTCTCCTTGATATTTTTTCACTGACTTCATACTTTTCAAATAAAACACATTGAATAACATGTATGTTATAATGTGGAACCAACTTTGAAAACATGGCACGTTTTTTATTCCAAGGCCTGCATGGGCTGGGGCTAGGATGACCCAACCAAATATTTCTGGATTGAATTATACTGAAACTTAACTGTTCATTACATCAATGGCTAAGTGGTGTAAAGCATGCACTCACAGATCATAGAAGAATAATTACAATCTGGGCGTGGTTAAAGTCACTTTTAAATTTTGATTGGTCAATTTGGATATAAATGACGTCAGTTTTGACATGTTATTTTGTATAACATTGCAGTTTTGCCGGAACTACCTTCGGTGTTTAGATTTAATGTTGACAATGGGAAAATAATGTAGGTCAACTCTCGGGAGATAACTTGGGTAAAATCGTTTAAAAATAAAATAGAAAAAAATGAATGAGTAATTTTTTTATTTATTAAAAATATTTAAAAATAATATAAAATAAAAATTCAAAGGATTATTACAAGTTCGCTGCTACACAAATTCTGACGACAATCGGCTGGGGTAGAACTACGACACATTATGATAATGTCTGGGCATCGAAGTGAGGCTTCTATTAGGAGTTATTGTAGGGATTGTTCAACAAATCAAAAACATACCACAAACATCACTTGAATCATCCATCGCAAACCACGAAGTACTTCAGGAATCTGCTACATTACATCCTCAAAAGCACGCTATTTTTACACAAAGCATTTCAAATACAAATACAAGTACGCTTAGTCCTCTTCAATAAGTACAACCAATGGATTTCTACACAATGCATCATTTAACAACTGTAAGATATCATGTAATCTAGACAACAGCACATCCCCACGTATAAAATGTGCTGCCGATGACAAATTTGAAATTGTTGTGAATTTGAAACTTTGTTGACGTCACACGTTAATACATTGTAATCAAAAAAATCTTTAATGAATTCTTTGTTAATTTTGCTGTGAAAATTAATTGGTATACTGAATCCACAAAAACGCTGGTTGTCTTATTTTTACTCGTTCAAATAATTATTTTACTTTTTCTCGCCTCTCAGCTGCTGACCTATTTGGCAGGTATCCAAGTGTGACCGATGTAACCGAGGTAAACAATGTGTATTATTGCGCTAAAGTACACAAAGTAGTTCGAAGTTTGATCGTTATTTAAGGTCTTACACATCGACGATAGGGTTTGTAATTATAAGGATTGTTTGTCATTTTGTGTAAATTTATTGAAGTATAACATCACGATGACGGAAAAACAAATTACGTATAAAATCGCTGCGCTACGCTACGCGATTTTATACAATTTGTTTTCCGTCATCGTGATGTTATACTTCAATAAATTTACAAAAAATGACAAACAATCCTTAATTAGACAGGTTCCATGCACTGTTATTGGTTTTTACTTTTGTACAAAGAGTTACTGGCAAGTAAATCCCCTTAAAATTAAGTTTTCCTGGTACATAAACTTTGTAAATAGAGACTTATTACAGTCACTTTATTATTTCTATCAACATAGCAAAGCAAGCTGCTTACAAATAAATTGATGACGTAGGGATATTGTAAGCCTAGGCTTATCAAGGCCCTAAACCTGAAAAAAGTTCTATGACCGGCACACAATATTGTTAATAAGTTTGATGTCTCTGTGTAACAGGAAAGAGAAAAAAATGCAGGGTCGGACCAGGGATCAAACATGGGACCTACCACACACTATAGGCAAGTGCTCTATCACTTAGCTACCCAGACCACTATATTCCTCCCTACTTTTTTTTCATTTCAACTCCCTTGAATCGAAACTACCAGGTTCCAACCTGGGACCAACCTACTGGTCGGCCACTTCCCAGGGTCGGATGAGCTCCCAAATATAACAGGAATGAGAAAAATACAGGGACGCACCTGGGATAGAACCCAGGACCTCCTGAACTATAGGCAAGTGCACTGCCACTGAGCTACCTATACCACTAGATTTGTCTAAAATTACCCTGGAAATAATCGACATCCCATAGTTCCATCCACGCATGGCAAGTGTAGCTAGCTAAACTGGAGGTGCTTATCCTTCCGTGGCAACCGATCACATTTCCCCGATGGAAGTTCACATTTTGGCCCAACCACAGGAACTTGTAATAATGTACATGTATAAACTATACTATCCAGACGTTCTATACTATCCACCTACCTACCTACCTATCCTCTTCGCTCCATGTGGAGCATAAGGACAATACAAGATTTCGCCATTCAGATCTGTTTTTTGCCTTTGTCTCAGCCTCTCCCAAGTCAGCTGCAGATCTTTCAGTTGACCTTCTACAGTTCTTCGCCATGTTGTTTTTGGCCTTCCGCGAGGTCTTTTCCCTTGGTGTGTCCATCTTAATGCTTCTTTGGTTATGCATTTCCCTTCCATTCTAAAAACATGCCCAAGCCATCTAAACCTTCTTTGTGTGATCTCGTTAATGATGCATTTTGAATCTGTCATTTTCAGTAAGTTAGAATTTGATATGGTGTTAGGCCAGAATATTTTACAGATATGACGCAGACAGCTATGATGGAAACTAGATAGAGATCTCATATCTGCTTTGGTAACCCTCCAGCATTCACTTCCATACAACAATACTGATTTAACATTGCTGTTATAGAGTTTGACTTTGGTCTTTCTGCTGTATTGTTTTGATCTCCATATAGGTTGTAATTTGTGGAATGCTGTTCTCGCTTTGGATAGTCTGTTCTTTATGTCTTTCTGTGTTGGGTCGTCCGTGCTTACAACTGCGCCTAAGTATGTGAATTTGTCTACTTGCTTAATTTCGTTTCCATCAACTTTTAATTTTTCATCAGATGTTGTGTTGAATCTCATTTCTTCAGTTTTATTGGTATTTAGTTGAAGTCCAACTTGACTGGCAAAGTGGCCGAGTCTCTGTGATTTATCTTGTATGTGGTCATGTCTAGATGACAATAGAGCGATATCATCAGCAAAGTCTAGGTCCTCTAAGGTGGAGAAAATGGACCATGTGATTCCTCTTTTCATATCGCTTGTGGTTTTCTTCATTACCCAGTCGATGGCTACCAGGAATAACAGGGGAGAGATGATACATCCCTGTCTGACTCCAGAGTTTACAGTGAACCAGTCTGTCTCTTTGTTGTTCAATAAGACGGCACATTCAAACTGGGTGTAGAAACATTTGACAAGGGTTACGATCTTCTCTGGCACTCCATATGATCTGATGATTTTCCATAGGGTGTCTCTGTGTATGCTGTCAAATGCCTTTTTAAAGTCAATGACGTTTATAAATAGTGGTGTTTTCCATTCAATTGATTGCTCAATGATGTTTTCCAGTGTGAAAATTTGGTCAGTGCAACCTCTTCCTTTCCGAAATCCAGCTTGCTCCTGTCTAAGGATAGCATCTAACTCTTTGTCAATTCTATTGAGGAGGACTCTACAGAAGACTTTGCTAGGTATGGACAGCAAAGTTATACCTCTCCAATTATCACAGTTCCTGAGGTCTCCTTTCTTGGGAAGCTTCACAATAAGACCCTTGGACTACTCTTTTGGAATTTTGTCTTGAACCCATATGGTGTTAAATAGGTTGAACAGTTGGTTTGTGGCTGACATCAGATCAACTTTAAGAAGTTCTGCTTGAATTCCATCTGTGCCTGCTGCTTTACCAGACTTTAAGGATTTAATAGCGGTGGTTATTTCTTCTCTTGTTGGTGGATCGATATTGATATCTAGATCATCTTGTTGTTCTACTCCCTCAAAGTCTGACATCTGCTCTGGTCTATTTAAAACATCTTTAAAGTGTTGAAGCCATCTTGCTTATTGTTCTTTTTTTTATACTATCCATCACCAAGAAAAATAACAAGGACAGACACTCGATCTACCCCCGCCCGCTTCAGTTTTTAATGTAGTTTGGCCTCCCTCCCGAACTAAACCTGGTTTTCCTCAACTCGGAACACATTTTTCTTTCATTTTGTGACCAAAAAAATTTCTGTCAACTGCTTTAATCAACGATATTTCAGCCAAATCACAATTTTGTTAGGCAATCTATATCATTAGTTTTTCAAAAAATAATCGGGATATGAATAAAGTTTTTAAATTTATGAAATCATCAATATTTTTACTTTGATTTGGTATAATTATTTTATAAGATTTTTGTCCCCATAACATCGATGTGACAATAAATCTTCTACACCCTATTTTAGAAAGAATGTAATAAGACTCAATTTCTAATGCCTACCAAATACTGTAAAGTGGACAGTGTGACGTCACATGGGACCTATTCACAGCGAGAAAAATGTCCAAAGGGGAACAACTCTTATTACCATAGCAGTGCTTAGCACATGCCTTTTGTTCCTTATTATACGGTGGTCCCATAGCACAGGGGCTCGTAACAATTAAAACAGCAGATCATAGTATAGTGTAGGTCGGAAAATCGTGTATAAAGAAGGGCCTTTATACACGATTTCCCGACCTACACCCTGTGGTCTAATCGTTATTTAAAACTAATAATAATCATGAATTTCAATTCTGATATACGGACATGTCGACCCATCATAAAAGTATCCAAATACGATGGATATATAATTTGTTCTTACTAACCCCCATACTTCGACGCTGTCAGTTTCCGAATATTTCAATGGCCGATTCATATCACGTGATCAAATGATTCACGCACGTTGCAACGGACTTTTATAATCTTTGATTTACCCTGACGCAATGTTCATTTAAATATGTTTTATGAAGGTTTTTTATTGCTTATTTAGATCTATTTATTTTATTTATTTTTAATTTATATCAAAAATCTAGATTTCATTAACTAGTGTTGAGGCAATTTAGTCCGACTTATCGGCTCGCTAAAACAGAAAATAAAATGGGGGTTTAGTCAATAGTGGGCTGTTTAGTTGGACTAAATCGGAGATAGCTGTATTTGAATTTGGTAATTAATTATTGACTATATTGATGGGATTAGAGATGTCTTTAAATCATTCATTGAATTTTAGGATATTATAGAAAATATCATCGAAGGCATCATGATCATCGGTTACAGACATATCCTGTTAATTATAATGGGTAAAACTAGCATCTTCTGCTGTACCCTGCTTACTAATGCTGGACGATAGGCTCCTAACCCGGCTTTAAATCCCAAGGGGTGTTTGCTTCTAAACTCGGTTTCTAAAAGTGTGGCACATTATTTTATATGCGTCAATGTGTAAAATGAGTGTGCCATTACAGGGACCAGATTCATTCTGTAAAAAAACGTCATTGGGTATATAAAAAAAAGAGTTCTCTTTGTATATAATGCTTACACAAAATGCAGGAATGAATTGAGATCCAAAACAAGGCAATTAAGGATAGAATTTGAAAGAAATATAGGAAAATGAAATTAAGACCAACCCAAAGGCATTTTGGAAGTACATAAAAAGTACAACTGCAGTCAGAACAGGAGCATGTGACCTGCTTAAGCCTGATGGAGAACTTACAACAACAGATGAGGGAAAAGCAAACGTCCTAAATATTTTCTTCAGCAGTGTTTTTACATCTGAAGATATGACCAATGTTCCAGAATTAACAACAAAACATAAAAAAAAACCCTTATTGGAAACAGTAGATATTAATCCCGGAAAAGTAGAAGAACTTTTAAGTCAGTTAATGCCAAGTAAATCAGCTGGACCAGACAGCATTCATCCTAGGATTCTCAAGGAACTAGCAAATGAAATAGCGTATCCACTAAGCATGATTTTTAGGAAGTCCCTTAGTGATTGCAAGTTACCATCAGTTTGGAAGATTGGACAAGTTATCCCATTATTCAAGAAAGGAGACCGCAAAGTCGATGGAAACTATCGACCCGTAATTCTGAATTCAATGATCTGCAAAGTTATTGAGAATATAGTTAGAAAAGGAATTATGTCACAAATGTCTGACTACAATTTGTTTTGTGATACTCAGCATGGATTTGTCAATGGAAAATCATGTATAACACAGCTAATATCAACAATAGATGATTGGACAGAATTATTAGATAATGGTAATGCAGTGGATGCTGTGTACTTAGACTTTCAAAAGGTCTTTGATACCGTACCACATGAAAGATTGCTCAACAAGATGAGAGCGTATGGAGTATCAGGCAAAGTACTAAACTGGATATCAGATTTTTTACACTAAAGGAAACAGAGAGCATGAAGGGTGGCAGTGAACAGAAACTTTTCAGACTTGGCGACAGTCACCAGTGGCATACCACAAGGCAGTGTTCTTGGGCCAGTCCTATTTGTAATTATCATCAATGATCTCCCAGACGTTGTTAAGAGCCAAGTTAGAATATTTGCAGATGAGACCAAATTATTCCTGGCAGTGGACAATGATTAGAATAGGAAATATCCCCAACAAGATCTTGACTCTTTATCGGATTGGTCAGATAATTGGCAACTAGATTTAATACAAGTAAATGTGGAGCCATGCATCTAGGGAAGAACAATAAACAACATGAGTATAGTATGAGGAATGGAAATGGAAGAACAGATAAATTGGAAGTAACAAAAGTGGAAAAAGGATTTAGGAGTTTTTGTTGATGACAACCTCACATTTCATGAACATACTATAAATACAGTCAACAAAGGTAACAAAGTATTGGGGATTATAAGAAGAACACTCCAGTGTCATGATTCAGAAGTAATTTAGAGACTGTATACAACCTTAGTTAGGCAATACTGGAATATGGTAATTGTGTAAGATCTACTAGGTATGTTGGGGATTTGAATATGATAGAGAAGGTTCAATGACGTGCAACAAAGCTCTGCTCAAACATCAGACATTTACAATATGAAGAAAGATTACATTACTTAAGATACCATCATTGCATTATAGAAGAAGGAGAGGGGACATGATTCAGGTATTCAAGATTATTTATATATACATGTAAATGGTATAGACAGACTAGACAGAGATAAGATTTTACCATCATGTGAGAATGCTAAAGGGACAAGGGGAAACAGTAAGAAGATAAAGAAAAGACACTGTAATAGAGACATCAGGAAATACAGTTTTTTACAAAGAATTGTAAACGATTGGAACTCTTTAACAGTCGACATTGTCACCACAATAAATAGTTTCAAAAACAAATTAGATATATACTGGAAAGATCTTAGATACAGTACCCGTATTTCGCCATGCTCACAGGGAAGTGTAAACTGTGACAAGAAGACCGGGTTACACAGACAGAGGCCTCTTTACCCGTAAAAGAGGTACATATACATGTATATACCATGAGTATTTTTAAAAATTTGAAAATAAATTAAACTTATAACCACACCACTAGACATATTTTTTTTATATTTTCACATTTAAGCATGTTTTTTCCTTTCAGTCATAAATAAAAATAATTAAATGTGACTATTTTTTAATTGTGTGTTCTTGGTTTTTGTCAAGTACATTTTTCTTAGTTTCTTATTGTTTTCACTTTATTATTTCTCCAATTTTACACATTTTGTACAAACTGTGCACCATTGCTTGCTGATTTGTTTCTTTATTCTTATGAAGCAGAATTTATGCAGAATCTTGTTAAATCTAGAGAGAAAACTGTCGCCAAATCATTCAACTCAACATACAGGTATATAGATGACGTTCTGTCTCTTAACAATCCTAAATTTGGAGACTATGTAAATGTCATCTATCCTAGTGAGCTTGAAATAAAAGACACGACTGATTCCTCAAGTTCTGCTTCATTTTTAGACTTATACCTGAATTATGACGCACACGAAAGGCTACATTTGAAACTTTATGACAAACGTGATGACTTCAATTTTTCTATTGTCAACTTTCCTTTTTTATGCAGCAATATACCTGCTTCTCCTGCTTATGGTGTATTTGTTTCCCAATTAATACGCTATGGTACGTAGAGCTTGTTCCCACTACGGGGACTTTGTACAACGAAGTAGGCTGCTTGCAAATAAATTGTTGACTCAAGGATATTGCAAGCCTAGGCTTATCAAGGCTCTCAAAAAGTTTTATGGCCGTCATCACAGTATTATTGATAAGTTTGATGTCTCTGTGTCCAGGATTGCCCTGGATATATTTGACGTCGCAGTTCCATGTTCCTTTCACACAATTGTTATCACACACGTGGCGGGTGTAGCTAGCTAAACAAGAGGTGCTTACCCTTCCGGAGCACCCGGTCTCACTTCCCTGGTGGAAGTTCACGTGTCTAACCTAACTTGTCGGTTCTAAAGTTTTTACTTGGACATGGATTAGTATGTTTGTTTTTGATTTACACACAATTTTACGCAAATTTTGTGATGTTTTAACCTGATATAGGAAACAAATCCTACTTTCCTCATTTTTATTCTCAAAAATTAAATCACCCGCTGTCTTGAAGCTTCTTAAGTAATAAATGCATTCAAAAATAACAATGACTCGGTTTTTATCTGTTAAACCGGAATCTATCGGTTACCGCTTTTCCTTTCTTAAATTACTTTCAGATAGCAACGTTGTAGCAACAACCAGCTACAATTATACGCGCTCGCAATAAGAAATAATCCCAAGATAGAAACCCTAAATTTACAAGTTTTACTGATTTTGTTAGTTCAATAAAGGTAAAACATTTTGCTTGGTTTTATTTGAAATGTGATATGTTAAATATTATATATCAAAAATATTTTATAGTTATTTTTACGGCGTATGAATATTAAAATCTCTCTCTGTTGTCATTATCTTCATTTCCGCTTTCGTCCTTCCATGCAGTTATAACATAAAAATTCTTAAAAATGGCCCAAGGAGATCCAGGTAAATGGAATTTGCCAGGTTGGAGAATAGAACAGAAATACTCTCCAGGTGTTTTGATCGGTAACTGGTCCGAAGAAAGATATAACGTAAGTAGACAACTAATAATTAAACTTGTTTGATAATTTTTGATAGTGGGTCTGGCTCTATAATGATCACTTTCGCTGCACTTCTGGCTGTGTTCTATGACATGCCTAACAATCTTAGATAGTAGACAAGCTTTTCCTGTGCTAAACATCTAAACATGCTTTAGTTTCAAATTTATCCTGCAGAGTCTAGGTGCGGATAACACATGTAGACAGAATCTTGACTGGAGAGTAAAAAATTACTACTTAAAGTAGTACTTTGTATTCCACTCCTCTCCCTTATGCTTGATGTATGGTCTTTATATACAGGTTCAACTGCACCATTTCTATACATTTGTAACAGGAAAGGAAAAATGCATGGTTGGACTGGGATTGAACCCGGGACCTCCTGCACTTGTAGTGGTCTGGGTAGCTCAGTGGTAGAGCACTCGCCTATAGTGTGGGAGGTCCTGGGTTGGATCCCCAGCCTGACCCTGCATTTTTTCTCTTTCCTGTTACATACTATAGGCGAGTGCTCTACCACTGAGCTACCCAGACAGCTACATTCCTCTCTTTAATTTTTATTTAACTTCCTTAAATCAAATCCACCAGGTTCCACTCTGGGACCAATTAACCTGTTAATAGGTCTGTCACTTTGCAGGGTTGGGCGAGCCCCCAAATGTAACAGGAAAGAGAAAAATGCTGGGTCGGGCCGGGGATGAAATCCAGGACATCTGGCACTATAGGTGAGTGCTCTACCACTGAGCTACCCAGACCGCTACACATTAATGTTCAGTTGTCTTCTACCATAGTATATTATTTTTTTTATCTTTTTAGTTTCAAAGAGGAACAACAAAACATAATAGTACACACAGGATTGATTTTAGAAATTATGGAGCTCAAAAACCAGACGTAATTGTAAGACGTAAAGCCTTGATGCAAAACAGTGGTGTAGGACCAGAATATTTGTTTCATCACCATGGAAGCAGATATTCTAACAATATGATCTCCTGGTATGATGAGCATTACAATGGACGATGGAAGGAAAATCCAGTTCCATATAAACCAAGACAATGGAACAGTCACACACTCTCTTGGGCTCTGGAGAAATCTGACCACCCACTTCAAGGTGAGTATCATCTAAAACTTGTTTTTTTTTTAATTTAGAAAATGGCCTTAGTGACCCAGTGGTTTAAAGTGCCCACTAACTGTTCATGCTGCCACACACCATCTAGATACAAATCATACTTGGTAGATCTATTGTGGGAAAGTTTGCTGATTCACATGCCAAAGGTTGGTGGGTTTTTTTTCCATATACACTGGTTTTCTTCACCTGTCACCACCAGAGAACTTAGTCTTCACATTAATAAAAGGATCTTGATTGGGATGTAAAACTTTGATTATTGCTCTCCACCCAACCATCCCAGAACTGACATATGGCAAATGAAATTCTTGACTGGGGTGTAAAACCTCACTGCTATACTCCTGCACTGTTTTAGAACTGACCACTCTGATATATGTGAAAAAAAATCTTGACTTGAAAATAAAAACAAACACTATTGCTGCACTCCGTTCAATGGATCTTTGACTTGCTTGTATTGAGTTCACAAGACATATATATACTAGTGACCATGATATTAACATGAACATTGGCATCCAATGTCCAGATTATGCCTTTTTCATCCTGACCACCTTTAATTTGTTTGGAAAAATCATGTGCGTCTATTGTGCAAAACATGAACATTGGCTGTCTTTAACTCCTGTTTATTCCTGTTGTACAAACATTAATTGTCAGTCAGACATAAATCTTAAAAGTAGATTACCAACCCCACTCCCTTCCTTTCAGTATGTTTGGGAAATTGAATTGAGTATCCTAGAACGGGTGATCTTGACATATTTTGTGAAAGAATCTTGACTAGGACATAAAACTCCATTACTCTGCTACACTCCACATCCCAGGGTTAGGGATAGCATACATGAGAGAATCTTGACTGTTGTGTATGCCTCATCCATCCCTTATCTGGCAGTCTCGGCATGTTAGTGAAAGAATTTTGACTGGGGTGTAAAACTCCATTATTGTATTCCACTTCACTATTCCAGACCTGACAGCATTGATATATACATGGGACATAAAACAATATTGCTCCACTCTGCTGTTGAAAAGCAACTTACACTTAATGGCAACTGATTGATAATCGAGCGATGTCACTTAAAGTTAATCAGTTGATGCATATTTTAATACTAAATGCACATCATTAGATCTACGGTAAATTTTGAATTTCCATCAATGTGGGAAAGCTTTTAGTTCAAAAATTAAATTCATTTAAATCCACAGGACGTTGAACATGAGGTATACTTTTTACATAGAATGTGCATGCATTATTTAACCATTCAACTCTCAAGAAATCAAGGTTATAGTAATGTAATTTTAACTTTGTGCAAAGAAGGCCGAATAACATTTGTTAGCACATTGTGATTGGTTTGCTTTGTATGATAATGGAAGTTATAGTGCTATAAACACCATTTTAGATAGTTCAACTATTAAATATTAATTACAAATTTATTTTGCTTTTTAAATCCCTAAAGTAAATTATGTCCTTCCAAACACAGGCTTGCTCCGTTATCCAACAATACTTTTTCTGCAAAGTTTATTTATCAGATCTTTTTGAAACTTCAAAGGATCAATCTTTGAGTGGAGTATATGTGCCATTTGGCTATTAGGCAGTATTTTGATCATGCACCATAGTTGGAGGTTTCCTGGTTAGGTTTCCTTTGGTGACATTTTTGAAATGGCATTCCGTTTCACTTATGACTTAGTGCATAAAACATACTTATCCATGTCAAAAATCAAAACCCAGAAGCAAAGTAAAAACTTTGAAACTGACAAATTAGGTTAAACATGTGAACTTCCACCAGGGAAATAAGCTAGGGTGCTCTAGATGGATAAGCACCTCTTTTTTTTCTAGCTACACCTGGCACACCTATAATCAAAGTTGAGTGAAAGGAACATGAAACTATGGGAGGTCAAATATATACAGTGCAATCTTGGACACAGAGACATCACCTGATCAATAGGATTTATAGTTCATATTAACACAATTGGTCTGAAATAAAGTTTTACCTGGGAACAAAATTAAGAGTATCTTTCTTATAAAAACAATTGCATCATTGAACTATTACAAGAAAAACATTTACACTACACTAATACCATATAATGTTTCATTTTGGCAGTGTCAGATTTCCACAGTTTGATGATACATGGTTTTGTATTCATTGTCTAGAATCTTGAATGTTTTATCATAGCCCAAGAGCTAGTGGGGTTTGAAATATGTGTCAATGGCCAAAAGCTTTGAAGGTTGTTTCTGATAGAAAAATGTCTGTAGTTTTCGAATTTGGGCGTCTTGTGAATGAACTCGTTTCCGATTTTTTTTCAGACGCGAGTTTTTACACTAGAATCGCATTTTTCAGCCGGTTTTTCGGTAATTTGATAATTCTGCATTATGGACGCGATATGGCCTTAAAATGTCTTATTACTGATGCGGTTATCAAGAATTATGATCATTGTTGACATTTAAGTTAAAAACTTCTTGATACATTTCAGATTTTTTTTTAAAATAACTATTTTAGGAAAAAAATAGACCAAAAATTTTGCGTTTTTAATATTTTGCCCTCTTTTATGTCTTAAAAAAAATAATAAAAGCATTTAAGTGAAATGTTTTACCATATTGTCACAGCCTAATGTGTTTTGCATTCAATAAAAGTAGCTGCATATCATTTGGTAGGAAATTGCGGCACCCACAGTGGAAAAACTTTCCCCTACCCCAAAAATTGCAAATTTCTCAAAAAATCGATCTTTACTACAAATTTTGCTATTAGTTGCCATACTGATTGTTATACCGTGTAAGCTTTAATACTTGGGTGACAACATTGAAGACCTCTAACTAAAAACTTCTTGTTAAGCATTCAATCTCAATTTTGTGGCCAATTTTAAACAACCGAGTTTTGCGTTTTTACTTAATCTTTATTCGTTAAAGTCTTGTAGCGCATTCAAAAAAGCCTGATTATCAATATACTATTTTATTTAGAATCCCTGATGTGTGTGCTTTATTGTGCAAGTATAATGTATAACACAATCGTCACACAAACCCTTTCACCACAATTTATTCTTCCCCCTACCCCATATGCAATAAATAAGCGAGTTCGCGAGATATTGATTTTACACTTGTGCGTTCTCAGGCAGTGAGATTTTAAACACGGTAGAGTGTTATAACGTAAATTTGTACTTGAAACATATAGTAAATTACGCTGTTAGCTTGTTTATTCAATGCTTTGATTTTTTGTATTATTAAGCAATGATAGTGCCACGCCCTTTTGTATGACTCGGCAGATGGCGCTGCGCAAAGCGTTTGTGTTACGTTTTCTGTCATTGCAAATCACACGTGGTTGCAATTATAGATACTTTCATATGGTTGTTGTTTATGATAAGTAAGAAAAAACTATTCACCCCTTTTTTCTATTGTTTTGTTACCGTTTATATTTCGTGTGAACAAGTTGATTTTATTTAATATTTGTTTTTAAAAAGAATCCGTGTTCACAATAGAATCAATGAAGTTTTGACGCAGATAAGTAATCTGTTTGTTAATTCTATTTGATTCCGTGACTGAATTAAAATCACTGTAAATAATATTTTGCGATTTGTTTGTGATAACTCATTGTCATTTCAATTAGAAGTGTTGCAAAATGGCCAGCACACGGCTGGATACATCTAAGGGGAAACAGATATTACAGGGCGATAGCACAGATGAAACAAATCTTGTTTGTTGCCTTCATGTCGATAAACGTTTCCAAGATATAGAAATTAAACCTTTTGATGAAACAACATGGAGTAAAGTGGCAAAAGTTGCTGAATATCGTCTTTCGAAAACAAAATCCCACAAATATAAACAAATTTGTCAAGATCTTCCTCAAAACTTTGATCCTAAAACCAATGGTTATCACAGAATGTGTTACAAGAACTTCACTGCTGTCTCAAAAAAAGAACTAGAGTCTTTTTCCACTGTAGAAGTAGAAGAAGTTTCTTACACTTTAAGATCCCACACTGAACATTTATCGGACGAAACTTCCTCCTCCGGTATTTTTCTTCCCGTATGTTTGTTTTGTGGCCTCCTGACGAAGGGTAAGAAAAGGGAACAGTTAGGCAATTGTGAAAGTTTGGAAGCGGGAGAAAAAATAAAAAATGCTGCAATGGTTCTGGGTGATACAGATATGATTGCCAGAGTTTGTGATATAGATTTTGTTGCTAAAGAGGTTAAATATCACCATAGCTGCCGAAAACATTACTTAAATCTTTCTGAGAGGTGTATACCCGGGTCTGCTAAGACAGAATATGGCAACATTAGGCTAGGACACGAAAAAGCATTTAAATGGTTGACCGAATACATAAATAAAAACGTTATAGCACAAGGTCAAGCTGTAACAATTGCCTCCTTGTATGAATATTACACTACAATGCTGATGGACATTGGTCTTGATTGCTCCTCATATACCATCCAGACTTTAGAAGTAAAACTTCTAAATCACTTCAAAGATGATATTTGCATGAGTAAAATAGGTAAACGACAAGGCAAAATATTATATCCAAGCTTTCTAGATACAGATCAGATTATAGGTTTCCATAATACGTTTTTATTAAATTCCAAAGTCACTGAAGCTGCATACCAGTTGCGAAATACAATATTAGAAATGTCAAAGACATGTCCCCAATTACAGAACCCATTGACTGTAAATGAAATACAGAAAGGCCAAGCTAACCCCCCAGACATACTTATGCAGTTTTTTAAAACTCTATATACAGGGTCTTCAACAAAAGAACCTTCTGAAAGAATGAATAGATGCATCAGTTCAGCAGCAGATGATGCTTTGTTTGCTGTAACCAATGGCGAAATAAAGCCATCAAAACATTTATGTCTTGGACTGGGTTTTAAAAGTATGACTGGTAGTAGGAAAATTATTGAAGTACTAAATCATTTAGGGCACTCAATAAGTTACCATGTTGCGGAGACACTTGAAACTGAACTTGCAATGACAATATCAGACAGGAATCAGCTAACTCCTGATGGATTACTGAAAATTCCAAACTTGTCAACCGGAACGGCTTGGGATAATTATGATGAAAACACCGAGACTTTGTCTGGAAGCGGAACTTTGCACGACACAGTTGGAATATGTTACCAGAACACTCCCGACGAACAACATTCAATGGGGGACTCTCTAGGAATTCCACAAGTATCCACTACACAAACAAAGTCATTGAAACGTAAACGCTCTTTAGATATTGAGGACCCTATTTTAGAATCTTACAGAAAGCGTCCAAAAATAACAAAATTTCAATATCCCGTAAAAGCAATTTCGGACCCCTCTAATTTAAATGAGACCAGAAAAAGGGATTTAACATGGGTGATTTGTCACCATTTATTTTCTAATATACCCATGTGGTCAGGATGGAATTCTCTAATCACAGTAGATCATCTACCAGAGCAAGTGATAGGCTATATGGACAATATAAGTTTGCCACCGACCCGATTAGATGTGGTGTCGGAAACATTACGTCGATCGCAGATTGTGGCACGGGAATGTTCTGATAACACAGCAATTGTCCACTATGATCTTGCCATAGCTAAACCAGCGATGCAGATACAATCGGAAGAATCACCAAAGTACGACAATATTTTCATATGTTTGGTCCTTTCCATATAATGTTGGCATATTTTGGCGCTCTTGGTCACTTAATTGAGGGCTCTGGCGGACCATATGTGCTAACCGAGACCAAAGTTCTGGCAGAAGGGTCTCTAAATGGGTTCATAAAAGGGAAGCATTATAACAGATGTCAGAGAATGCATACTATATTATCTCTTTCTTTCCGTATTCTCCATTTTCGGTCTTTTCTGGAAGAGCATGGTCAGATATCTGAATCTTTATACGAGCAGTTAGAACAATTCATTACAAATACTTCTTCAGAAGAAATGCAAAACGTTCTAGAGCAAGAAAATTTAAAATCTATTTTTGATATGTATGAAGCCTTTTCCAATGACACAAGAACTGGAAACCATGGATCAACAGCACAGTATTGGTTTATGTATATTGAATTAGTTGAACTTCTGTTACTTTTCAGTAGATCTTGTCGAACTAACGATCTACCTTTATTTACTTACTGCTTAGGAAAAATGTGTCCAGTATTTTTTGCAGCTAATAGACCAAACTATGCAAGATGGATGACACGCTATCACTTAAATTTACTTAACATTGATATAAGTCATCCACAAGCAAGAGCAATGCTTGAGAATGGTGGTTTGTCTATAAGACGCTCGAATAAATCATTTTCCAGAATTCCAGTGGACATGACACTTGAGCAGACAATCAATGCTGATGCTGCATCTCGTCTAACTGGCATTTCTGCATTCAGCCAGTCATATACGGCCAGGCGAAGATGGATGATTACACGAAGTGTCCGCAGTGCTATCGTTGGTGCTCTTCTCTCAAAAACTGGAATCCGGAAAAAGGGGGATGTGAATCAAGAGCTCAAGCCGTCGCGAATTCAGAGAGATAATAAAGATGTAAGTAGTTTGATCGACTGTATTAAAGCAACTAAGAATCCGTTTGATACAGAGATAAGAAATGAGGATCTCCTGTGCATATCAACTGGTAACAGAGTCAAAGATGATGTGAAAAATGAGATACTTAGTTGTGTAAAATATGGCGAGCAATCTTTTCACGACTTTAGAAATGGCTGTTTTGCAGATCCCTCTAGATTTGAAAAACCTATTACAAGAAACAAATTGCGCACTTTTGCATCTTTGGCACTTAAGGTTCGGGTTGAGGTGAAAGCAAAGAAAATCATACAGCTACAGTGTTCACGTGATCTATTTGGTAGGCTTTTGTTTTTGGCAACGACAACAGATATAAACTTGCAGAAAGTTTTTGAATATCCTCTCACTCCCGTGCCGCCAGCTCTTGCACAAATTGACGGGAATATGAATAAAACCGACAAATCAATACTTATGAAAATGTTAGAGAGCAAGGCTCATTCTGATCCTCCAGCTGCAAATCAAATTGATGCTTATGTCGTTGATGCCATGTTCCTTATACAGTTGCTGTCAAACCTACCAGATACTTTTGAAGGTGTAGCCAAAACCATTCTCAAGCTATTATGTAAACTGGCAAAAGAAATACACTTTGTTTGTGACACATATGTCCATCCATCCATCAAAGATATTGAAAGAGATATGCGAGGAGAGAGCAGTGGACCAGATATTGTAGTAATGGGCCCAAAACAAAAGCGACCTCATGATTTCCGTTCAGCTTTGAAATCTGCTAATTTCAAGAGGTCATTACTATCGTTTTTGCTACAAGAATGGAAGAATGATAACTATGCTGACATTCTTGCAGGCCATACATTATATTATGCAACAGAGGACCACTGCCATCAATTCTATTGCGAAAATGATGCAACAGTAGTGTGCAGTGAAGTGTCCAATCTTGCCTGTACCCACGAGGAGGCAGATACCAGGATCACCTTACATGTGCAATACATTGCCTCAAGGTCCGATTCTCCTAACGTAGTGGTTAGAGCAAATGACACGGATGTAATGGTTATTTTATTGTATCATTGTCACCAAATACATGCAAACATATGGATGGATTCAGGCACTGACGGCACCAATACTAGGCGATTTATTGATCTAACAAAACTGTCCAATGAAATTGGGATCGAAATGTGCCAAGTTCTTCCAGCTATCCATGCTTTCACTGGATGTGATTATACTGCAGCATTTCTTAGAAAAGGTAAAATTAGGCCTTATAATATCGTTGAAAAAAAGTGCAACTTTCAGAAGCGTTTTCTCAAATATTGGAACAAATCAAAGAGTTAATGAAAGAGATATGAAGGTAATGGAATCTTTTGTCTGTGAAATGTATGGCAAAAAAAACATTAAAACAGTAAATGAGGCACGATTTGCCATTTTCAGAGAGAAATACGCTCCAACAAATCAAACTGACCCATTAGAAAAGCTCAAAGGAGCCGATCCGAGTTCACTACCTCCTTGTAAAAGTGTTCTTGTTCAGAAAATCCTCCGAACAGAATATGTTGCATATTTTTGGAAACATGCCAATTGCAGTTGTCCTACATTAAATACTCCACAAGAAAATGGATGGAAAAAAGAAAATAACAAGTATGCGATTCACTGGTTTGAAGGTGAACAGATTCCGAAAGATATAAGACTGAAGATGGACAGTACAACTTTTACAGAGGATGACATGGGAGAAGATGAGGATGTACGTGAATCCGACAGTAGTGATAGTGAAGACACTGATGATGAATGAAATTATAATTCTGAATGAATACGAGTTATTTTGAACCAGCCTGTCTAAGAGCACTAACACAGTATATCCCGTGAATTCGCATATCGTTAGCATATTGGGGTAGGGGAAGAATAAATCGTGGGTAATGGGTTAATGTGACGATTTTGTTACACATTATACTTGCACAATAAAGCACACACATCAGGATTCTAAATAAAATAGTATATTGATAATCAGGCTTTTTTGAATGCGCTACAAGACTTTAACGAATAAAGATTAAGTAAAAACGCAAAACTCGGTTGTTTAAAATTGGCCACAAAATTGAGATTGAATGCTTAACAAGAAGTTTTAGTTAGAGGTCTTCAATGTTGTCACCCAAGTATTAAAGCTTACACGGTATAACAATCAGTATGGCAACTAATAGCAAAATTTGTAGTAAAGATCGTTTTTTGAGAAATTTGCAATTTTTGGGGTAGGGGAAAGTTTTTCCACTGTGGGTGCCGCAATTTCCTACCAAATGATATGCAGCTACTTTTATTGAATGCAAAACACATTAGGCTGTGACAATATGGTAAAACATTTCACTTAAATGCTTTTATTATTTTTTTATAAGACATAAAAGAGGGCAAAATATTAAAAACGCAAAATTTTTGGTCTATTTTTTCCTAAAATAGTTATTTTAAAAAAAAATCTGAAATGTATCAAGAAGTTTTTAACTTAAATGTCAACAATGATCATAATTCTTGATAACCGCATCAGTAATAAGACATTTTAAGGCCATATCGCGTCCATAATGCAGAATTATCAAATTACCGAAAAACCGGCTGAAAAATGCGATTCTAGTGTAAAAACTCGCGTCTGAAAAAAAATCGGAAACGAGTTCATTCACAAGACGCCCAAATTCGAAAACTACAGACATTTTTCTATCAGAAACAACCTTCAAAGCTTTTGGCCATTGACACATATTTCAAACCCCACTAGCTCTTGGGCTATCAGGAAGGTGGTCTAAAGCACATGCTTATGGACCACAGCACCTAGTGCAGGTCTTAATGTGAGAAAGTTTGTCATTTTGAATGGTGTTAAAGGTTGGTGGTTTCTCCAGACACTCCAGTTTTTCCCACCACCCCAGCCTTGATGTACGTATTAGTGAAAAAACCTTGACTGCAATATAAATTATGATTTGATAAAGCAATTGAAATTTAGGGTCGATATCTCTTAACACATGGTATATAAAATGTTAGAGTACCAAAAATATGTCCCTCAATAGTATTGCTGTCTTACCACAGTTTATTCTTTTATGTTTCTCTTTATAGACCCCGCTTGATTTGTCATCAAATCCCTTTATAACACCAAAGTCTTACTAAACAAATGGTGGTGATAAATCAGGTTTTACTACATTTATGTATCAGGTAGTATCAAACAAAAGCATACATATCTATGTCTAAACCACAATGTCAAAAGCAAAGTAAAAACTTTGAATGTTGGCAAATTAAGTTAAAAATGTGAACTTCTGAGTGCTATTTAAGTTGTACTACAAACTCATAAATAATGAGAATTTTTCAATTTTAATTAAATTTTAATCTATTCCTTAATACACGGAACTTCTACCTGTATATAGCACATGATTTGTAATAAGGCATGTTTAAATTATGGCTGGCATTTATAAGGCCTTAACCATTTTATTGTCATTTATTGATCAAACACAATAACAGGTAGATTTAACAGGTTGACAGGTTTTGTTAATGTAATTAAAATAGTATTTACCATGCTTGTAACACCAGATTTAAAACTTAAAAACCTTTAATATGTAATAATGTTAATCTTTCAACATGTGACTCCATATTGCCATATATACTTGGTAGAGATATATTTAAGACATATACTGGTACATGTAAGCAGCTGTTAGTACTAGAAATACATGTACATTGGAAATGTAATATCTTGCCAAATTTTAGGGGAACTGATGCAAAAAATGAAATAGATTTTTTTAACAAATTTAAGGCAACTAATAAGAAAAATCAAATAGATTTTAGAGAAACTAATAAAAAAATTAGATTCTTTAGGGAAACTAATATGAAAAATAAAATAGATGTTTATAGGATAACTATGAAAAATTAGATTAATTTTTAGGGAAACTGTGTCATAATAATACTATTTAATGCCAATTTATGGTACATAATTCATATTCATTCTGCGGCATAAAATTCTTCTTGATCATATACCCCTATATGATGTTTGACAGCATACCATGTGATCAATACATCTTGATGTTTATGTGGAAAGATATGAATAAATCTTAATGCCATAATTATCAGGAAAAACGTCATCTCACCATATGCAATTCCTTATCCAGTGGTATAATTGTTCCACATAAACATTATGGGGTATCACTTTGTATGCTTGTGATCGATAGAACCCCATTTAATTGAGGGCCCTGGTGGCTGAGTGGTTTAAAGCACATGTTAACAGATCACTGCAGGTTCAAAGCCCACTCAGGACAGATCTAATATGAGAAAGTTTCCCAGTTCACTTACTGAAGGTTGGTTTTCTCTGGGTAGCCTGATTTCCTCCACCGTCTTAGAACTGACCATCTCCATATAAGTGAAACCATCTTGACTGGTGTGTAAAATTCCATTACTCCACTCCACTTCCTTTGAATTGAAAATTAAGTAATAAATGAATTAAATGTCATTCTGATTATTTTTATTTTCAGGAAATGCAACTAATTTTGGCTTACTTGACAGTAAAAAACAGCGTTGGGAGGACCAGGTAGCTGATGAAACCAAGGGCGATTTTGTAACGACATATCGTAACTCGTACATACGCTCAGCCACCCAGCCAGTATCATTCAGATATGCCATTCCCAGGGATAGATCCACATCACTGCATCCATACAACAAAATAAATAAAGATCTACACTTAAGAAATTCCCCCACGATAAAGGCACCAGAATCAGCACCACCTATGGTTGCTGCCTCAGTTTCTTAAACTGCCCTGTCATAAAACTTTTATTCTACTCATTCTGTTTATAATACTTTTCACATTGTGATATTTGGAATTTTATGTTCTTTAATTAAGAAATTAAATTTACATCATTATGGAAATTTTCTGAATTGGACAATAATGTTTCTACAATTTTATTCATCAGTGTTTGGATCCCTTTATTACCTTTCGTTATGGCCCCTTTTAGGGGTTTTAAAATACTTCTCATCAAACATTTTGTTACTGTTTTATTGTTTGTACTTTGTGATCAGTCTATAAATACAAGTGTTATTGTTATATCTGTGATAGGCCATTTTTGTCATTGTGCCTGTTTTTAAAAAAAAAAAGCGATATGGTTCTTTTTTCTTTTTCTTTTTTTAAATTAATTATAATAGTAGCTGTTAAAGTCAAATTAATTAACAAATTTAAATTTTCCTTTTTTTTTTTTTATAATTTAGAGCTTTCTCTATTTGGTGATTGGGTACTGTGCACGCATATATTCCAATCATGCATAAATATTTTTTAAATTAAAGTTTATATATTCATCTATTGGGCACCTTTTTATTATTTTCAGTTAGTGCTTAAATATTAAGACTTAAACTATTGAATTTAAAACCTTTTAAAAGTTTGCCATTGATGTTGTAATTTTCAATTTAGTACATCATTTGGTGTGATAACACTGAACTGCTGAACTAATTCTGTGATAAAAAATGGTGTATTAAGCAATAATTTATACATGTATTGTGTGCATTTAAAAATGTATTGTTACAGTATTTATTTATTAAATATAATTTATAAAAATTTAAAGTATTGAAGTGGGAAAAGCTCAATTTTATCCCATTAGCCCCTGAAAATTATAATGGTATCCAATATTACTCTCAAAAAGCTGGAACAGAAACAGAAAAATAAATGGTAATAGTTTTAATGTTGAATTCTTTTTTTTTTTTTTTTTCAATTTTACCAATTTTAAAATAAAGTTTCATATGAAATTATATATATGATATTCCAAATCAAACTAGAAAATGTTAATTAAATCTTACTGGATTTGATTCTACGTCTTGAAATTAAAAATTTAAAAGAAAGAAGAGAGACACATGAGACAGGAAAGTTTCTCCTAAATTTATCTCTGTCAAGAACATCAATATTTGAAAAAACACAAAAGATTTAATTTTCTCAAATTTTAAATTTATATGATTAGAGGCACATAAAGCTGAAATTTGTTTTTAATCTAAATGTTAATTTTTGTTATTATTTAGTAATTTTAGTGATATATTTGTTATCCTAGATAAGCACCGACAGTTATATTTACATAAATATATATATTTACATCATAGTATTTATATTTACATGTGTTCATGAGCGAAGTTGTCGTAATGGATCACATCTTTATATATAATGTTTTATGCACATATCAGTATTATTTATGTTTTGTAGGTTTTTTGTTATTACTTTCAATACAGTATAGAGAAATAGAATTTTTTAAGTTTGATATCATGCAGTTCTTTTTGGACCTCTCAGATGAAACCGTGAAAAAATCGTAAAAAAGTTGATGAAACAGCAAAACCAAATCGTAATCACTCAGTATTGGTTACAACAGTATTGGAAACCTTTGAATCATGCAAAAGAAAATTTTTTAATTGTGGAAATAATATCAGTTTTTTGATTGGAATGGAAGCATGTTACCTATAAAAGTAATCATTTATGAAATTTAAAAATTCAAAATGCATGGAATTCCATCTAACAATCCAGTTATGAAAGATATGTATTGGTTACTGGTGGACATTTAAATACTGGTATTTGATTGGTATGCTGGTTAAATATCATTGATAAAACGGTATGCTTGTTAAATTTTAAAATTGTTTACTGGTTAAATATACAATGGTCTGTTGGTTAAATATAAAATGGATGCTAAATGGTATGTTGTTAAGTTTTGTGAAAGAGAAGATCTCAATGATTTTATGATAAGAATTGGATTTGGAATATATTAAAATGTTGTTGTTAAATAGTGTGAAATGCTCAGATTAACTATGATCAGTATTATATAAAACCACATTGTGATGTACGTAACAGTCTGATAGTGTTTTATTGTTACAGAACTGTTATTTCTGCTTGTATAGTTTATAGATTCGGTTTTTTAAGTTTGTTAAATTTTGCTTTTTCCCATTTTTTGCTCAATTTTTTATATATATAACGTTGTTGGGATTTTTTCATTATATATATAGCTCATATAATTTTATAATTGTTATTAATAATACCTGCTTCTAATTTATAGAATGCACATTTTATCAGTATTTTAAACCTGCATAGATTGCCAAATTTTAGACTTGTTAAAAATTGTTTTAAGATGTTATATAATCTGAAACAGTAGATTTTGGATTCAAAACCTTTATTAGTACATTAGTATTGAACTAACATCAGGTAGTTTTACAAATAAGTTTCCTTAAGAATTTATTTATGAATTACTTTAAAAAGTATATCATTTTAATTTAAATGAAATTTAAATCAGGAATTTACCTTTGCCCATTTGTTACATGACGGGCAAGTCATTGAACAAGTGCCTATAATAATTAAAATAATGGATATACATACACACAGAAAGGAAATTTAATTAAATTTTTTGGTTTACAATTCTGTTTACTTACATGTACAAATATGTGTAGGTCAAATATTTGCAGTGTGTATCAAAAACTTTTTGATTTTTAATTCCTAATAATGCACACATTTTACATAGTGTATTTAAAACATATATATGTATACAATGTTTATATCAGAGTCTATGTATATTTAGAAGCTTTCTGAAGCATTTACTTGTGTTCATTTGTAAAGCACATATAAGTCTCCTCATCACATTTTGTAGATTTTAAGTAAAATTTCATATTTATGAAGTAAAGTGTGATACAGAGTTAAAAAGAATTTTATTTTTATCATCAATCAAACATCCAAACGCTTACGGATCAAGCGCCCACCACCGCCTAGGTTTGGAATCCCTCACGGTACAGATCCTAGTGTGAGAAAGTTTGACAGTTCATTTGACAAAGGTTAATGGTTGTCTCTATCACCACCTCGGTACAAGTTCCACTCGTTACAGATCCAAGTGTGTCAGTTAACTTGTCGAAGGTTGGTGGTCTCAGGGCACTTATATTTAAAACCCACATTGGACAGATCTTAAGAGTGAAGAAGTTTGTTAATTCGCTTGCTTTAACTTTGAAGTGTTGAGGCTTTTCTCTGATCACTCTGGTTTCTTCCACAATCTCAGAATAACTACTTCGACATAAGTGAAAGAATTTTGACTGCTGCTTAAAACATCATTGCCCTACTCTGAAAACAGCATCATAGTATAGAATTAACTGTATGCTGCCTGGCCAAGTGAATTAAGTTTTAACGACAAAACTGAAAACCCTCTTTTCATATAGTCAAAATCAAACAATTTTAGCTTTTGAGATTTTTTTATTCAACAAAAAAAATAATAAAAACACCCATAAAATAAAGGGAGGTCACAACAATAATTAAATACTTTGTAGTACATCATAGGTAGTCAAAAATAGCATAACAGTCAACATTTACACAATCCATATACAACTTCTATATGGCAGATGAAATGTGAAGGTGGTTACTATGACAACACAAGACTAAACGGGATTCACCATTCAACATCTACACAATCCATATACAATGCTGATAACGTCTCTAAGGCTAGTTGATATAAAAAACAAACATACTGGTCCATGCTCTAATCATATCCAAACTGCAAAGATAAAACTTTGAAAACCACATATTATTCTGCCAGTGTTGTCTTGACTGGGTTTCCAATATTGCCATAATTTGAGAATTTACAGCTTTATTAACAATACTGGTTTTCCAGGGTCGGCTTAGAAATTTTACCAAGTTTTTTAGGGTAAATTTATGTGGAAAGAGGGTAGATTGGAGTACTTAAGTCAACAATATTTCACTTTTTTGAGACAGTCAGTTAAGGAGTAGTGAAGGAATTGACAGAAAATGTGTTGACCTTCGGCAAATGACACTAGGATCTACCCCGAAAGGGATTTGAACCTAGGCAGTGAGAGGTCTAATGACGGCACTGTGTCATTGAGTACCAAATATTTTCAAGAGACAGATTGTTACAGTTTTCCACAATACCATAGTACATATATATAGTACATACTACATAACAGATGGCACACAATATACATTTACTTGCATAATTAACTGATAATTAACACCACTACAAGTAATTATTAAATGCTTATAAAATAACCCAAAGAAAAAAAAAAGAAAATAAGTAAAAGTATACACAAAACATGTACAAGTAAGTAACATGGTGAAACAAGAAAGTGTGAAAGTTTGAGACCATTATGCATAGACAATCGAACAAAAATGTTGATACCAACTTTTCAAAATGATGACACAAAACCAATTGGCACAGTTTATAAAGGGGTAATAAAGTCAGCATGAAATAAGTGGAGTAATGGGAGTCAAGATTCTTTCACTTACATAGTGAATGGTGGGGGAAACTGGAGTGCCCAGAGTAAACCACAAACCTTCAGAATATTATAAGTTATACAGGTCTTTGGCAGGTTACATGGTCCCATGTACCCCGTCAAAAATTTATGTACCCTGAGCCACAGGCAAAGGGTACATTCATCTTTGACAGGGTACATGGGACCGTGTAACCTGCCAAAGACCTGTATAACGTTTTTGTCACCCTTCAAAGCATTACCAGTTGGATCTTTTTAACTTCCATTTCGTATTTTCTGTGACTTGCATGCGTTGTCGCCATGTTTGTTTACTGTAATTAGACGTCAGCGATGTACGAGTTACTTCCCTTTTACCGCTAAACGTAGCATGCGTTCATGTACCCCGGCAGTTTTCAAACATAGTTCCATGTACCCCGGCAAGTTAACCAATCGCTATGCGAGAAATTTCTTTGAAGGGTGACAAGAAATGATAAACTTTCTCACACTAGGATCTGTCTCAAGTAAAATTTGAACCTAGGCGGCGAGAGGCGCTTTTATCTGTAGGTGCACACTTTAGACCAAGCCCTCCAGTATGAAATAAAATGCACCAGCCACCCTTATGACTGAATATGAAAAATTCCATAAATGAAACTGAATGGGATTCTGATTTTAATGTTGAGCTTTCAAAAATTGGTTTATCAAAAGTAAAAAGGTCTGTAAGATTCATCTAAAATCTTTGATTTTTTAAAAAATCGTCCGAAATAAGACATACAAACTGTCAGTTATGTCAAATAGTGAATGATTACATGATGTTGTTAATTGCGGTTTCCAATCACACTGATAGTTCTTGCACCCAGAAATCTTACATTCCTGCTTTCGACATGATGATCAATATTTACAGACCCTGATCAAAGGAATATTTGTTTCAGTTTTAACACATGGCTACATAACCAGACATGCAGACCTTTTTAATAGAAAAGAAGTTTCAGCTATAAGAGTCAGATACATAAAGGGACTGTACTCAATTGATAGACAATCTTGCCAACTGACATTAGAGAAGTGGGCTTTTTATTCACTCTATTTACATAATAATTTTCTAAACCTTAAATGTCAAATTCATCAGATCCAGATATCAAAATGTTAACACAGTCACATCCATTCCATCACATGAAGGCACCAAATTCATTAAAATAATCCCATTGATTCCATCACATCAAAATATTAAAAAAAATAGCATTGCTCTGGCATAAGAATAAAAAAAATTGTGTGCATCACCCATGACAACATGGCATCAAGAACCATTGCTTTCAATGAACAATAACAGAAAAGGTATGGCCAATAAAAAATTTTGCGATAAAAAAGAATCTGTTTATATATTAATCAATAAATATCATGCATATTTACATCATTTGTACACAACAACATAAATCTCATTTGAAATAACATTAAGTAACACCCATACTACATCTATTCAGTTAAACCTGCAACAGCAACTACCTTTATATAAAGACCACCTGTCCATCTAAAGCCAAGGTCCCCTTTGCTTCTTATTTCAACCAATAAAAAATTGAAATATAACAAAAAGACCATCTTTCTTAGGTATGGGTGGTCTTTATTTACAGGTTTACCTGGAAACCAATATGGCCACATAGTAAAACATTCAATCATTCTATATAATATAAAGACCACCTATCTATATCTGACTTTGCTCAGTCTGTTTCAATCGCTTTTATAGTCAAAAGCGTCCTCTCTAGCGGCCACAGGTGGCCTAATCTTTTTCAAATGCCACAGAGGTGTCTTTAGCGTGTGCCGAGACACAGGACCTCGGTTTTTAGTCTCACCTGAAGGACTATTTTAGTATTGAGCTTTTTACACCTCTAGTATGGGCAGGAGATGAAAATCATCTCAGAAAATTTCCAAGTCCCGTGTGAGGTTGGAACCCACAATCCTTGACTTCAAAAGCCAGTGACTGTACCACTCGACCCTGTTTGCCCATAAGACCATATTATACACATGTACGGTAAGTATATTTTGTCTATACGGAAATACCGGCACATAGTAAAACATTCACATAATTCCTGATAATTGTATATCATGATTAAAATTATATATAAATAAATATAACTTACATAAATACTGACATCAAATTGATTGAAAAAAGACATCCAAGTATGCATATACATAATCAACATTACAGAAAACAGTACTTAAGTTAATACAAGGCTAAAATATGTGTATACATTCAAAAATCCCTGGCTTCACTTGGAATGATTATAAAAACAGACAGTTGTAATCTACAAATGTACAGTAAACATATTAACTTTAGAGTATACAAATTGTAGTGCAAATTATAATCTGGGTCAATTCGCATGGGACTTGAATTAGCATAGATCTCAAGGATTGCCTTCTGCATTATGATTGCACATGTATTTGTATTTAATTACAGCAATGGATTTAAGTGAGCACTACTGTGTTAAGTGAGATTCAACACTGTACTAATATCACAGACACTATGTGATGACCCATACAGGTGGTTTATAATGCAGCCAAACTTGTTTTGAAAATCACCTCTCTATCAGGTCAATCTGCCTATAAAAACTAATAAAATATCACAGTTCCTCTATATCCGTGTTACTTGAACTTGCATATATCACACCAGCCCCTGAAGGTCTTTCATTGGTTTCAATGGGTGACCTTTGTAGACAGATTTGACTGTATTGAGTTTTGAAGATTTTATATGTTAATCATTAACATGACTTATGGCAAACAAAAAACAAAAAACAAAAAAATTTGTTATTAATAAAAATACAATGTTTTGAAACATTTAATTTCAACACATACAAATGACACATTTCAGATCTAATCTCATTTGAAATCGTTGATTTTGTGCCCGAATATTAAACAAATTAAATCAATTTTATGTCATAGAACTGATGTCTTCGTAGGTTATGTTAAATGATCAATTGTTTACTGAAGTCATTTTACAGTTTCTAATCACACCTACAAGATGTGACTTACAAACACAAAATATATATGTACTAGTATATGTTTTCTATTCTAATCAGTGGAACTTTTTCCTAATTCACAATTAAGTAAAATATTCAATTGTGTGTAGGGAGTTAAAAATGCAATGGTCTGGCATTTGGAAATTTTACCATTTTTGTTCTTAGCATACATTAATGTACATAATAAAAACAAAACTTTGACACAATGGCATGATATAAGTGCGGTAAAACCTGGATTCATCGCTACCATTTGTCCAGTACCGTTAAGCTTTTGGCATTATAAAGGAGTTTGGCAATTAATCAATGGAGACTCGAAAGAAAAACACAGAAGAAATAGATTTTGGGACATCAAAATAGCATGGTGGTAATCAAGCTGGCAAAATCATTGAGAGGCAAGAATAATAGAGAAATTTTACTGTAATAAATTATTTTGGCTATACGATAACTGCAGCCATAACAATATACAAAACTTGGTCAAGTTAATAAATACATCGTATTTTGGAATATAAAGGAATCGTCTTTCTTGACTAGCTACCTCAACACTTCATTTTAGTGTCATCTCTGGCCAGAATGGTACCCGTATCTTTCTCAGAGAGCCATCAAATACTCTATCTAACCAACCTAATAAACCATCAAGTAAATTTTCTGTAGATACACCTTTAGTTAAATCCTCCTCCTCGCTTGATTCCTCGTCTGTCTCAACAAACCCGATGGCATGGGTCACTTTGTTGGACGATCTCATCCATTTTCTCACCTTTTTAGCATGATATATATAATAGTATTTTCTGTAACCATTTATGGCTAACACTGTACCAGTACAGTTGCGTATATTAATATTTGGTAAATGTTTTCTATTCTCCATACTCTCCTCTAGCAGCTGTCGATACCAGCCAATATATTCCTCCAGATTCACAAACGCAAAGGATAGTCCACTATATCTGTAAAAATATTTATAAAAGATAAATTAACAACAGCTTTCAGTGAAAACAAGATACCTTGCTGAGAGGTATTTGTAATCATTGAAAAAAAATCAAAGGGCCATAACTCCTAGAAAAATATCATTGAACTAGAACATAAAAATGAAATGCACATATATTATGTTTTCATGAATAAAACTGAATCTACAATATTATCTGGAAAAATTTACCTTGAATAACCATGGCAATGTAAATGAACAAATACTCTAGATATAACTACCCTAAAATTGAATATTCCTGAATATTTATCTCTATAATAATTGTTTAATCTGAAAAATAAGGATATTATGTTTAAATCTAAGACAGATTTTACCTTGAATATGGAAACATAAGTTCACCAAACATCTGTACAAGTTTCTCTTTGACCGTATCGTCCACTAATAAAGTAATGGTAAGACCTGTATCTGCCTCAGCTACTAAGGTGTTATATGTCTCGTAACGCATTTCATACACATGTACGATTCTGTTATCTAATGTCCTGTAAGAACCAAACAATGCAAGAAATGTTATACAGTTAAACCTGTCATAAACCTGTTATAGTGTCCACCTCAGGTCTGACCAAAACTTGAAAATAAGTAGTGACTGTTCTTTTGTCAAGCACTCAGCATTTATAAATGAGAGTCCTTCAGAAGATACCTTAAAAGCTGATGGCTTATGTCAAAGAACATTAAAAACCCTCCCTGCACATTGCCCTGAGCTTACTACAAAGGTAAAAATTTCTGTTACTTCACCTATAGCTGGTGGTGTCTCGATATAAGTGCCCAGAAAAACTCTTCGCCTTCAGCAAGTGAACTGACAAACTTTCTCACAATTGAATCTGTCTTGTGTTGGGTTCTATCATAGACAGTGAGAGTTGCTGTGATCTGTATGCATAAGCTTTAGACCATTCTGCCACTGAGGCCCCCTCAAGGTTATCAAGGGGAGTTATAATGATGTTTTTACTGCAGATACATTAAACACTTACTTTGAAGGAGGTCTTGGTTTTGTTTTCCTTGGTTCATTTCTCTTTATTTCCTCTTCTTCAAGTAAAGACATTTTTGACATGAAGTAAGTCATACCAAACATAAACACACATGACAATAGCACAGCCAATAATGTTGTGTTCTCAAACCTGTCAATATAATTAAAATAGCATCACTTATCTATGACACCACTTGTAATCAATCAATCATTGTGGTTAATTTAATGCTTGGTACAAATTTTCCTGGAAAATTTTTGAATGCAAATTAAGCGAAAATTAGCACATCAGAATTAAAAAATAAAGTAACAGTACATCAAAAAGTTCTTGTACCCAAATTCACAAATTCCTGCAGATCACATTACCTATATAATGTAAAACTTGTTGCCTATATATATATATTATATAATATATATATATATATATATATATATATATATATATATAATTCAATGTAGAAAGGGTCACGGGGACAATGATCCCTACTTTTTCAAAATTATTGTTAAGGTCTTAGTGAGACAAATTTAACATTAAATGAATGCAAAGTATTGATGTTATGGTGTTTCAGAAAATGTCCCCTCAGAAAAATTCTAGATTGAACACCTATTGAACAATGAATTCATTAGAAGTCATTACCTGAATACATAGTTATAGAGATTTTCACCCCACTCCAACAATCTGTAACATATCCTTATCATCAAATTCTGAAACAGAAAAAAGAAAGATAGATTATCAGAACACTCAGAAATCAAATTGTCAAATCAGAAATTCTATACACTATTTAGAGAGTTTGCATTAAGTTATAATAGTACAGTTCAACATGCCTTAAAGGCCACCTTTATATAAGGGCCACGTGCTTACAAAGGCCAGTAAAACTGTATCCCAATTGCTCTTTATTCATATTAATTGCCTGTATATAAAGGCCACATGCCCATAATGACCACTTTTACTGGTTCCTTTGGGTGACCTTTATAGACAGGCTTGACTGTAGTAGAATAGTCCAACTACAATTGTGCAGTAAAACCTGCTATATTGACCATTGTATATAAAGACAACCCACTCATTAAGACCAGTGTTTTAAGGTCCCATTGCTTCATGATTTAACCAAAAATAACCTCTATATAAAGACAATCTGTCTTTAAGGTCCATAATTCTTAGGTTCTGTGGGTGGTCTTTATATACAGGTTTCATTTGATTTTTTTATTAATTTGTCAAATGAACCAAAGTCAACTTTCAAATTTATCATGAATGTCAATGCAGAAGAATAAAGGTAGTGGTGTTTTAGACTTCATACAATAGAGATGTATTGACTTCCAGGTTTATTGACACAGTCAGTCCAAGATTGGTAGATGCAACATGGGCACCCAGAGAATACCTTCAACCTTTCACAAAGGAACTGACAAAATTCTCAAACTCTTTAAAAGTGAGATTGAAATACTCAAGGTGTGAGAGCCACTATGATATGAAAAGCAGCATTATACAATACTAAGCCACTAAGTCGCCATAGTGTCTTATTTCCATTCCGATAGCCAAAATACCCATTGGCTACTAATTTCTGAGAATTTTTTCCAAGAGTCAAATATTTTAGCAAATTTGTGAAAAAAATCTACATTTTCACCAATTTCAGAAATGGATACCGATAATTTTAAACTTGCAGAAACCAAGAAATGGCACTGGTAGGATACTTGAAGGTATTTCAGGTGGGATACAAACCTTTATGGTGAGTTGCTATAATTGGTACAATCAACAGTGACTGACTAAAAAATTAATACTTACAAGTTTGTGTTCATTATGGAAGTCTGGTAGTACAGCATCATATACTAATGACTGGTCTGAATTTAACAGTTCTTTGACTCTATCTTCCAGGTGACTCTCACTTTCTTTCATTTGGGCTTGTTCCATATACCAACCATCTTTTAACCATTCATAACTCAGATGATTTCTCTCTTTCCTCCATATAATGGCAACCTAAAATTATGGAATTTACAAATCATTAGAAATCAAACATTTTCAGAAAACAAACATTTTGTACTTTCAAAAAGTGAAGCAGAGTGGAGTAATGGTGTTTTGTGTCCCAGTCCAGATTCTTTTGCTTACATTTGTATTGTTATTTCTGGTACAATAGAGGAAACCAGAGTATCTGAGAAAATCACATACCTTCAGCAAACAAACTGACAAACATTCTCAAAATTTATTCTTTCTGAGTGGAATTCGAACCAAGATGGTGAAAAGTGAAAGGTACATTTTTTTTTTTTTTTGAAATCTTTTTCATTTACAGTAGAACTTCGATAACTCGAATTGCACAGGACTTCGAGTCAATGGGTGTTCGAGTTTTCGAAGTTGAAGGATGACGTCACAATGTATGGGAGAAATGTCGGATGACGGTAAACTGTTTACCGATACACTAGTGTAATATGTATTACATAAATCACGTAATAATAAATGAATTAAAATCAATTTAATAATTGTTTTGTTTATGAGGACTGATGGTGATGACAAATGCATAAATTACATAATACCAATACATGATCATAATGCATTCAAAGAACTGAATCAGATAAAAATATTCATGTACATTGTATGTAATAATCATATTAATACACATACAAGACGCACATTTTATAGAAATTATAAAATAAGAGTGCGTTCCAGCTTGGATAAATCACTTGAAAGTTTGCTGTTATGGCCAGCAGCACAAAACTCGGCTTCTACTAAGGGAGTACACAGTTACACTTCAGCGTCCATTACGGCACAGAGTGCTAATCATTTAATTGATAGAAATTAATATGCAGCAGAACCTTTGATCTGTACAACTACTCCTCTCAATAATTGGATTATACAAAAATATATAGCTAATGGCCGCCTGTGATTTCACTGTTATTTAATGTGATCTCATTACTTCAAGTTATCGGGGTATTCGAATTATAGGAGTTTGAGTTATCAAAGTTGTATTTATATAGTGTATGTAGACAACCGGCCGGGACAAAATAATGACTTCAAGTTATCCGTGGTATTCAAAATATTGAAGTTTGAGTTATCGAAGTTCTACTGTATAAAGGTAAAATTTCTTTTTCTTGTATAATATTTTCACAATTATACATAAAATACAAAACAGATGTTGCAAGTATGATTAATTACCTTCAAAATGTTTTCTTGAAGTTGAAAGTTGCCTCCCTTTGCTAGAGTCTGCATAAAGTGCTGTTGAGTTTCTTCATAAATGTAAGCAAAGTTAACTCTTTCGTATTTGATAATTCAGATTTCTGTACGTATTTCCTAAACAGTTCTCTGTATTCATTATGCTCCTCTGATTTTTTAGTTACCAAAATGATACACAACCTGAAAAAACAGAAATACAAAATTTACCAAAAATTATTATTACTGTGACTACTAATACTACAACAAGGATGGATGGAAGGACAAATAGAGGGAAAGACAAATGGATGGAAATGCAAATTTTATATCTCCCTTTCTTAGAAAGACAGGGGATCATCATCATCATCATCATCATCATCATCATCATCATCATCATCATCATCATCATCATCATCATCATCATCACCACCACCACACCACCACCAACATCATCATCATCATTAACAGATATTTATTTGGTTTTACATTGAAGGAGTTTCAAGAATAAAACAATAAAGAGATAATCCAGTGTGGTCAATCAATGTAGAAAATTAGATTTTGGAATTCAAAACAGTGTAGTGATAAGCATGGTTTCAAAGTTACTCTGGTGCATTATCAACAGGCCAAATGTACAAAACAAAGGCAGTGTTAAATCTAGGAATTTTAAGAAGAGGCTTTTTTCAAAAATTTTCCTCTAAATCACAATAACATAAATATTTTACATTCATTTCATGTAAAATATGACCAAATAAGGCAACAACAATGGAATCATTTGGCAAAATAGTGATCAATGGCCCATGGCTCCCTCTAGCAGGGTTTTACGGGACGCCCAATTCTGCGTTTTTACGCAAAATAAATTATATTGGACGCAAAAAAATTATATTGGACGCAAAAAAATACCATATGCGTCCAGAAGGACGCAAAAAGTCTGTAAACTAATTGAATTTAATGGGAAAACGTGTTTGAATAATGAACTCTGTAAATATAGACAAGGATTTTTTGTAAACCTTTCAAATGTTGGACTGAATTCCCCGCGCACTAAAAAACATTTTTGTGTAATAATAGTACTTGTAAATTTCCGGCAAAATTTTGATTGGCCCGTAGTGGAATTCGCCTTTTAATCGGTTAGACAGTGATGCCGATGTCCTTGACATCAGTAGCTTGCATAGCTAAATGGCAATAAATATATGGCGATTTTCTTAAGTATACATCAAAAGAAAAAGAATCAAAGACAATCGATTCAGAACATGTGCAGTCGGGCTCGTCTGACTTGACATTTAAAAGAGAACTAGGGCTTTTAACAGCATGGTTAACGTGGTATCCATAGGTGAAAAAACGCACAAAAAAAGGATCGGTGTGATTCGTGCATCCGAGCATTCCCAGTAGGTTGTAAACATTTTCATAAATTCAACATTATCGCGACACCAGGACTATATAAAATCATAATTATATAATTAGTACTTTTAATTTAATTCAGTTAAGGGGACCCACATTTGTAGGTTTGGACCCCATTATTTTTTTATTGGAGTCCCAAAAACCCCACATTTTGAAAAGTTGTGTAAAAACCCTGCTCTAGAATGAACACTGCAAAGGTATGTTATAGCATACCTTTTTCTCTTGGCCTTCAGTTCAGCTGGACAGAGTCTTCAAAGTGTTTTTGTGATGATAATCTTGGTAGTAACAGGAATTTGTTAGACTGTATGACATCATCTAGTGTAGTTCTGGGTAGTTGCTGCATCTGTCAGAAACAAAAATAAATAAGTTAACATAATTTTAGCAAAGCTGTGGTTGGATGATAAGCATTGCATGGAAATGTAGATATCATAGAGATCGACCCAATCACTTTTATACCATTCAATGAAGCTGATGGCTAAGTATTATTATATTAATATAGATATTTGCCCACATTTATGAGATGACATGTTTGCCCACATTTTGAGACTACATATGAGATGACATGTTTGCCCACATTTTTGAGATGACATTTTTGCTCAACATTTTTAGATTACATACATGTACTGGTATTTGCCCACATTTTGGAGATTGCAGTTTGCTCATGTTTTGAGATTACATGTTTGTCCACATTTTAGGTTACGGTATATTTTTTATATCTCATTCTGGTTGTCTCGCCATGGGTTGAAACAAACTGGTTGCAGAACTGGCACACACACTATTTTGGAGTTATTAATTTCTTAGTCCCTAAATAAAAATTAATGCTACTGTCTTGTCTCAAATTTGCCTCTTTTTCTAAACCATGTGTGTGTTTAATAGCAATTTGGAAATCTAAAAACAAAAAAATCAACACATCAACAGAAATTGGCATGTCATTGAAATCAATAATGGTAGATCTGTAATCCATGTTAATACCAAAAGGTCTAAAACAGTCAGTATGCTCACCTGGTTAAAAAATGATCAATAATCAAAGTTATAGGTAATGTCTTTGAACATGTTAATGGTAAACTTACACTTATAGTTGCGACAGACATGTTTGTCTCCTCGTTAAACATCATAAAGGACTCTCTATTTCTGTTGACGTTAAATTTATGCATTATATTCAGATTATGGCTGATCGAGTATCTACATAACCAAATTTTACATATTCCTTGAATTGGAACGCTGGTGCTAACAGCCTCACACTGGCTCTGATTTCTGTCCAAAGAATATGGCTCTAACATGGTTGTCATGCCAACCAGATAAGAAATCTTGATAGTTGGCATCAGATAACTAAAAGAAAAAACAAAAAAACAAAGTACAATGTATATTTCTTTGCAGAAGATTCATTGAATAATGAGAGGTCAAATTGTTGGTAGATAAGTGAAACATGAAAGGAGACAATACAGTGTCCAAACTGGGACTCAAGCCTGGGGCCTTCCCAATACTTACAGGGTGCTTTATTGACATGGTTTCCAAGCCACTTGTCAAGCCAAATCTGCCACACAAGAAACGATAAAAAATAAGATAAACAAAACACCTTGTACATAATTTTGTAAAAAGAAAAAGAGAGAGAGAGAGAGAGAGAGAGAGATGAGAGAGAGAGAGAGAGAGAGAGAGAGAGAGAGAGAGAGAAATTGGAAATTTTAAAACTAAATCAAAATCTTAAATATTCAAAAATTGAGAAATAATTGTTTTGATTTCAATGATAATTAAGAAATTATGATTGGTTGATTTTCAATGATGATTAAGAAATTATGATTGGTTGATTTTCAATGATGATTAAGAAATTATGATTGGTTGATTTTCAATGATGATTAAGAAATTATGATTGGTTAAGTGATATATGATTTCAGATGTATTGTGTTTAATTATGCCATAAATATTTTATTACTGTATGTGATTTTAAAAACTGCAACTTCTTTAAAATAAACAATCATATTTACTCTTCAAAAGCTTACTACTTTAAGCTTAACCCTTGACATTGAAATATCTAGGCTAAAAACACAAAGGCTAGGTTCATCACCACAATAATTAATGTATCAGTTAATTTTTGTCTTAATTTACTGCCATGTATAGGTATTTTCCCCTAAGTAAATGACCAAAATTTCCCAATTGTCAGTTACAATTAAAAAAACAATAGAAATACACTAGCAGATGAAGTTAGTTGACTTTACTAAAAGTAAATTTCAGGTATTGTCTTAATATGACATCTTTGCATTGAGGAACCTAGCTATATTATAAGCTTGTCATAATGCAGTTGATATATTTCAGAACTTCGGGTCCCACATTTCACAATCATTCCTTAACAAAGATTTTTCTTAACTTAAACTAAACAAATTTTGGGAAGTTCTTTTGGAACAACGTATCATCATTTTTGTTTAAAACTAAATACATGTATACTAAAAATGACACCTTAAATTCCTGAATATTTGAACAATGAACAAAATCATAAAGGTGTTAAATTTGAGATAAGGAAAATCTAAGTTACGAATTGATTGCAAAACTGGGGCTAATTTCTTAATCTTAAAGACTGAGTGCAGTTTTTAAAACAAGAATAGAATTCCTGGGTCCCCGCCGGTCAAGCAGTATACTAGTATACTGTATAACTCCATAACTCATAAGTCTCATAACACCAACAAAAAGTATCGACCAAGGCTAATTTACGAACTTGACCAAGGTATTAGTAGTATAAACATTTGGTATAAATTTAATGAAAATCCGTCAAAGTTTGTAGGCATGAGAGCATTACAAGGACAAGTTTTGGATAAAACAGAGTCATTATTGTGGTCAAAGTCCCATAACTCCAACAAAAAGTATCGACCAATGCTGATTTTCGAACTTGACCAAGGTATTAGTGGTATAAACATTTGGTATAAATTTAATGAAAATCTGTCAAAATTTGTAGGCATGAGAGCGCTTACAAGGTCAAGTTTTGGATAAAACAGAGTCATTATTGTGGTCAAAATCCCATAACTCCACAAAAAGTATCGACCAATGCTGATTTTCGAACTTGACCAAGGTATTAGTGGTATAAACATTTGGTATAAATTTAATGAAAATCCATCAAAATTTGTAGGCATGAGAGCGATTACAAGGTCAAGTTTTGGATAAAACAGAGTCATTATTGTGGTCAAAGTCCATAACTCCAACAAAAAGTATGACCAATGCTGATTTTCGAACTTGACCAAGGTATTAGTAGTATAAACATTTGGTATAAATTTAATGAAAATCCGTCAAAATTTGTAGGCATGAGAGCGCTTACAAGGTCAAGTTTTGGATAAAACAGAGTCATTATTGTGGTCAAAGTCCCATAACTCCAACAAAAAGTATCGACCAATGCTGATTTTCGAACTTGACCAAGGTATTAGTAGTATAACATTTGGTATAAATTTAATGAAAATCCGTCAAAATTTGTAGGTGATGAGAGCTTACAAGGTCAAGTTTTGGATAAACAGAGTCATTATTGTGGTCAAAGTCCAATAACTCCAACAAAAAGTATTGACCATGCTGATTTTCGAACTTGACCAAGGTATTAGTAGTATAAACATTTGGTATAAATTTAATGAAAATCCGTCAAAATTTGTAGGCATGAGAGCGATTACAAGGTCAAGTTTTGGATAAAACAGAGTCATTATTGTGGTCAAAGTCCCATAACTCCAACAAAAAGTATCGACCAATGCTGATTTTCGAACTTGACCAAGGTATTAGTAGTATAAACATTTGGTATAAATTTAATGAAAATCCGTCAAAATTTGTAGGCATGAGAGTGCTTACAAGGTCAAGTTTTGGATAAAACAGAGTCATTATTGTGGTCAAAGTCCAATAACTCCAACAAAAAGTATTGACCATTGCTGATTTTCGAACTTGACCAAGGTATTAGTGGTATAAACATTTGGTATAAATTTAATGAAAATCCGTCAAAATTTGTAGACATGAGAGCGCTTACAAGGTCAAGTTTTGGATAAAACAGAGTCATTATTGTGGTCAAAGTCCTATAACTCCAACAAAAAGTATCAACCAATGCTGATTTTCAAACTTGACCAAGGTATTAGTGGTATAAGCATTTGGTATAAATTTAATGAAAATCCGTCAAAATTTGTAGGCATGAGAGCGCTTACAAGGTCAAGTTTTGGATAAAACAGAGTCATTATTGTGGTCAAAGTCCAATAACCCCAACAAAAAGTATTGACCATTGCTGATTTTCAAACTTGACCAAGGTATTAGTGGTATAAACATTTGGTATAAATTTAATGAAAATCCGTCAAAATTTGTAGGCATGAGAGCGCTTACAAAAAAGTGTGACGGACGGAAACACGGACGCACGGACACACGGACGGACGCCCAGCATTTCTATGTCCCCGCTCCGCGTTGCGGCGGGGGACAAAAATGTCCAGTAACAAAATCACTGACAGCATTCATTCTTTGCAAACTTTTTCACTACTACCTTATCAAAATTAAATCGTACCTTTATGGCTGTGTAGGTAGGGAATAAATTCCTGATGTAATCCCTCAAATTGGACAGCGACACTCCTGATCTAAAGTACGATATTCTACCATTGACTACTGCCATTATAGTAGGAACTCGTGTGATTTTCATTTGACTTGAAAGACTACGAGCAACACCAGCATGGAATGAGCCAATACCCAAACCTATATAAATAGAAAAGAGAAAAGTACAGTAAAACCTTGTACTATTTGTGACACCAACACCACTGAATCTGGCAATGTCAATGAAAAAGGAAAAGTCTCACATGAAACAACTGATTTATGGAAAAATATACCTATATTCCCATTATCAATTCCACAGTGTGCAACTGTCCAATTATTTCATTTTTCCATAAAAAAAATTATTTTTATTTCTTATAATTCAATTTTTAGAATTTTATAAACACAAACCAACAATTTAAACAACAATACAGCCATAGCAAATTAAATAATATCATTGATATGGCATAAGAATTAAATATCTCTGTGCACTGTCTGTACATGTAATAACATAAAGTCACTGAAAGTCAATCCGCTAATGTGAAAATAACAGAATATAAACAACAATACAACTAGCAAGTAAAATATTAGCACTGTTATGATGTAGGAATTCAAATGTCTCTATGTTATCCATAACATGACTTCACTGAGAGTCTATCAATTCATGCCAAATAACAGAAAAGATATGACCAATCAAAATGCTTGAAACACAGGAGAATATGAACTTTGAACTTACCAACGCCCTCTAGTTCCTTTATAAATCTTTCTATAATGTGTTCTATATAAGCACATTCATAACACATGTCTGAATATGTATAGATGAAGTACGGTTTGTGGAAACTCTCTGGTAAAATTCTGGTTTCATACATTCTACAAATAAAGATTACAAAATAATGAAAAACAACAAACATGTATGCAATGTCCAATCCTGAAATGTAGCTGGTGGGAGGTCATCCAAGTCCAGGCTTTAAAAAAAATAGGGGCCATATGTTAAAAATTGGAGCACACTGACCTAGTGTTAAATAAAAAACTAAACAGATACATGAAAAAACTCAAGTGAGACTAAAGATGGTTCAGGGTTGGCCAATAGACAGCAATTTTGTGGAACAAAGTTATCATTTTGTAGGCAAGCAGTTACAATCCTTTGTTTTCCTGTGGTATGTATCTTTTGGGGTTTAGTATATGTTATTCAGTTGTAAATGTCTATAAACGTACAGTAAAATCCACAAGTCTTTATGATTTTTATACACAGTTTGTCTTTGTATAGAAGGTCTTTTTGCTTGAAATATGAAACAAAGTGACCTTAATACACTGTTCTTAATGGACAGGGGGTCTTTCGTAGATGTGTCAGCTATTATACATTTTTTATTAACATTAATATATTTACCTGTGTGTTATTGTATATTTATCAATGATTGATTGGGCACCTCCGCCGAAGCCTCCAAAATGATTAAAACTATTAAATAATTGTTCAAATGGATCGAATCCTCCACCGTATCTAAATCCACCATGATGTGGTTGTTGTTGTTCTCTAGCGGCAGTGTGTCCAAACCTGTCATACTGGTTTCTTTTTTCTGGATCACTCAAAGTCTGTCAAAATACAAACAAGACACAAAAACTGTCAGAACAATTTAAATTCCCTTTATAATTGTATTTTTCTCTCCTTAAAGGTCACCGGTCACCAAATTTATCAATTTTGTATTTTGCATTCCAATGGGTAGAATAGTCAATATTGATGTGTCTGACGGTTTCCAACACTTTACATTTACCTGTAATACACTAAAACCTTACCTGAACGAACTGCTAATACTCAGTAGTTTCCGACACCGCTCGTAACTTTCCGGCGACCTAATTGATGACGTACATGGTGTTAAGCTGCTGAGGAAAGACACATTACCTATATATGTATCCATATATTACATGTGGGTTTGTGTGGCGTTTTGAAGGGTTTTAAAGTTTGATTTCAAGTCAAAATGATATATTTTGTGAAGTTTGGAGATAATAAAATCACAATGACCGATGAACATGTTTTTTCCACAAATTTCAGAACAAATTAAAACCAGATTTACACAAGTCCTTCATGCAGCTTTCTAGTTGTTTTGAATATATTACGAGATAAGTCAGGAAAATATGAGTGGTATAATCATTTAAGACAATTCTAATTATTATGAATGAATTCAGTCTAATAAATAGATTTTAAACAATTTTAATTTTCAAAATTAATTTAATTCTGTAATTCAATCAGTTCACACATTCAAACAAATACGTGTATGTCTTGTTCAAATTAACTAATCTAATTTGACTTTAATTTATTCGATTTTCAGAATCCATCAAAAATAACAAATAACATTCTAAACAGGATGTTTCCCAGTGTACTGTAGCATATTGATAAGGTATGTGAGGGGTGTAAATCACACTTTGAACGATATATAAAAGAAAGAAAGTTTCATTCGAGTTTTGAGTCCTTAGTCGAGCATAATCCCACTGGTATCACATTTTGATGACGTTTTTTCATCCCATTAAAATTAAGCGTAATAAAGTTATCATATGAATTATTTTTTTATTTTACCATGGAAACAATAATGATGATGATGATGATTATTATTATTATCATTATTATTATTATTAAACTTACTGCAAATAAGGAATAGGAAGCTATTGAATTGAAATAGTTTTCATATTTATGTAATACTGGGGTGAAATATTTTATTTGAGAGACAATAACAAATTATTTTTTAAACCTTTATTTTGATATTTTCGTTGTACAAAAAACTATAGGTCTTGGACCCAGTTCTACCCGAAAACGTGTTTTTTTTATTCATTACATGGGTAAATAATAATAATTATAATAATAATAATAATAATAATAATAAATCTTTAAATTTTAATCTAAAAAGGAATTACAAATTGGACAATTTCTAAAACAAATATGAATCAAAATTATTATTCCTTATGATAAATAGATAAAAATAAATAAATAAATAAATAACGTAATTAATTAATTAATTAATTGGTTAATTATTTAATTAATTAATCAGAGATATGTAAAGATAATTAAAATGATATTAAATATTAATGAAAATTAATATGAACAATATTTTAAATAAAAAACGGAAATTTGGGTTCTTTTATTATTTGTTGTGATAAATAAAATAAATAAATAAAAAAAACGTAATTAATTAATTAGTTAATTATTTAATTAATTAATCAGAGATAAGTAAAGATGCTTAAAATGATGTTAAATATTAACTTGAATGAAAATTAATATGAACAATATTTTAAATAAAAAAACGGAAATTTGGGTTCTTTTATTACTTGTGTGATAAATAGAAATAAATAAAAAATAAATAAATAAATAAATAAATAAATAAATAAATAAATAAATAAATAAATAAATTTCAAAAGAAATGTAAAATTATGTTTTGTAAAAATATTAGTAAATAGTATATCATACTTAGAGCAAACACAAATATAGTTTTTTTTCTTGATTTATTTCTTATTATGGTTTTTTTTTATTTATTTTTTTCTGCTGAAGGAAACTGAAATACTCAATGCTAAAAAAATAAATAAATATATAAAAACACTAGAAGTTATTTCCGATTAATCTGGGTAATAAATGCAGTTCACTATACAAGCTTCATTTCCTAAATAGCTTGGATAACACCTTCTGCGTCACTTCCAGTTTTGTGCCCTTTTACTACCAAAGGGAGATAATACAGATTTTCAACAGTTTCAGGGCTTTAATTTACGCTGTAGAAAAGGACAGAAATGATTAAAAAATGTTATTTGTGGCTAAATCGACTTTTTATGATGTAAGCTTTTGGAAAATAGTACTAAAAAAAATTCGGTTTTTGGTGACCGGTGACCTTTAAGTGACATGTCACTTTGTGCTGTTCACATGTAGATGAGTTGAGGTGAGTAATTGCCTTTTATGTCCTAATCAAGATTCTTTTACTTACATCAAGGGATTCAGTTCAAGGATGCTGAAGGACACAGGAGTGCTTGGAGAAAACCACCTAACTTCAGCAAGTGTACTGATCAACAGAATTTCTCACACTAGGTTCTGCCAGAGTGGGATTCGAACCTAAGAGGTGAGAAGTGCTGTGATTCATAAGTACCTACACATTTTTAGTCCAATTGGCCACAGAGGCCCATATGTTGTACACATCACTTACACTTTGTGACTCTTTTCATCTTAAAATTTGTCCTTATATGTAACTATTTCAAAACATAAAATGTCACGATATAATATTTAGTGATTTAACTTTTTTAAAATCAACACACACAATTAATTTTTTGCAATTTATACATTGTGAACAAAAAAAACTTTCTTTATTTTCCATACAATTCTAGGTTTTCAAAAATTTAAAACTACAAGTAGATCTAGCCAATTTTCCAATAATTTGAAAATATAGTTCCTTTCAAAGTATTCTTTTTCACAAATTTTTTTCAAATTATAGGTGAAATTTTTAAAGATTCTCTTAGAAATAAGCACTTATGGTGATTTTGGTTACTAGGAATGGAGATATAGCAATTGGATGTTTTAAATTGTAATATTCATAAATTATGAATATTGTGAAAATAAAGTTCTTTTTAAAAAAATATTGCTTTACAATAATAATGACTAACCTCATATGCTTCATTTATTTTTGTAAATTTGTCAGCTGCGTTTGGGTCATCATTTTTATCTGGATGCCTGAAATTAAAAATAACATCCTAAATTAAGGTAATTCTATTTTACAATTTATGTAGTGGCTTTGGTCATGTTGGTAGCTCAGTTGGTAGAGTACTTGCCCATTATTTGGTAGGTCACAGGTTTGATCCCCATGTCCATTTGATTTCAGCATTTGTTCTCTTTCCTGTTACAGTTTGGTGGCCAGTGTGTCCCTCAGAAATGGTGGATTGGCAATTACAGGCCACTTCATGTCCATTCAAAGGAATATGGGCGATATTTCACATGGAACTATCGTAAGAAGTAAACAGGGTAGAATGAAGTGGTCTCTGTAAACAGTAGCTCATTTGGTAGAGCACTCGCCTATATGCAACAATATCCATTTATGGATTTTTATCTGGATCTTAATAGTGTGTTTTAATTATTAACTGCCAGTTCACAGAACATTTTAAGGGTGTTTTTAATACTGTCATTTTACAGTCACTTCCTGTTACACCTTTAAGGTGGTGCTCCAGATAGTGGAGGAAATTCCATAGAAAGAAAGATATGAGGGGGATCCTGGGTTCCAAAGCTAGTCATTTCGTACCATAACCATTTCGTAGCATGACCATTTCGTACCCAAACTTACCATTTCGTACCCAAGTCTGTCCATTTCGTACCATGCCATATGACCATATGCATTTCATACCATAACCATTTCATACCATGACCATTTCGTACCCAAATTTTCCATTTCTGTGGTACGAAATGACCAGCAAATTTTTATCAAAATAATGCATTCAAAATCTGCACATGAAAATACTACCATTTCGTACCATATTTATAAAATATAATGACATTATTTGTTGATTATATTTTAAAAAAGAGGTTCTTTATCAATAAGAGTTACTTATTAATATTAATTAGTCTGATATGAAGAACAGGAAGAAAAAAAAATTGATAAGATTCTCCACTTTATCATTTGGAAATTCTGTGATCCGGCCTTTGTTTTTTATCTGATGCTACTAGTTCAACAAAAAACATTGTTTTTTAACATAGATTCTCAAATTCCAAGCGTTTTTTATTTGAAGATGTTTGTCTTATTGAGTTTTCATTAAAGAACTTTACTATCATGTAAGAACTACGTTGAGAGAGAGAGAGAGAGACTTTTACTATGATACGAAATTTATTGTAGGAATTGGTAACACTTCACTATCATATGGTATGAAATGGTAGCTATGTCGTGGTAATATATCATATATTATATGGTAAATTTGTTTGAGTGTATGGTACGAAATGGTCAAAGATTATGGTACGAAATGGTCATGGTACAAAATGGACATGGTACGAAATGGTAGTTGATATGGTACGAAATGGTCCTGGTACGAAATGACTATAATTCTAGTGTTCAATCCCCAGTTCGACTCTGCAATTTATTTATTTATTTTTTTTGGACATCCTTTTACATTTCTACCATTGGTGGCAATTGTAGCGGGACTGAGCTAGTTGTGGTATTGTTGTGTTGAATATACATGTAGTAGATATAATAGAGTGATTTACTGCCAGACTTTCTGGTCCGGATCTTTTAGCCTTGTGGTAGAATGCTCGCTTTTCACCCGGGAGGGCCGGGTTCGATTCTCATCAGGGGCACTCAGCGAGGAAGTGTTTTTTTTCTGGTGTTTCCTCCCTCCTGTTACAGAATCATGGTGTTGCTGTATTTAGACAAAAAAAGGATATATATAGAATTTTCTTGTTAAAGTTACACTAATTATTATCTATTTATCTACGACTCAAAGGAAGAACCAGGAAGAGAGTCTATCAAATTAAGATGCGTTAAATACAAACCATTCTCTTGCAAGTTTTTTGTAATTCTGTTTGATTTCCTTTTGAGTTGCTGACCGGCTTACGCCCAAAACATCGTATAAATCATCACAAAACACAACGGGGATCAAACATAAGAGTGAAAACGTCAGGAAAAGGAAAACCCGTAGCATACTGTTCCTCTGAAAAACGTTTGCTATTTCTACTAATGGTTAAATGCCACCTCATACAAAATTTATGCATGTAATATGAGATAATTTTATCCAACTCAATGTCAAATTAGAACTTTATCAGCGGCGGTAGAATTTAGGTTCTATAAAGCACTTTTGAGATTATGATGATACCTAGACGGAAGACCACTGAAAAAAATTGTATCCCGTATCTGATAATTGAATCTGTGAACATTTCGGCCATTTTAGGACAAAAGTCCCCAGTGTGCAACTATTTGATTCATTCACCCGTGGATTAGTGGACGGTGAATAAAAACTAATTTATGGATTAAATTTATCGATAAATAATTATCATATTAATTGTTGCATAAATAATTCTAGGAAATGTTATTCTATATTATGTTAATATATAAATGTTATATGATACTATGCCATTATATAAATATTACATTTCTGACTGGGTGACAGTATACATTTATTGCCTTTGAGTGAGGGAGATATGTCCAACCTGCCTTAAAGGCCACCTCTATATAATGGCCACGTGCTTATAAAGGTCAGTAGACCTGTATCCCAATTGTCCCTTATTCATATTATTTAAACTTGTATATAAAGGCCACCTGCACATAAAGGCCACTTTTACTGATTCCCTTGGGTGACCTTTATAGACAGGTTTGACTGTATGGCAAACAATGCTTCCTCGAGGTGACAATATAAGTTATACAGGGCTTTGGCAGGTTACACGGCCCCATGTACCCCGTCAAAGATTTATGTACCCTGAGCCGCAGGCGAAGGGTACATTCATCTTTGACGGGGTACATGGGGCCGTGTAACCTGCCAAAGCCCTGTATTATTAGTTACACAGTCTGTTGGTGACCTAATATGGTTTATACAGGGTCAGTAAATTCCATATCGGGCGAGGGCGAAGCCCGAGCCCAGATATGGAACTTACTGACCCTGTATAAACGGGTGCAAGTCATTTCGGCACCAGGTCATTTCGGCACCTGTAGAAAAGTCATTTCGGCACCGAGTCAATTCGGCACCAGGTCGTTTCGGCACCTACAATAAGTCACTTCGGCATCTACGACCGGTCACTTCGGCACCTCCATTTTTTAAAATTTTCATTTCAATTAAATCACTACAGAATGTGTTTTAGTAGCAATAATTAAAAATTAATAAAATAATAAAAAAAAAATAATAATTACCGGTGTATCAGCGGTACCGTGATTATTTACTTTTACAAATTCTTTAGATTTATGTAATAATAAAGAAATGGCGTGGACTGGTGGATTAGAGTGGAAAATGTGTTGAAATCCGGGCCGTGTGGATTGATTGGTGTTGCCGAATTATGTTTTTACATGCGTTAATATGCCTCTTTTCAAGTTTTTAAATATTTTAATTGAGTAGCCAATCAAGAATATGCGTTAATATGCCTCTTTTCAAGTTTTTAAATATTTTAATTGAGTAGCCAATCAAGAATATGCGGCTTTGCAAGATATTTTACTTTCGTAGCTAGTCAAGAATATATTTACCTTAATCAAAATACAATATAAAAAGTCAAAAGTATTTCATTGAAAACGCCAATCTCTGCAGAAATTGTGGAAAAATTGTTTGTTTTAATTTAAACAATATTTTATTCACAAAATACAATAATGCAATCATATACCAAGACCAATTAATTATCAGATTTTAATGATTTCTATATATCTTTAAATTTTCATAGAAAAAATATTTAACTTCGTTTCAAAAGAAAATGAAAATGTTAATGAATTATGAATTTCTGCCAATATTTTGTCATTCTATACCATTAAAATACTGAATTTTTGCATTTTTTAAACTTAATTCAACAGAATTATTTTAAATGTAAATTCTGGGTGTTACATATAAACATTGTAAAAAGTGGATAAAAATGATATGTGCACTGGGTTGTGTAGAGGGAAAACGTCGATAGTGTGATTATTATAATTATGTCCTCAGAATTATGACAAAGTTATACATAACCAATAATTTATAGTACTGACGATTAATCAGCTGTTAATAGTAAGTGTATTAGCAAGGTGCCGAAATGACTCGGGACTGGTGCCGAAATTACCCGGTGCCGAAATGACCTGGTGCCGAAATGACTTGCCAAGTGCCGAAATGACCTGGTGCCGAAATGACCCGGTGCCGAAGTGACTAGGATTCGTATAAACCATATTAGGTCACCAACAGACTGTGTAACAATTATATCCTACCGATCAACCTGCAGAACCACCATGGAATCCATATCTGTAAACAAACATACACGAGTACGGAGATCGGAGTGTAGTTCAACTTCAGGATGAGACACTGCTGTATGTTTTACTAACCTATAGCTGTCCCTAGACAAACCAAAATTAACCCTTTATATACCATTTTAAGTCACTAAAACACTGTTTAACGATTATATCATACCGATCACACTCAACAAATCATTTACAAAACCAATTTGAATGTATCCACACAGCGACATGTGAATGGTGACTGAGTTAGAAATACCATCGTTTGACATTCTGTCCGTGACAAAATATTGAAAATAATAATGAATTTGACTTACTAGCAACTTCCGTCAAAGAAATCAATTGCACTTTCTTGGACATCAAATATTTTGTTTCAATATCACAACACCTTTACTAGTGTCTGTATTTGCCGTAAATACTTGTGATAAATATGACGTGTTTACTACGAGGCGGGCGCCATTGACGTTGGTCAGGGGAAGTAACTCTCATACTGACTAGATATGGAACAGACCTGCCCGACATGGATTATATTATATTATATAATGGTCACCACGTGACCGATATTGACGAATGAAATTCACAGAAACTAGTGAGAGGTAGGATATAACGTTTTTGTCATCCTTCAAAGCGTAACCATCTGGATCTTTTTAACTTCCATTCCGTATTTTGTTTGACTTGCGTACATTGACGCCATGTTTGTTTACTGTAACTAGACGTCAGCGATGTACGAGTTACTGCCCTTTTATCGCTAAACGTCGCGTGCGTTCATGTACCCCGGCAGATTTCCGAACATAGTTCCATGTACCCCGGCAAGTTAACCAATTGCTATGCGAGAAATTTCTTTGAAGGGTGACAATATGTACTGTCACCCTGTTATTATAAGTTATACAGGGCTTTGGCAGGTTACACGGTCCCATGTATCCCGTCAAAGATTTATGTACCCTGAGCCGCAGGCGAAGGGTACATTCATCTTTGACGGGGTATAACGTGTATAATGCCCTGTATAACGTTTTTGTCACCATTCAAAGCGTTACCAGTTGGATTTTTTTAACTTCCATTTCGTATTTTCTGTGACTTGCGTGCGTTGTCGCCATGTTTGTTTACCTAACTAGACGTCAGAGATGTACGAGTTACTTCCCTTTTACCACTAAACGTCGCGTGCTTTCATGTACCCCGGCAGATTTCCAAACATCGTTCCATGTACCCCGGCAAGGTAACCAATCACTATGCGAGAAATTTCTTTGAAGGGTGACAAAATTGTAATATTTATATATTAATACTTACAATTCCATTACTAGTATTACAACTTCGATAACACTTTAATTCTCATTATATGTTATCAGCCGATAACAACAATAGAAAGTAGTTCCGGCATTGTTAACAATCTGTGTGTCAACGGGTTTCTAGATCCCCACTTTGACGTTGCGTGTAACGTTGAAAACGGGAAAACCCAAAGATATTCACACTACGCTCAATAACTTCAGTCAGGTATACTCACAAATTCGACGTTTTCAAATTGCACGTTCATTTTTAACATGAGAATGTAAACCAATTTGTAATTATTCAAAGTCATAAAGAAGGAAAAGTCAGTACTATTTTTTCACGTTGACAGTATCATCTGCATTTCCATCCGCCATTAACGCAGTCGCGTACCATCGAAATATACATTGTATATGTTTGTTAAAGTTGTCATGGGAAATATTGAAAATATAAGAAATAAAGACAATTCAGACAATTGTATTGTTAGTTATCGTGGTATAACTAAGAATGGCCTTTCGCAAATTTTCATGAAATGCTATGCATTTCATTCAATTTGCGAAAGGCCATTGTTAGTTATACCACGATAACTTACAATACAATTGCTTTTATTTCTTAATTGAAATACTGTATAATGCTGTGATTATTTTCAACACAGTAATTCAGTATACCAATGTAATTTAAATCAATAGTAATAAAATGAGACAATCTTGGATATTTGATATTTTTTTGGTCAAAATCTAAAATTTTAAAAACTCGGAACAATTTTGGATATTTGATATTTTTAGATTTTTAGCTGAAATTCGAAAATTCCAAAGTTTTAGCTTTTTAATATTTTTGAATTGTTAAGTGTTACATGGACCGTGTTAGTCTACCAAACAATTGAAATGGAATCATTTTCGGGCAAGTAATTGTGCGGCCGAAACGTTCTAGTTATTATGCTCGAGATCGGGATACTTATAAGTTTCGCGAACGGGCACTGGGCAATATTAAAGTATCAACTTCCGGTTTCGCAATGTGGTAGACAAAAAAGCCGAAACTGAAAATAGAATTTGATTTAAAGATCTGAACAGTGAGTTTACATAACCTTGATGTTGATAACTAGTATTTGTGTTTATTCTGCGTGTAAGAGAATTATGTGATAAAATTGAACTGAAGATTTTACAGCTTTTCTTGTTTAAACCACATGGCCATTCATGAGTTGAACTGGTTGGTTTGTGTTTGAATATTTGAATTGTAGTCATCATATTTCCGAAACTATCCAAACTTACACAAAATAATTTATTTTGACCTGGACATAACTATTGAGATTTGACAATTATATTTGCTTGATTCTTTTTCATAATTTTTCTCTACTTTCATTTTTAAACAGGATCATGAATGGCAAATAGTGATAATTTGTGGAAGCTACAAATATATACTAATATGAAAATAGGCATTGCTTATCCCGGGAAATGTCCAAATTTATTATCCGGTTATTGTGTACACTAGTCCGACTAATCAGACCACTAAACCCATTTTAATTTTTGACTTGTTGGAGGTTTGTGGTCTGACAGCTTCCATTATTGAATTCTTGAAATTTCTGACGAAAACGGCAGAAACGAAAACACGCGTTGATAACTTCCAGTATTTCCTTACCTTGCTCTTGCTGACAACATGGAACACTTCCTAAAACATAAACATCGCCATGTGGTTTCTAAAGATAGAACTGCGAGCTTCACCATCCAAATGCAACACGCGATCTGATTGGTCAATGCAGATTAGTAATGTCTTCACAATGTAAAAGTGACAGAGAGCTGAAGAGACATCAGAAAACCTTGTATTTTTACCGATATCGATGGATTTTAATTTTAAGTTAAGCATGGATCGGTAGAATAATGTTTTAGGAAGTGTTCCATGTTGTCAGCAACAGTGAGGTAAGGAAATACTGGAAGTTATCGACGCATGTTTTCGTTTCAGCTGCTTTCGCCAGAAATTTCAAGAATTCAATAATGGAAGCTGTCAGACCACAAACCTCCAACATAAGTCAAAAATTAAAATGGGGGTTTAGTGGAAGTGCGACTTGTTTGATGTTCCGCGCCTCTTCTTGTTTGTAGAACGTTAAAAATGTAAATGTTGTCTATACTAAACCCACGCTGCACAATACCTAACCAAACATGCAAATGTGCACAGAAAGTTATGTTTAAGTGTTTAAACAAAACAAAACCAAAAACTGAACTTTGTATAAACCAGAATTTTGAAAAATGAATATTATGTTATTTTCATCACAACTTTTTGGTGACAGCGGTCCATCTCATTGCACAATATGTACAAGTTTCCTCATCAGTTATAGCCAAGCTAGATTTTTGATGAGTGCAGTCATTGTAGTTGAAGTCAGTTCTAGTCAACACCTTAAAGTCAAACTGTCCCAGCCCAATCAGCTGATCATATCCACGTCACATGTAAACAAACAGAGGATTTGTCAATATGGCGAAAGAAACGTAAATATTTGGTATTCGATCAACTATTTAAGTTATTACTTGTTTCAATGAATTATTTTCACGATAATCGTTTTTTTTGGTATCATTTCTGATGTACGAGACGGGCAAGATTTTCCCCCATATGGAGCTCACTTCCTGTCAATTTGACCGCTCCAATAACCTTGAGAAAAGTGGTGCACGCGCGGCATTAAATGATTTGGACGTATGGTGTATGCAATTTTTCTACAATTTTCTATGATGTCATAGTACATACGTGTAACCTATAGACGGGAAATTCCCGTATTATGTACTATAGTAGTTATTATATTAAACAAACATCTATGAGGAATACAATGGGGACGCCAGGTTCACCAGTGTATGACCTCATGCCGGAATCAGGACAATTCGTACCCAAGACGTTTCGTACCCTGGACATTTCGTACCTATTTGGACAATTCGCACCCAAATGTCGGGTTGATTCGTACCCACTTGTTTGATGTTCCGCGCCTCTTCTTGTTTGTAGAATGTTAAAACTGTAAATGTTGTCTATACTAAACCCACGCTGCACAATACCTAACCAAACATGCAAATGTGCGCAGAAAGTTATGTTTAAGTGTTTAAACAAAATAAAACCAAAAACTGAACTTTGTATAAACCAGAATTTTGAAAAATGAATCCATACTACTTTGAAGTTTAATCAACGCCGTATAACTAGAGACATATATAACGGTTATATATGTCTCTGGTATAACAATGCAAAGTTAAATAAAGTATAAAGACTATTTAAAAAAAAGGACACAATAAAAAATAGGGTAAAAATAGAAAAACAACATGATGAATTTTGGAAAATGAAGATAAAAAGAAATAACTTTTAAGAGATTTATAACAAATTTAATAAGAAGAAAAATACAGGTATGAGTTGTGCAGGAGCATGAATACGAAACAGGCAAAATGATGTACGGAGAACCTTCAATGGGTACGAAACATCATGTTTACTAATGTGATTTTCATTGGGTACGAAACATCTTGGGTATGAATTGAATTCTTATTGGGTACGAAACATCTTGGGTACGAATTGAATTCTTATTGGGTACGAAACATCTTGGGTACGAATTGAATTCTTATTGGGTACAAAACGTCATGGGTACAATTGAATTCTTATTGGGTACAAAACGTCTTGGGTACGAATTGAATTCTTATTGGGTACGAAACGTCCTGTATTCCCTCATGCCCCCTGCCTTTTGAGGAACAATTATTTCCATTGGATATGAAATCATATCACTTTATGTTTTCATGTAAAAACAACATAATTTTGGAAATTCATGATGTAAATGTTTTCCCAAATGTCTCTTATAAACATTAAGGGGGTGTTGATCACATGATACAGTCATACACCTTACTAAATTTTTAATTTACAATTTATTTATTTTGTTTGTTCCAGAATATGGCAGATTTAGATTGGGCTGCTGCAGTTGATCAGCAGGAGCAAAGTGCTAGCAATAAAAAGCCAGAAACAACAACAAAGTCTGACATTTCTTCAGAGGTATAACATAGAATAGTTAGTAAAGATAAATTACCACAAAAGTTTAAGAGAGAAGTTCAGAATTTTTTTTGAATACCACATCATATACATTAGGCCTGGGTATTGCCAGTGGGAAACCGATAGGATATGTATTGCAATACAGATAAACCGATATCCAATACATATTGCCGATACAGTACAACATGAGGGCTTCAACTTTCAAGCACTAACTTCTTAACTTGTTAAAGTATGGTGCTTTCTCAGATTTGTTGACATATTCGTTGTACCTCCGGAGTTTGCCACTTCAGCTTTGCATAAATTGCTCAATACCCTTTTTTCATTAGTTTTGGAAAAATAGTTCCATACTTTGATTTTCTTTGAGACATCTTGGTCTTTAGTTTATCACTAAGCAGTAGTCCACACGGGTATGTTTCGTTGAGACATCTTGGTTTTTAGTTTAGCACTAAGCAGTAGTCGACACGGGTATGTTTCGTTGAGACATCTTGGTTTTTAGTTTAGCACTAAGCAGTAGTCGACACGGGTATGTTTCGATGCAAGGCTAGTAAAACGGAAGTTTTGAATTTTTTCATTTGTAAGAGTTGTTCCCCATTGAACCAGTACGATGCAAAATGCAAAACTGTATCGTATCAAGAAGCTAAAAACAGGTTTAAATTGATTTATCGGTATATTGATCCAGCCCTAGTAAATATATACTTTAAAAGTATTTAATTTCACATGTTTATTTTCGAGGTATATAAAATTTTGACATATTCGCCTTGTAAAATTCTTACGTTTTTAAATATACACTATAATACATTAAGTATGATATAATTTTTACTTGATATTATTTTTCACGCAAAACAAATGACTGTGATATAAGCAGAAATTGGTACATAGCAAAAATTAATATGTTTAAAGTATAAACAGTGCCTTCAACATATCCTAGTGTGAGAAATTTTGTGAGTTCACTTGCTGAAGCGTGGTGGTTTTCTCAAGGTACCTGAGTTTCCTCCAACATCCTAGAACTGACTGCCTCAAATAAGTGAAAAAATATTGACTTGGGTGTAAAACATCATTACTTTACTCCACAGAGCTATCAGTATCATAAGAACTGACTGTCCTAATATAAGTTAAAGAATCTTGACTGGGTCATAAAGCACCATTACTCCACTCTACTTTTTATCCAGTGTCTGAAATTGGATTGAAATTTTAATGGATTTGAACAATGTAAAAGATAAAAAGGTCTGGTTCTGGCTTACTGATACTAAATGATTGAACCCTGAATACATCCAGTATGTCATCATTCAAAGCATTCCTGTTATAATGCCCTTTGATAGCTTTGACACCTTGCCTTTCCCCATATCTCAAAGTCTATCTCTTCATTTTTTTTTCATGAGTTTTCATCGCCAAACTCATTTTTAACATCAAAATCTTATTGAACATTCTTCATTCATTTATTTGTTTGTCTGTCTATCCATCCATCATGTTTAAGCCTGTACTCTTTTTTTTTTAGGTTCAGAAGTTATCAATTGGCTCAACAAGTGGATCTAATGTCAGTGAAAATGGAGAAGCTAAGGATGGTAATTGCAATAATGTAGTTCTATTAACATTATATAAATTCATTGTCATTAGAACATGATCTACTTTACTATTAAAACATGATTTGATTACAGAATGGATATAAATGACATTTTGAAGATGATTCAAACACTTGAGATTAAGATGTTGATATTTGGAAGACGTCTGTTTTTATCGATTTCGTACATGTAATAGGTCACAATTGGAAACTGCTTACCGGTAGTTTATCAAATGAATTGTATTAAATTATGAAAAATGATTTTCCAAAAACCACTTGTCCCATCAGACAAGCATAACCACCAGACAATCGGACAAACATTATTGTCAAGCCCTGGTTATCTCAAATGTAAATCCAATAAAGTATACTACAAAAATCAATTCAATTAATGAAGATTGTAGCTCCTGGTGCTAGACTTTCAGGGATTTATCAGGGTCTTTTGGGAAAAGGCCGTAGACTAAAAATTGGGAAAAACTATCAACTTTTGCTCATTTTGGGAAAACTTTGACATCATCATATTTGATGCCATTAATGATTAAATTTAATGCTTTTAGTGTATTGAAATGTTTGAAGATTGAGAAAAGCAGCCATATTTATGGCCAGACTTCAGCTATGTATCTGGTATGATTTTCTAATTGGGAATTTTCTCAGCCCATTTTGGGAAAAAATCTATGTCTTTTCCATTGGGAATGGGGCCGAATTTCGGCCCTAAATAGGCCCTTGATAAATCCCTGACTTTTTAGTACATACAAACCAATGTATGCATATACATTGTATCATCACACTAAAATATGGTTATATTACTAAAATCCATTGATATAATTATTTATTGTTTGAATTTTGAAATACATAACAAATACAAAGTAAATGTCTATCAATGTTTAAAAATAACAACATGTCTGTCTACAACAAGGAATGAAGTCAATATTTTTTGTAAACAAAAGCATGTATGCCGACTCTTACTAAATATATACGAAATCATAAAATAGCAAGTGGTGTCTTAACTCTGCCTGTAGAACAGATTTTACTGTGACAGGGTTCAGTAATAATTCCGCTTAATCTAAACCAACTTTTATTCGCGGATATTAACTTTCGCGATTTTTCCAAAATCATTCCGTGACTTATTTTCCAAAATCATTCCACGACTATTAATTTTGGCGATATGGACTTTAGCTGAATATTTTGCATAAATAAAACCATTTTCGAAAACAAATTCATGATGATTAACTTTTGCGATTATTTTGTCTTCGCGAAACACACGAATGTTGATCGCACACAAATAAAAATTGGTTTACAGTTCAAAGCGTTTGTAATAGAATCAGAGTTATTCTAATTCTTTTTTAGCCTTAATTAATCATTTTAATTAGCAGGTGCCCCCGCAGAGGGAGATAATGTATCACCAGAAGAACAAAGTTTGTTAAGGAAGATAGTCAGAACTAGATTATGTACGACAAAAGCTGATCTAGAAATTATACAAAAGATCCAAACAGTCCATTATACAGTGTCAAAACATTTGAAGCTCTCAACTTGTAAGTTGTTAATTACAAAAGCTAATCTAGAAATTGTAAAAAAAAAAATTCAAACAGTCTGTTATATGGCGCCAAAATATTGAAGCTCTGAGCTTGCAAGTTATTAATCACAGCATGAATATCAAGTGTATATAGGCCTAGATTTTAATGCATTTGGGAATCCAGGATAATTGAGGGTAGAGATTTTTCTTGCATTCATCAGGGCACTGAATATTGGCCCCATTTGCAATTAGAAATAGTCTCAGTTTTTTCCAGTTTGATGAAAAAATTACCAACAATTACCGGACAGATAAATAAAAGGACCATTTTTACTGCATCTCCAGGAAAAAGAAACATTGGGCCAATTTTTTGTGCCAACAACTTTTAAAAAGAAGACATATTTTGTCATTAAACAGACAAGATGCTTAGTGCTTGTTTAAGAAAAATTCATTAAATATTTTAAATGTCTTTGTTACACCAGTCTCAGGGTCAAACCCAATCTCCCACATACAGAGGAAACACTCTTCCAACTGAGCTACCATTTTTGTGGAAACATAACACACTAGAAATGTTTCATTAATTTATGCTGTACTTTCTTTTATTGTTTTACAGGAGAAAAGATATATTAGATGGTGTCTATGCCATGGGTTTTAACGCACCTTCAAAAATTCAAGAAACTGCATTACCTACATTATTGGCAGATCCGTAAGTACAATTACATGTGTACACTTTGAACTTTGATCGCTCGAACTTCGGTAACTTGAAATCCCAGATAACTTGAAGTTGGCGTCCTCTGCCGGTTCTCCACATGGTAACTACATGTATTATATTTTATGTATAATAAATTTTCATTACTAGTATTTGAAGTCAAATGCCCCAACTTCCTTGAACAATGTGTCAGACATGGATTACTTGAATACCGGTACCCTAACTCTTTCAAACAACAATGTGTGTCAAAGAAATACCTGGTAATCATTAAACTTCTAAAAATAAATAAAACTTGATTTTGACTTTCTAATTTCTGTTTCATTCATGTTAAACTACATGTATACATAATTTTATAGGTGAATATCTACCTACAGTATCATGTGTGATTTGTGTATTGCTAGTGTATCTGTAAATTCAGACATTAAGTTTTGATAAATTTTTAGGAATACCAGTAAAATATGATTTTATATTATTTGTCATATATTATTTATTCTATACTTTGATGAATTCTGATTGAATTTCAGACCAGCTAATATGATAGCACAAAGTCAGAGTGGTACAGGGAAGACTGCAGCATTTGTTATAACAATGTTAATGAGATGTGATGTAACACTTCCATATACACAGGTATGCTATAATCCTCATGAAAGCCATAGTGGCAGAGTTGTTGAGATGTTTGCCATCAAACTCAGCTTGATGTTTGAAACTTTTTTTTTTATTTTTATTGACACATAACATGCTATAATCATACAACAAAAAAGAGCATAGTATACAAATACATGTACTCTAGAACAAATGTTCGCAAGTTGAATGAAATTCCAACCAGCCTTAATTAAAAATTTTCACCAGTTTCTTTGGAGTAATATAGGGATATGTTTAAAAAGTTACCGGTCCTGCAAAAAACTTACATACAGTCTTCAGACTGGCAGGCTGGCTGTTATTTCAAACACTGGTAAGATATGATTTACATAAAAGTCACAGTGGTAGACTTCTTGAGATATGACTGCCTTGATATAAGAAAAAGAATCTTGACTTGAGTGTAAAAACTATTACTTTCAGTCCACTCTCAATTTTGAAGGGAAGGCTTAATACCCCCCCCCCCCCCCCCCCCACAAACTAGTTTAAGGGGTATATAGGAATCACCATGTCTATCTGCTTGTTCATGTAAAATTGTGTCGGGTCATATCTTATAATTGCTTTGGGCGACTGTCATAAAACTTAACATGAATAATCTTCATGGTCCAAAGGTGTTTCATGACCTTGATCCAAGGTCAGATCGGAAAGGTCAAGGTCACAGGAAAACATAAATTTTGGGGTATTTGGCTCTCAAGAGAAGTTCTAGTTTTTCTTTGTCATTGGCCTTTACTGGTCAGCTCAGTACCATAATAATGAACATGTTGATATGCAAGGTCAGTGTACAGAGTATTTTAAAACTCCAATGTTTTTTCTTTTTAAGTCTCCCTCATTTTATTACCGAATCCCTCAATGATGCCAAAATTTGACTAGACAAGTGATAGTGATGAATCATGGTTTTACTGTATTTATACAAAGCAGATAAGAAACATTTAAATAAACTTACAGACCATGTTAACTTGTGAACTAGT